>CP139508.1:508856003-509389091 GCA_021014915.2 Artemisia tridentata subsp. tridentata
TTCTGGTGTTGAAGCACAAACTTTTTTTCTCAAGCCATGTTTTCTTGCATCGGAAAATATCCCTTCTTGGAATTTTGCATATTGAATCTCTTCAATATTTTATCGATGTAAGCACTTTGGCTTAATCCAATTAATCGCTGAGATCTATCTCTATATATCTTAATTCCCAGAATGAAAGCAGCTTCCCCTAAGTCTTTCATAGAAAAACACTTTCCAAGATATGCCTTGACTTCATGCAAACTTGGAATGTCTTTTCCCATGATCAATATGTCATCGACATATAATATAAGGAAAATTACTTCACTCCCACTAGCTTTGTGGTATACACATGGCTCATCAAGATTTTGTGTAAAACCAAACCTTTTTATTTCACTATCAAACCTCTTGTTCCATTGTCGTGATGCTTGCTTCAATCCATAAATGGATCTTTGAAGTTTGCATACACAATTTGGAAACTTTGGATTCACAAACCCCTCAGGCTGCGCCATATAGATGTCCTCATCTAGGCGACCATTTAAGAAGGCGGTTTTGACATCCATCTGCCAAATCTCATAGTCATAGTATGCAGCTATAGCTATGAGAATCCTAATAGCCCTTATGTCAGCTACAGGAGAAAAGGTCTCCTCATAGTCAACACCATACGTTTGAGTAAAGCCTTTAGCTACCAAACGGGCTTTATAGGTGTGTACATTGCCATCCATGTCAGTTTTCTTCTTGAAGAGCCACTTACTCCCAACTACCTTGGCATTAGGAGGAAGGTCTACTTCAATCCAGACTTCATTGTCTCTCATGGATTGCATTTCCCCATTCATAGCAACTAACCATTTTTCCTTTTCAGGACTATTAATGGCAGCTTTATAACTAGGCGGTTCATCAAGATCCCCTTGTATATATTCCTCACATTCTAAGTTAAGACATAGACGTTCAGGAGCTTTTGCAGTCCTTACAGATCTGCGAATGGGAACCACTTCAACTTCTGGTGGAGGACCCAGACTTTCTGGGTCTTCAGGAAGTTGGCTAGTGTTTTCAGAAGGTAATGCATCATCTTGATCTTCTACCAGATCATATATCCTCCCACTTAATTCTTGAGATATGAGATCCTTTTCCAAGAAATCTCCATACCTAGCAACGAATACTTTGTTCTCAGGAGGATAATAAAAGTAGTAACCCATTGTTTCCTTTGGGTATCCTACGAAGATGCACTTTACAGATCTTTGTTGGAGCTTGTCGCCTGAGTCACGTTTAACGTACGCCTCGCAACCCCAGACCTTAGGATAAAACAAGTTAGGGGCTTTTCCAGTCCATAACTCATATGGTGTCTTATCAACCTTCTTTGTGGGAACCATGTTAAGAATGCGAACAGCAGACTCCAAGGCATAATCCCAAAATGAGAAGGGAAGAGTTGTTAGATTAAACATAGATCGTATCATGTCTTGCAATGTACGATTTCTTCTCTCAGATACACTGTTTTGTTCTGGTGTATATGGAGAAGTAAGGTGCTGGACAATTCCTTCCTTAGCTAGATAATCCACAAACTCTTTACTCAGGTATTCACCACCTCTATCGGATCGAAGAGCTTTAATCTTCTTTCCAAGTTGCAACTCTACTTCAGCTTTAAACACTTTGAATGTTTCAAACACCTCATGTTTATGTTTAAGTAAATAAACATAACCATAACGGCTGAAATCATCCGTAAATGTTAAGAAGTAGCTAGTACCTCTCCTTGACACATGTCTAAGTGGTCCACACACATCTGTGTGAATAAGACCAAGTAGATCAGTAGCCCTTTCAATCCTATTATTAAAGGGTTTCTTTGTCATCTTCCCACTAATACAAGACTCGCATTTATCAAATGATTCATCATTGATCTTTTCTAAAAGCCCATCATGTTGCAGCTTTTTCATGCAATCCTTGCTTATGTGAGCAAGTCGACAATGCCAAAGATAAGATGAATCCAGACCTTTCTTGATTCTCTTATTGTTGATGCTATACATCGAATTATTTTTAACACAAGCATTATCATCATCATTCATATCAAGTTCAAAAATACCATTCACAGCAATAGCATTAAAATAAAATACACCATTTAAAGAAACAGAAATTCCATTGCTATTAATAGTATGTTCAAAACCAAGGTTCAACAAACATGAAAATGAAATAACACCTCTAACAATTGACGGTGCATAATGACAATTATTTAAAGATAGTACTAAGCCCGAAGGCAACACTAAATCAAATACGCCTATAGCTTCAACTTCTGCATGTGCTCCATTACCCACGTGCAAGAATTGTTGTCCATAGGCCAGCTTTCTCTCAACTCTAAACCCCTGCATAGTATTGCAAATATGAATACCACATCCCGTATCATATACCCAGGAATTTAACTTACGAGTTAGAGTAAATAATTCGATTACAAAGAACGCACCTGAAGAGCTGGGTTTACCAGCTTCACTCTTTTGCTTCTTCTGTCGTAAGTCATTGATGTAGAGCGGACAGTTCCTCTTCCAGTGCCCTACTTCATGACAGTGGTGACAAGCCTGATCCTTCTTTCCTGGAGGACTCACCTTGTTCTTCTTGGGCTGGTGTTGATTCACCTTAGGATTTGGTTGATAGGCCATGACCTGCTTGCCTTTATCACCTTTACCCTTACCCTTCTTTACTTGCGATTTTTTCTAGATCCTACCTCCTTGAATTCCCAACACTTGAGGAGTAGGTATGATGCGCGTGCGTGTATATTGCTCTAATTTATATCCACGGAATGTCGTTGTGGTTTTAGCAGTATTCAAGTTTTAAATTTATATTTAGCCGACTTATCAATAAACACACACTTTAACGAGCAGTGTACCCGGTGAGTATGAATATAATGGTAAGTAAAGTGTCGATCACTAAGAGTGGAACGTATTATCTAGTTATTCTAATCAGTATTTTAATATATTAAGTTAGCTATACAACCTAATCTAACGCAAGGGGGTTCAGCCTGAGAGACTGGCACGGTTTGGTTATGATTAAATATAAACTAAACTAATAGGCACGAATCAGCGATTAGCACACACGTACACAGATAGATACTTGAGACAAATAAGAAGACATGTCCTGATAATTAAGTAGCTTGTCACTTGTTTTATTGCTAGTTTTATATGAAGTCTATAGTTCGATGCAACGCACCGAGATTAATCCCTTTCTCGTTGGCTCTAATCTTATCGGCGATTAAACCCTTAATGATTACTTATGTCTATCCTACTTATCTTTCTTCCTACTTTTCTACAGACGATAGAATGCATAGGCGATAGAATAAATAGGCGAGGACAGAGGCATGGCGACCCGATCAATGCTCAGCTAGACACAGAGGTTATCAATGCACTAATAAAAGTCACCAAAGACATCAACATATAAACTTTAATTAATGGGAAAGCAATTTTAAGGGGAGTTGAAGTGCATGATTAAATCGATGACACAAGCCCATCAATCCTGATAAATTAAAGTGTACTAATACAATAAAACAAAACTACTTAATGAATTGAATACATGCAGGACCTTCTTACAGCTCTTGTATCTTCGTTCATGGTGTTTCTTGTGCTGCTACTTCGTCTGACTTCGTCCTAGGGTTTCTTCGGTCTTCGGTCTTTGTGTTTAGCTAAATGTCGAACCCCGAAATTCGTCTGACTTTGGGGTATTTATAGTTTCTGTCTGAGGGCTAGATGCGGCGCATAGGATAAGTAGATGCGGCGCATTGACTTAACTTCACGTGGGGTCCTAGATTAATATATTCAGGAATATTCGTACACCGCCTTAAGATGCGGCGTAACTCCATTTCTAGATGCGGCGCATGTCCTTGCTGTCTTGGATCGTAGCTTGTGAAATCTTTATAGTGATGCGCCGTATGTTAGGAGTAGGATGCGGCGTATCTGGAGCAGAATGATCTTGATCTTGTACATTTCAGTAGACTCTTAGCATCTTGCTTGTTTTGCTCCATAATTAGTCCAAAATCGCCAAGTTTCACATAATACTTGTTTTTACCTGAGAATTACAAAAGTAAACATTAACGTATCGATTCTCACAGATAATATAATAAAACAAGTCAAATAAATAGGATAAATGATGATAATAAAATGTACTTATTTGAGTTCATCAAATATCCCCCCACTTGAACTTTACTTGTCCCCAAGTAAACCTTAGAATTAATCTTATGAAAATGTATCCTAAAAGATATTAGGATTTATTTTTTATATTTAAGCATGTATTCATTTTTGTCATAATCACACAACCAAACACTTAACGAATTAGAAATAAAATAAAATATTCTGATAAAAGCAAATCTAATCGTTTAACTGTCCAGTCGTGACGAATATTCTATCATAAGCTTGGCAAGTATACGCATCTCCCCCACTAAAGCCAAGGAATAACAAGTCTAAAGAGGTAAAAAGGGTTTGTAGGTTAAGGGTTAATAATTCTTCTTAATCTCTATCGATCTCAAATTCCAGAAAAGGCGACAAAATCACAAATACATGATCGAATCCACGAACACGATACTTGCAATTGCTCAAATCCTTAACTCAAATAGGCTAAAGATAGGACCAAGTAATCTTTACCAATAATATTATATCAAAAAGGGCGAAAAAATCATAAATACATAGCCGAATCCACGACTACGATACTTAAGATTGCTCAAATCCCTAATCTCAATAAATCAAAGGTTTGGATAAAGAATAATATAGGGTGTGGATAATATTTGGGATACAAATTGGTGTAAAATGAAAAATAAACAAAACAGATAAATTAAAATCCTAAGTGTGGTTAATCACTATCCCAACCATCCCATGAATAAGACTCATATCATTGAATAACTCACGCTTTAACACTTGAAACACACGCTTTAGGTAGACACGAATTAAACTCAACAAGATCTCAATCAAAAGATTAACCTTAGTTGGCGTTCCCATAACGTCCAACTCCCATTCAATCCATAGATATAATATACAACAACTAGTGGTGATATCGACCACTTAATACAAAACTTTACATAAGTTGGTTAAAACAAACATCCAACTTTTCCTTTTTCTTTTTCTTTTCTATTTTTTTTTTCGATTTTTTTTTTTTTTTTTTTTTTTTTTTTTTTTTTTTTTTTTTTTTTTTTACATAACAAACATTAATATAGATGTGTAAAATTTCACCACATCACTATAATGATAACTCTGGATAATTTTTTCATACTTTTCATGACTTCAGAAATAACGGTAATAGTGAAAGTAGTAAACACATGAAAAATAAACTCAAAGATATACAATATTTATTTTCATACCAATTGCATTGTGCAATTTCCTGACTTAACCAAAGATAATGAATTACGCACGCGAACACAGGTAATGTAAGGAAACACACTTTGCCTAAAGCAATTAACCAACCACGGATTTTAATTTACAGGGTAGGCTAAGGTGTAAGGGTGTAACGAAACATTATAAAAAAGGTGTAAGAAACGAAAGGAATGGCTCTGAGTGTTTTTCTAGGGGTATCTTACTCTAAAAGTGAGAATAACAAAAGGGTTTATACGGGGGTTAACTAACCAGTGAAGTTAGTTTAATATCACATAACATATAAAGGCTATTTGGGTGTAATCCTATAAATTTACCAATTTAGACAAGTCATTCCAATTATATAGATAATACTTATTATGGTGGTCACGAATAGTATACAAGCCAAGTTCTAAAGTTTACAAGTCACCGGCACACTCATAGATTTGTGAATTTTGAAAAGTTCACAATTTTTGAAAATAATGTTATGTGTGCAGCTATGTAATTTAGACTTTAAACAAAAACATGCTAAAAATTTTAAGTTTTGATATATTAAGCACATTTTAAACATATTTTGAAAAAGTTAAGGACAAGTAAGTTTTCTAATTCTCCAATCCCCCCACTTAAGTTAAACAACGTCCTCGTTGTTTGTGTCAAAGATTAAAAACTGGAAAATAAAAGAATTAGAACAGAAAAACTCCCCTGAGATTTGCTCGGTATGATCCTCCATGATTCGTATAAGAGCAAAAGTCATCTTTCTTGTGGATGACAACGTTTAATCTTCATATTTGATGTATCCACAGGAAATGCAGGAATCTATAATACCATCAAGACTTAAACACACCTGAGTTAAGAAGGTTCAAACTTGCATAATACATTAGTAGTTAGGAAAAATAAAACTGAAAAAATTAAACTTAAAATCATCAGGTCAGTCGATACGCTGTATCTTATGGAAGAAGATACGCCGTATCGAGCCTGGAATAAGTACGAATTAGAATAGAAGATGCGTCGCATCCTTAACCAGGGATGCGCCGCATTAAAATAAACTGACAGAAAGTTTTTAAAGTCTAAAATAAAAAAATGCAGAAAATAAAGTAAGATATGACCAGTGCAGGAGATGCGTCGCATCTCAGGATTGAGATGCGCCGTATCTTCTGCGGGCCTGACTGACTCGACACAGAACAGAATAATAAAAAATATTCTCCGGGTTGTCTCCCGGTCAGCACTTGTCTTTATTCCAGAGTCTTCAAGTTAGACTCACGTTCAGCTCCTTACTTATGATCATTGAAGGAGTCGGATGCATCGCGCTCCCTCATCGACAGTCCAGTAATATTGAACACTCTTTGCTCGTCCTTAATTTCCACGCCATTCTTCTTTAAAATCTGCATAAACAAAGTTCTGTCCCTTTCGGGTAGAGATGACAAAATGATAGACGGGAAATTCTTATTATTATATAGGTGATGAACTCAAATAAGTACATTTTATTACTATCATTTATCCTATTAATTTGACTTGTTTTACTATATTATGTATGAGGATTGATACTTAATCGTTTACTTTTGTAATTCTCAGGTAAAAACAAGCATTTGGTGAAACTTAGCGATTTTAGACTGATTATAGAGCAAAACGTGCAAGAAGTTAAGAGTCTACTGAAATGAAGAAGATCAAGACTAATCTGCTCCAGATGCACCGCATCTCACTCATGACATGCGCCGCATCTCTATTAAGATATCACCAGATACGATCCAAGATACAAGAGGACATGCGCCGCATCTAATCATGGAGTTACGCCGCATCTTCTGGCGGTGTACGAATATTCCTGAATATTATAATCTTGGACCCCACGCGAAGTTAAGTCAATGCGCCGCATCTACTCCTTAGATGCGCCGCATCTTCCCTCAGACAGAAACTATAAATACCCCAAGGCCAGACGAATTTCGTACGCATTATATTATAACCTAAGACCGAACAGGAGAAACCAAGGACGAATTCAGTCAAGGAGGCAGCACAAGACACACCCAAATCAAAGATACAAGAGCTGTAAGAAGGTGCTGCATGTGTTTAATTCATTAAGTAGTTTTGTTTTATTGTGTTAGCAAACTTTAATTCATCAGGATTGGTGGCTTGTGTAATGTGAA
This sequence comes from Artemisia tridentata subsp. tridentata, assembly GCA_021014915.2. Classification (NCBI taxonomy): domain Eukaryota; kingdom Viridiplantae; phylum Streptophyta; class Magnoliopsida; order Asterales; family Asteraceae; genus Artemisia; species Artemisia tridentata. The sequence goes on from CP139508.1 coordinate 508,863,430, forward strand.
AACGAAAGATTGCACTCCCTTTAATACTTGCTTTCCCATCAATTAAAGTTTATATGTTGATGTCTTTGGTTACTACTTATTAGTGCATTGATAACCTCTGTGTTTATTAGTGGCTTGCGGGCATTTGACTGCGGGACATAATGTGGCTCCCACGGTTATTACTAAATTGATCACTTAGGAATAACTTTTAGACATAAGTAATCATTAAGGGTTTACTCGCCGATAAGAATAGGACCAACGAGAAAGGGTTAACTACATACACTTCATATAAAGCTATCAATAAAACAAGTGACAATCTACTTAATTATAAGGACAGCCCTCTTATTGTCTCGAGTATTTATCTGTGTACGTGTGTGCTACTTGCTGATTCGTGCCTATTGGTTTATTTTATTATTTAATTGCAAACAAATCGTGACAGTCTCTCAGGCTGAAACCCCCTTGCGTTAGGATACTAAAATACTAATTAGAATAACGAGATAATACGTTCCACTCTTAGTGATCGACACTCTACTTACCATTATATTCATACTGACCGGGTACACTGCTCGTTAAGTGTGTGTGTTATTGATAAGTCGGCTAAATATAAATTTAAAACTTGAGTAGGCATTAAAACTGCTAAACCGCAACGACACATCACGCGCATCAAGTTTTTGGCGCCGTTGCCGGGGAGTGAATTGTTATTATCTGTTAATTTGATTAGTATTTTAATTAGGTTTTTCTTTTTATTACATTAATTGCATCATTGTATTATTTTGCATATTTGTTGTATTGTGTGTTATTTGTTTTGTGTTATTTGTTTGCTTTTACTTTTGTTTTTGTTTATTTTTGTTTGTGTGTTTTTATTTTTTTTGTTTTTTATTTTTCGTAATTTTTCTGTTCTGCTATCGTTGTACTGTGCTAAATCGAACGATACGGCGCATCTGATCTCTCAGATACGGCGTATTGCGTTTAATTTTTATAAAATACAACGCGTTTAATTAATTCGATACGACGCATCTTTTCCCCAAGATACGGCGTATCTGTTTTTAATAAGAAAAATTTTTTTTAAGCGATAAAGTAATACGACGCATCTGCTTTAGCAGATACGGCGTATCTGTTTTTGATAAAAAAAAAAAATTTTCTAAACGTTAACGCCATACGACGCATCTGCTTTCGCAGATACGGCGCATCTATTATTTTAATTAAAAACAGTTTGCGAATTATTAAACAGATACGACGCATCGATCTATATCGATACGGCGCATCTTTCTGAATCAAAAATCGATATTTATTTTTAAACGTAACGAAAATACGGCGCATTAACTTTCGTTAATACGACGCATTTAATTTTAATTAGATAAGCTGATTTTTGATTATTTAATTCGATACGGCGCATTCATAAATTCTAAGCGGCGTATCTATTTTCTGAATAAAGTCTGATTAAATTTTAACGATATTAAGATACGGCGTATCCAACTCTTTGGATACGGCGCATCGTCTGCAGATATCAGCTATCAGTATTCATATATCCGTTTCTATATTCATTAATTTCTCTTCTAGCGAACAAATCCTACTGATGATTTTACCTTGGATGACAGATTTTGCTATGGAAGACATGTCAGTTAACGGATATCTTGCTAAGGAATGCTTGTTTTCAGATTCATTCAATGTACTCATGATCGATGCAGATTTATTCTCTTGGGAGACTCCTCTTGAAGCTGTTTTTAAGGAATTCATGCGTTTATGCAACATTGACATAGAGGTATTCTCTTATGATGTATTTGTGAGGTACACTGGAGAAGAATTGTCGCTCTTATGGCCTATCATTGAAGCCGAAGGATTGAACTGGACTACTATCGAAGAAGATGATGGGAAATTTTATCTTGCATACATGGACTCAAACAACAACAGCTGTGGTGGAGGCAATACCCAAAACTCTTACATGCCATATTCCGAACAGTACTGGGGATTAAATGAGAACTATCTGGATAATGACATGAATTACGCTTTGGCGGAGTTACTATTTCATGGCAGATTGGTAAGATTGATAGACCTCTCCCTCAATGATTGGCTAGAACTCAAATATGGTAGTCAGGAATTTGCCCCTACAAATGAAGTCAAGCAGATTATGACTTCATGGTTGACTCGGAGTTTTAAGAAGCAATTTAACGAGTTCATGGAGATAAAGAAGAATATGATTGGGAAGGCTTGCTTTGACGTTAACCATGACCCTAACGATGTTGATTTTTCAGAATGGTTGGCTAGTAAGTTTAATAACCATAAGAGCATGGATCGAGCTACTAAGGATGCATTATGGGTATATTGGATGAGAGGAGAAGACGAAGAAGTAGAAAGCGATTATGGGTCGTCACTTCATGATTCAACAATCAATGAGGGCATTGAAGAACTTTTCAGGATTGACATTGATGTGTTCGATTATGAGACACCCTTGTGCAAGCAATTCAAGGAATTTAACTACCTTCTTCAAGTCGACGATGATGTGCTTACTGGAGATCTACCAGGATTTAAGACTTATGATGATTTCAAAAACACCTGGCACTATGAATGGAATGACCAAGTACCATGGGTTTGGGATAAACCATGGGAATTTGCGCACATTAATCACACTTGTACACCCTTCGTTTTCAAGGACGGGAGTAGTGTTTGGCCGACCTGTGATTATAAAAGTGACGGAACCTGTAATGGGGGAAGTATAATTGGGATGAGACGGGTTGGAAACGATGTAACCTTTGAAGATTATGAGTGGTACGATAATGTTGAAGACTGCCCACAAAAAGCGGAGGCTTTACAAGAAAAGGGGAGAATTGAATGCTTGAAAGGACTTAAGGGGACATCGGATACTACTTTCTGGGAATGGGTACATAAACAGTTTGATGATTTCACAAACCTTAGTCGACGGTTACAATATGATTTAGAAAGAGAATGGGAGGCGATTCAAGATGATAATAATAATAAGTCGTTGATTGAAGAACTAGATGATTATTTGATTAAGGATCCTTATTTTAAGTTTGTTGATAAAGACGAGGAAGAGTTCACCAAAAGAAAGTGTCAACTACTTGGGATTCCTTACAATGAGCCACCCATGATTATTTCTGAAAAATTTAAAATCATCAAATACTCTTTGGGTCCTGATGAAGTATATACTGCGGTGAAGACAAAGAGTTATACTAGATTAAGTCGAACGGAAGAAAACATCGCAGAGATATACGGGAAAATATTTCGGATGAAGGAAGAAGGATGGACCGTGACAAGGACTGAATAAAGAGCTGAACGTGAGTCTAACTTGAAGACTCTGGAATAAAGACAAGTGCTGGCCGGGAGACAACCCGGATTTATCTTTTATTATTCTATTTTCTGTGTCAAGTCAGTCAGGCCCGCATATGGATACGGCGCATCTCAATTCTGAGATGCGACGCATCTCCTGCAATGGTCATATCTTATTTTATTTTTCTGCATTTTATTTTCGACTTTAAAACTATTTATCAGTTTATTTTAATGCGGCGCATCCCTGGTTAAGGATGCGGCGCATCTTTATTCTGATCCGTATTTATTCCAGGCTCGATACGGCGTATCTTCTTCCATAAGATACGGCGCATCGACTGACCTGATGATTTTCATTTTTTAATTTTTAAGTTTTATTTTTCCTAACTACTAATGTATTATGCAAGTTTGAACCTTTCTTATCTTAGGTGTGTTTTAAATTATTGGTGGTATTATAGTTTCCTGGATTTCCTGTGGATACATCAAGTATGAAGCTTTAACGTTCTAATCCACAAGAAAGATGATTTTTGCTCTTATACTAATGGAGGATCATACCGAGCAAATCTCAGGGGAGTTTTTCTGTTCTAATTCTTTTAATTTCCAGTTTTTAACCTTTTATACAAACAACGAGGACGTTGTTTAACTTAAGTGGGGGGATTGGAGAATTAGAACACTTAACAATTACTTGTCCTAAACTTTTTCAAATTATGCTTAAAATGTGCTTAATATATCAAACTTAAAAATTTTTTAGCATGTTTTTGTTTAAGATCTAAGTTGCATAGCTGCACACATGACGTTATTTTCAAAAATTGTGATTTTTCAAAATTCACAAATCTATGAGTGTGCCGGTGACTTGTAAACTTTAGAACTTGGCTTGTATACTATTCGAGACCACCATAATGAGTATTATTTTATATAATTGGAATGACTTGTCTAAATTGGTAAATTTCTAGGATTACACCCAAAAAGCCTATTATATGTTATGTGTTATTAGCTAACTACACTGGTTAGTTAACCCCCGTATAAACCCTTTTGTTACTCTCATTTTTAGAGTAAGATATCCCTAGAAAAACACTCAGAGCCATTCCTTTCGTTTCTTACACCTATGTTTAAAATGTTTCGTTACACCCTTACACCTTAGCCTACCCTGTAGATTAAAATCCGTGGTTGGTTAATTGCTATAGGCAGAGTGTGTTTCCTTACATTACCTGTGTTCGCGTGCGTAATTCATTATCTATGGTTAGGTCGGGAAATTGCACAATGCAATTGGAGTGAAAGTAAATATTGTATATCTTTGAGTTTATTTTTCGTGTGTTTACTACTTTCACTATTACCGTTATTTCTGAAGTATGAAAAGTATGGAAAAATTATCCAGAATTATCATTATAGTGATGTGGTGAAATTTTACACATCTATGTTTATGTTTGAAAAAAAAAAAAAAAAAAAAAAAAGTTGGATGTTTGTTTTTAAACCAACGATGTAAAGTTATGTAAGTGGTCGATATCACCACTATTTGTTGTACTATATCTATGGATTGAATGGGAATTGGCAGTTATGGGAACGCCAATTAAGGTTTATTCTTTGATTAAGATCTTGTTGAGTATAATTCGTGTCTACCTAAAGCGTGTGTTTCAAGTGTTAAAGCGTGAGTTATTCGATGATATGAGTCTTATTCATGGGATGGTTGGGATAGTGATTAACCACACTTAGGATTTTAATTTATTTGTTTTGTTTATTTTTCATTTTACACCAATTTATATCCCAAATATTATCCATACCCTTTATTATTCTTTATCCAACCAAACCTTTGATTTATTGAGATTAGGGATTTGAGCAATCTTAAGTATCGTAGTCGTGGATTCGGCTATGTATTTATGATTTTGTCGCCCTTTTTGATATATTATTATTGGTGAAGTTTGGACCTATCTTTAGCCTGTTCGAGTTAAGGATTTGAGCAATTGCAAGTATCGTGTTCGTGGATTCGATCATGTATTTGTGATTTTGTCGCCTTTTCTGGAATTTGAGATCGATAGTGAAAGAGAATAATTAACCCTTAAGCCTAAAAACCCTTTTTACCGCTTTAGACTTGTTATTCCTTAGCTTTAGTGGTGGAGATGTGTATACTTGCCAAGCTTATGATAGAATATTCGTCACGACTGGACAGTTAAACGATTAGATTTGCTTTTATCAACTTATTTTATTTTACTTCTAATTCGTTAAGTGTTTAGTTGTGTGATTATGAAATAAACGAATACATGCTTAAATATAAAAATAAATCCTAACATCTTTTAGGATACATTTTCATAAAAGAAATTCTAAGGTTTACTTGGGGACAAGTAAAGTTCAAGTGGGGGGATATTTGATGAACTCAAATAAGTACATTTTATTACTATCATTTATCCTATTAATTTGACTTGTTTTACTATATTATGTATGAGGATTGATACTTAATCATTTACTTTTGTAATTTTCAGGTAAAAACAAGCATTTGGTGAAACTTAGCGATTTTAGACTGATTATAGAGCAAAACGTGCAAGAAGTTATGAGTCTACTGAAATGAAGAAGATCAAGACTAATCTGCTCCAGATGCGCCGCATCTCACTCATGACATGCGCCGCATCTCTATTAAGATATCACCAGATACGATCCAAGATACAAGAGGACATGCGCCGCATCTAATCATGGAGTTACGCCGCATCTTCTGGCGGTGTACGAATATTCCTGAATATTATAATCTTGGACCCCACGCGAAGTTAAGTCAATGCGCCGGATCTACTCCTTAGATGCGCCGCATCTTCCCTCAGACAGAAACTATAAATACCCCAAGGCCAGACGAATTTCGTACGCATTATATTATAACCTAAGACCGAACAGGAGAAACCAAGGACGAATTCAGTCAAGGAGGCAGCACAAGACACACCCAAATCAAAGATACAAGAGCTGTAAGAAGGTGCTGCATGTGTTTAATTCATTAAGTAGTTTTGTTTTATTGTGTTAGCAAACTTTAATTCATCAGGATTGGTGGCTTGTGTAATGTGAAAACGAAAGATTGCACTCCCTTTAATACTTGCTTTCCCATCAATTAAAGTTTATATGTTGATGTCTTTGGTTACTACTTATTAGTGCATTGATAACCTCTGTGTTTATTAGTGGCTTGCGGGCATTTGACTGCGGGACATAATGTGGCTCCCACGGTTATTACTAAATTGATCACTTAGGAATAACTTTTAGACATAAGTAATCATTAAGGGTTTACTCGCCGATAAGAATAGGACCAACGAGAAAGGGTTAACTACATACACTTCATATAAAGCTATCAATAAAACAAGTGACAATCTACTTAATCATAAGGACAGCCCTCTTATTGTCTCGAGTATTTATCTGTGTACGTGTGTGCTACTTGCTGATTCGTGCCTATTGGTTTATTTTATTATTTAATTGCAAACAAATCGTGCCAGTCTCTCAGGCTGAAACCCCCTTGCGTTAGGATACTAAAATACTAATTAGAATAACGAGATAATACGTTCCACTCTTAGTGATCGACACTCTACTTACCATTATATTCATACTGACCGGGTACACTGCTCGTTAAGTGTGTGTGTTATTGATAAGTCGGCTAAATATAAATTTAAAACTTGAGTAGGCATTAAAACTGCTAAACCGCAACGACACATCACGCGCATCAATAGGCATAAATATGCAAGGTGGGGTGGTAGTTCACTAAACACATCATTATTCAAATTTGTATTCTCAACTTGTAGGATCGAGTACTTCGAGCTAGATTGAGCTTGGTTAAACAAGAACCTCTGTATGGAATACAAGTGTTTATGCGGAAACTAAACAACAAGTATAATAAAGAAGAAAGCTAATGATCCTCTATGGATCAGACTATGAACTAAGAAAGGTGTTATTGAATATTGAAATCGTTAAAAAGTACATTCAAGATATGGACGGGATGTTTCTTTTATTACAATAAGAAACCCTAACCCTAACCCGTCTTACAAGAAAACGTGTGAAGAGATAAAGATCAATCTCTTCTAAAAATAAATCTAACAAACACTCTAAACATACGGGATAACAATAACTAATACCCGTAGTAATAACACTAACAGCAGGAACAAGATATCACTGTCGGCAGCAATGAGCTTGAGCAGGAACCAAAGCTATCGGCAGGAACCAGCTTAACACTATCGGCAGCAATAAGAAATTCTTATTTCTCATATATCCCAACAATCCTCCCAGCACTCAACAATCCTCCCATCACTGAGAAACCCTTATTTCCCAGAGATCCTAACAATCCTCCCCTAATCTTGAGGTTGACTAGGTTAACCTGCAAGATTCCAATGTGAGAGAGCTTTAACTTCTCAGGCTTGAGGACTGCGACTTAGCAGCAGCAATAAGTAGTAACCAGCAGCAACATCCATAACTTGCAAGATTCCAACCTCTATAGCATCCAGCAACAACTTCAATAGTTCAGCAGGAATATGTAATCTTCTTCAAAACAGGTATACTGGTCACCATGACATTCACTTGAACTTGGCTGCTACTATGACAATATGTACATCAAATCACTTAAGTTTCATACTATTCTCATCACATCCAGGTGTGTTAACTCCTGTGAGAGGTGAATCATTGAAAATTAATGGATTTGATGTCTCTTTACCAATAGCCATCACTACTGGAGTAGCCAATGTTTAGGTTTGTTAGACCATGGTACATTGATAACCATCTGATTTATTAGCAAATCAGCAACTATAAACGGATTTGACTTGTCTTTACCTGTAGCCGTTTGCTCAGGACTAGTCAATTCTTTGGTTTCAACTGAACCTTGGTGTTGGGAATTACAGATTTGATGATTACAAAACCTACAGGCAAGAATGAAGAAAGAAGAAACAATATGGACCTAATAGTTAATAGTTAGCTTTCTTAGTAAGCTAGGGTTTGTAACCTCCCTCTATTATATAAAGAGGGTAGGCATCTAGGTTATGAACTCATTCATTCATAGATCGTCTCTTCAATGAGAGTCGATTAAACGCATCGAGCGTGTAGTAGTTGTAGTAGGTTTTATTTATGTTTAATAAAGAAAAACCTTGTTAGTAACATTGATTGTGTTGTTCTTATTATTCCGCTGCGTATTCAATCATTGTTACTATAACCCTAGTTGAGCTAGATCTTGGTTTCTACACTTGGTATCAGAGCGGGTGGTTCTTGATCTAGGATTTTACAAGGTTTTTCATTGTCGATGAGGAGCAGATTCGAAGCAGTTTTGGAGCAGGAGTCATCGTACGTAAACAGATCTGGTTGACAGCAGCAGATAGGTAATCGTATTTATTTCTTTTTAACAGATCTGATTGGTTTATGCGTTGAAAAGGATATACGTACTCAAATTAATGTGATCGCTGCACATGCTACATTCGGTTTTAATTGGCTGATACAAACCTCGTACGATTCATTCTTTATGTCGTTATGATAAATGAATTGATTGGAAAATTAATTCTTTTGTCACTGAGTGAATCGCACATGGGTCTGTACAAATTTTGATTATTTTAATTGATGTTTGGTCAACAATATGGGATGATTGGTGTTTCGGTTGTGGCTTACTGGTTGGTCTATAAAGGGTTTTTGTCACTTGTGGCTATGGATTGTGGGGCTTAATTGGTTGCTGCTGTTTGTACGATTACATTGCTACTGCTATTAATTCGTATGTGGGGCGATTTATTATTTTGTGATAAAATATGTGTCGAAGGTTATTTTAATTAAATTGGCTGGTCAAGGTTTGTTATCAATTGAGTTGTCCCATATCTGATTGTGATATTAAATTCAAGTGGGTCAGTACATGTGTTTGAGTTTGTCGTGGCTTGCATGGTGTTATGAATTTTATTCAACCTACTGATTGATTGATTATTATATATTATTGATCTATCAATTGGTCGATGATCATATAAATGATACAAAGGTCGGTTATATTCGAGGAAAGTGGTGCCGCATATGAATTGATGGTGTTGACGATTAATTGTAAGTTGTCGTATACTGCTATTGGGATGATCAAGTGGGGTCAATGGTAAGATGTTCAACTGATCGAATATTTACTTGTGGTATTTAATTACCTCGTACGTTTGATTGATTAATTATTCGATTATGGGGATATTGGTTTATTTGTGGAACTGATTTGTTATGCAAGAGTAAAAGATTCGATGGCATTATTTGATTGGATGAGTATGTGGTGTTCAAGTGGGTTTGGTATACATCAGATTATGGTACGACTGGTATTTTTATTTTGCTGCTACCCTATTTTGTTCCTGCTGCTGCATTAATTTGTCTGCTGCTCTCACATGGATACTGCTGCTGCATTTTAATACTACTGGTGGCCGTTCCTGCTGATCGATTCCTCCTGGTGGTTCCTGCTGCTTGTGATGGTGGATTCCGTTTCTGCTGGTTTCGATATATATTTTATATTTTAGTAGGTCCTCAGACGCCCTTGGATCTTGGACGATGTGATGCTTATGGCTTGGTTACTTTTATTGATTTGGTTTGGTGTTTACAGGTTGTTTAGTATATAATGTAATGATGTCGTGGAAGGTCCGGGACCACACGCATTATTATAGGGTTTGATCTGGGATCAAATGTGCGGTTATGGATGATGAACATCCGGGACGACAATCCATAACTGATATGTAATAAACATGTCTTGTTTGCGCTAAATCAAATAAAGACATTTTAATCGATTATGTAACAAGTTCACCCTTTTTGTGAGATGCAAAGAGGATTGAGGTAGATCGCCGGCTGAGGCAACAGTTACATGAGAGAGGAGGATGTTCTTGCACTTTCAAGCCGATTAAAGTCCGAGATTCATGAGATGATTAGTATATTTTTAAGGGGAAGCTTATTGATCATATACTTATCATCTACATGCATCATTTGAGGGAAGCGTTTACGAGATGCACAAAACCCCTATTTGGATGATTACAAAAAGGGGAAGAAGATTTATGATGTGCAGCTTATTATTTGTGATGACATGTTTTAGCATTGTTTCTTCATGCAGATTGTTTTGTAATATCAAATAGGGGAAGATTGTTGGGAATTACAGATTTGATGATTACAAAACCTACAGGCAAGAATGAAGAAAGAAGAAACAATATGGACCTAATAGTTAATAGTTAGCTTTCTTAGTAAGCTAGGGTTTGTAACCTCCCTCTATTATATAAAGAGGGTAGGCATCTAGATTACGAACTCATTCATTCATAGATCGTCTCTTCAATGAGAGTCGATTAAACGCATCGAGCGTGTAGTAGTTGTAGTAGGTTTTATTGATGTTTAATAAAGAAAAACCTTGTTAGTAACATTGATTGTGTTGTTCTTATTATTCCGCTGCGTATTCAATCATTGTTACTATAACCCTAGTTGAGCTAGATCTTGGTTTCTACACTTGGTGAATTGAATACCAAATATGGATACCAAATGTCTTTACCACAAACCATACTTTTGTGGACTAGCCAATCCTTTGGATCCCATAGAGGGTTACATCCATGGTGAATTGAGAACCATTTTCAACTCTCAGGACTGAACCATGGGTGAGTTGAAGTACCCTATAGCTTTGAGCAAGCTATTACAGCTATCAACGGATTTGATTATCACACCAGAGCCGTACCCTCATGGTGAGTCAACTCTTTCTTGTCTGCAAGACATGGTGAGTTGAGTACCATTTATTGTGTAGGTGTAAACACCAACACTGTACCTGCAAGGTGTTGCTCTCAAAACATAAAAGTTAGCACACAAAAATATACAATTTTTTTTTTTTAACTAAGAAAAAGAAATCAGAAACACACCAAAATAAGAAAAGAAACCAAAAGAAAGAAAGATAGAAAAATATACAACAACAACAAGAACAATCCTCCCCTTGAGCTTCATCCTCCCCTTAATCTGCAATCCTCCCCTTAAGCTCAGTAGCTAGGGATTTACCATCCCAATATGGACCACCAAATGTTTAAACCTTGGTCCATCAAAAGCCTTGGTTAGCAAATCAGCCACATTATCATCTGTGTGAATCTTGACCACCTGAATAAGATGCTTCTCATAAGCATCTCTTATGAAATGGTGTCGAATCTCAATATGCTTTGTCCTTTGATGATAAACAGGATTCTTAACAATACACATAGTACTTTGATTATCAATAAAGATCTTAGTGTTCATGAAGTTGAACCCATAATCCAACAGCTGATTTTGCATCCAAAGAACCTGTCCACAGCAAATAGTAGCAGCAACATACTCTGCCTCAGTAGAAGATGTAGCCACTATAGTCTGCTTCTTGCACTGCCAAGAAACCAACCTCTGACCCAGAAACTGACAACCTCCAGTAGTAGACTTCCTATCAAAGTTAGCCCCAGCATAATCACTGTCACTATAGGCTTCCAACACAAAAGGAGAGTCTTTGGGATACCAAAGTCCCATTTTGGGCTGTCCTTTCAAATACTTAAAGATTCTCTTGACTGCATTAAGGTTAGAAGTCAATGGTGTAACCTGATGTCTAGCACATGCACCAACAGCAAACATGATATCAGGTCTTGAAGCTGTCAAATACATGAGTGAACCAATCATGGACCTATATAGATGAACATTAACAGCAGCATCAGGTTCATTATTGGACTTAGGCTTTGGAGGTTCAAAAGGAGTTGCAGCAATCTTCACATTCTCCATATCAAACTTTTTAAGCATGTCATAAACATACTTCTCCTGACAAATAAAGATCCCATCTTGTTTCTGCTTAACCTGAAGACCCAAGAAGAAAGTCATTTCACCCATAGCACTCATCTCAAATTCACTATTCATCAATTCTTCAAACTCCCTGCACCAGGCTTCATTAGTGGAACCAAAGATGATATCACCTACATAAACTTGTACCAGAATGATATCTTTGAAGTTCTTTCTGATAAAAAGAGTTTTATCAATAGCCCCTCTTCTGTAACCATGTTTCAGCAAAAAGGCTGATAGCCGTGCATACCAAGCCCTAGGTGCTTGATGAAGACCATAAAGTGCTTTAACCACTTTGTAAACCAAATTAGGATTCTGAGGATCTACAAATCCCTGTGGTTGAGTAACATAAACTTCTTCCTCAATCCTTCCATACAAAAATGCACTCTTCACATCCATCTGATATACTACAAACCCCATAAAGGAAGCAAAAGCCAAGAACAATCGGATAGCTTCAACTCTTGCCACTGGTGCAAACACCTCATCATAATCAATCCCCTCCTCTTGTCTATGACCCTGAGCCACCAACCTAGCTTTATTTCGAACCACAATTCCCCTAGCATCCCTTTTATTCTTTAGAATCCATTTAGTTCCAATAGCATGCTTTCCAGCAGGCAAAGGAACCAACATCCATACTTTCTGATTCTGGAACTTCTGCATTTCCTCTTGCATAGCCTCAACCCAATCTTCATTAGCAAGAGCTTGAGCTATACTAGTTGGTTCAACTTGAGATAAGAAACAAGCATACAGACAATGTAAGTAATCAGTATGATTGCTCCTCAACTGATCCTGTATATAACTGAGAAAAGCAGATTCTCCAAACTTAGGTTGATGCAATTTACTTCTTGTCTGAACAGGGGAATTAAGATCTCCAAGAATCAAAGACTGAGGATGAACAGTATTGATCCTCTTGGTAACAATGGGATTGACATCAATGGAGGATGCCTGATTAGTAATTGAGGGGTTGAAGTCATCATCATATGAGGAAGAAGTGAAAATGCCTGTTCTAGATTGATGATGAGGATCTTCCAGCTTATCTTTTGAAGAGACTGAATTTCCAAGATCAGAAGGGATTGGAAATCTTTCAGGGGAGTTATCAATACCCAAAGTATCAACAGATGGAGAAGCCACAGGAACATCAACAGGAACAGAGACATCAGCAGAAACATTAGAAGGATCGGCAGGAACAAATCTACTACCAGCAGGAACAGCATCAGCAGGAACAGAAATACCACCAGTCAAATTCAGTTGCCTTCTAACTTCAGCTTCAGCCTTTCTCAAAATCTCCTCTGTCTCTTTAGTAAACCCAGAACCAAACATCTCAGCAGCACTCTTGGCATTAAACTCTTGTCTTTGAAGCCTAGTAAGATCTTCTGCATAACTAGAATCACTTCCATCCATAGCAGAAGAATCTTTGAGCTTTGAACCTGAAATGTTGTTAGAAGGAAAAGAAGGAACAACTATAGGTCGTCCATCACTCTCTGCATTAGAATCATCATCCGAGGTACCTGCATTGTTAGTTTGAGAAACATTTGTACCAACAGATAGATTTGATTTAAATCTATTATAACCTAAGGTGTCAGTTAGATAATCCAGATCAAAGTACCACTCTGGACCAGCACCCTGCAAATTAGGTTTATCTTCAAGATATCTTAAGTTGAGAGTCTCTTCTATTCTCTTAGAAGACAGATTATAAACCCTATAGGCTTTACTATGAGCAGAATATCCAAAAATAAACCCTTCATCAGCCTTCCCATCAAACTTGCCTAGGTAATCACTAGTGTTCAAAATAGTGACATGACATCCAAAAGGCTTAAGGTAACTAATGTTTGGAACCTTCCCAGACAAAAGTTCATAAGGTGTTTTATTATGAGGACTAGTAATAGATACCCTATTCAACACATAACAAGCAGTGCATACTGCTTCAGTCCAAAACATAGTAGGCATCTTAGATTCAGCTAACATAGTCCTAGCTGCTTCTATCAGGGTCCTATTTTTCCTTTCTGCAACCCCATTTTGTTGTGGAGTTCTAGCATTACTATAGTCCCTTTTTATCCCCTTACTCCCACAGAGTTCAATAAGATTAGAATTCTTAAACTCTGTGCCATTATCACACCTTATCGACTTAACCTTTTTACTTAGCTGATTTTCTATTAAGGCAATAAAGTCCTTAAGAACTGGATAAGTTTCATCTTTAGTACCCAAAAAGAAAGTCCATGAAAACCTGCTAAAATCATCTGTAACCACCAGGCAGTAGTTCTTATGGTCAATACTTCTGATAGAAGTAGGACCAAAAAGATCCATACGAAGAAGCTGCAAAGGCTCAGAGATGTTGCTCACAGCAGTTATAGCCTTGTATGAAGCTTTGTGCTGCTTTCCTTTGTTGCAGGCAACACAATTGTGCTCATTAGAGAAGATCTTCAAAGGAAGCCCTTTAACCAAACCATTCTTAGCCAGCTTGTTAATGGTCTTGAAATTTACATGGGCCATTCTTCTGTGCCATTTATTAGATTCATCCACAGATGCTTTTGCTACCAGACAAGCAAGTGAACCCTCAGGCTGAACATCACTAAGATTGAAGCTATAAAGATTGTAAGTCCTAGGAACTTTAAGTTCAACCTGACTTTCATCAGGCAACTTGAAGTCTTTGGACAGCACAAAACAATCATTCTCAGTGAAGAGAACACTGTTCTTCTTGTCACAGATTTGAGAGACAGAGAACAAATTGAAGTCTTGGAGTTCCTTCACATAAAGCACATCTTCAAAGTCCAGCTTGGCAGTTTTGATAGTTCCCTTCCCAGAAACTATTCCATCTCCTCCTCCAAAAGTCACAGTACCTTCATTCAAAGGTACAAAGTCATGCAATCTTTCCAAATTCCCTGTCATACTCCTGGAACATCCACTATCAACAATTCCAACATCTTTGCTTCTAAAAGGAAAATCCTGAGAAAAAGAATACATATACAACATTAGATACAAGAGAGACTCAAGCCATTGCTGACTTGAGCCTGCCTAGTGGATCAATAAGAATTAAACCCTGGAGATTGTTGATATCCACCATTGATCTAGGACCCCATTTTCATATGTTGGTTATTGATTTTCCAAGAACAACCTGCTGAGGACTTAACAGCAGTTTTCCATCTTGCCCCTCCCTTGTGCATTGTGTCAAAACAAACAGGTCTCATATCATTTTAAAAGTAAGTACTAGTAGGTCTGTTGAAAGGTCTAGCAATATTGCTTCTCCAACCAGCAGGAGTGATTCTGCCGGCAGGAACAGGATAAGCAGCAGGAACAGGCTTATCGGCAGGAATGAACTTTTCAGCAGCAACAGGCTTACCAGCAGAAACTGGCTTGCCAGAAGCAACTGAAGTTCTCCTTGCTGCTTGAGGAATATAAGGGGGAATATCATTAACATTTTTCCATACAGACCTATTTTTACAAGCATATAATCCCATCTGTTTTTCATAATAGTCACAGTCTTTAATAAGATGATCATAACTACGACACACAAAGCAAGATTTCTTTCTAGGGGACTTTTTCTTAACAATAACTTTCTCATTGCAAACAGAATTATTCAAACCAACACATGAAATAAAATTATCATTAACAGAATTAAAACCACAACCATAATTGTTTGAAACAAAATCACAACTAGAAACATTATTGTTTTTAACACTATCAAAAGAAATATCTTCAAATGCAGCTGTCTTTGAGTGAGATTCATCAGTAGCTACTTCTGAGGAGAGATCTTCTGACTTTATTGGTGCTGACTTATCACTTGATCCACATGTGGCATAGTCATTAGTCTTGATTTCTGAAGATTTGTCACTGTAAGAACAAGAGACAAATTCATTAGAGTCACAATCAAGATTAGGCAAGTCCTTTGCCTGTTTGCCATAGATCATTTGTGAATCATCAAAGTCATCAAAAGGATTAGCAGGTTTAAATGTTCCAGTTATGGGTGGAGGAACATCATTCATTCCTCCCTCCTTCACATACTTTACAGGTTTTCTATAATCTACAAGTTCTGGGTTAAAAACACTATACTCATTAGGGTCATAATACTGATTTGGCCCTATTAGGTCACCGAACCCTAAACCTCTTTTAGTTTTAGTAGATATAGAACTATCAATAAGCATGTGAAGGTTTTTGGATGAGTCTTTCCACTTATCTAATCTAGCTAAGGAATTATCTAGCTTAGACTGTAACTCTTGATTTTCTAACACTACCTTAGCTTTTTCCCTTTCAGAATGTTTAAACTCATTAGTGGCATTTTTTAAATCTCTTTCTAACACCTTTATTTTTACTTCATAAGCAGACTGTTGTTGTTGATACCAGACCTTTTGTTGTTCTAATGTTTTAACAGCCTTTTTATGAGCCTTAAGTTGAATAAAGTTATCCTTATTTTCACTTTCTATATCATCAAATTCTTGTTTCAATTTAGCATATATAGATTCACAACCAAATGGACAGTTTTGTACCTGAGATGGATGACCCATCATTCCAAACTGACCAGCCACTTGTTTCTTCTCACCATATCCAGCTATCATCCCAAAGACCTTATCTGCTCCACTTGCAATCGTCTTCTCATGATGCTCCCAGTCCACCATCGCATCCACAGATACCAATGTCTTGGGGTCCTCTGAGTCCAGCTCTTGAATTTTGAAAGCAGAATATCGTACTTTGTCATCTACCTTCTTATCTGTACATTCCCTGACAAAATGTCCTGTTTGAGAACATTTATAGCACCTCACCTTCCTTCTGTCAAACCTGGCAGGTTCCTGTCCATCAAAGTTGACCCTTCTTCCTGCCTTCTTTTCAAACCTATCCAATTTCAACGATATCATAGCCACTTGCCATCTTAGGTCCATCTCTTCTAGATCCAATTCATCAACCTGATTGAAATCTTCATACACAATCTTCTGCTGTGGTGTACTCTCAGCAACAAATGAATGAAGCACATCCACTACAAGATTATCAGATCTAGTCTGAGCTTTTGGTGTGACAGGTGAGTAGGAGATTGATGATATTGATGGTGTTGGACTGTTTCCATATGATGTTTTGTTAGGACCAGAGTTACTAACAAAAGCAGTATGGGCTGGATTATGAGGTGTATAGGTGGAATACCCTTTGATATCAATTTCAAGGGTTTTCAGCTTGTTGTACAGATCATCAAAGCTCATATAATCCAGTCCTTCTTTGACCTTGAGTGTAATGGAAACCTGAGACCATGATGGTGGCAAAGCCCTCAGAAACTTTGTGTTGCAGTCTTCATCATCCGGCCTAGCTTTCAACTGGTTGAGTTGGCTCAGGATCTTGTGGAATCTATCATACCCTTTGTGAATCCCCTCAGCCTCAGAGATCTTGAATTCCTGAAATTCTTGCTTGAGCATAGACCTTCTCATCTTTCTGGATTCATCATTCCCTCCAAATCTGGCTTTTACAGCATGCCAGATCTTTCTAGCATCATCCAAGTGATGAAAATCACTCATATGATCTTCTGGAATAGCTTGAAGTAGAAGGGTTCTTGCCTTGGTTTCCCTTTGAACAGCAAGGTGTTCTTCTGCAGTAACAGGTGGCTCTATATAGATATTGCCATCATTATCCCTTCCAGTATTCTTCTTACTATTTCCCTTAAGAATCACATTCCACAGATTGTAATCAGTGTTCGTGATCCAATATTCCATTCTCATAGCCCAGACTTCATACTCATCTTTCTTCAGATATGGGAATTTAGCATTGTTGGTGGACATGGTGGTGACGATTTGTGTTTGGACTTGTGAGGTTTCAGGTTTGGGTTGGTGTTCTTCAGGGTTAATGACATTGTTTTGTGGGATTTCGTCTTCCATTGAAAGAGGGTTGTGAGATATGAAATTGAACTTTTTCTTCTTTATCAGAGATCCTTACCAGGCTCTGATACCACTTGTAGGATCGAGTACTTCGAGCTAGATTGAGCTTGGTTAAACAAGAACCTCTGTATGGAATACAAGTGTTTATGCGGAAACTAAACAACAAGTATAATAAAGAAGAAAGCTAATGATCCTCTATGGATCAGACTATGAACTAAGAAAGGTGTTATTGAATATTGAAATCGTTAAAAAGTACATTCAACATATGGACGGGATGTTTCTTTTATAACAATAAGAAACCCTAACCCTAACCCGTCTTACAAGAAAACGTGTGAAGAGATAAAGATCAATCTCTTCTAAAAATAAATCTAACAAACACTCTAAACATACGGGATAACAATAACTAATACCCGCAGTAATAACACTAACAGCAGGAACAAGATATCACTGTCGGCAGCAATGAGCTTGAGCAGGAACCAAAGCTATCGGCAGGAACCAGCTTAACACTATCGGCAGCAATGAGAAATTCTTATTTCTCATATATCCCAACAATCCTCCCAGCACTCAACAATCCTCCCATCACTGAGAAACCCTTATTTCCCAGAGATCCTAACATAACTATTCTCCTACGTTTGTTAATCACTACGCAATCATACCACTCATCATCAGAATCATTAACAATATCGCGTATAAGTTCGGTAGGTACATTAAGGTCAATAAATTCCTCGAAGTCTTCATGATTAGGATTAGTTTAGTTGTTTTGAATCAATGTTTCTCCCATAAGCCTAGCTTCAAGATCGAGGTCCATACGTTCTCTTAATCCTAGCATATAGACGCCTCTAATTATGCTTTTAACAGGATCTTGGCACTTATAGACTAGTTTATTATTCCCTACCCTTAATGAGATTTTTCTTTTAAACACATCAATCTTAGCATGGGCGGTAGACAAGAAAGGTCTTCCAAGGATTAAAGGAATCTTAACATCCTCGGGCATATCTAATATAACAAAGTCTACAGGGAAAACAAACTTCTCAATCTTAACTAGCACATTATTAGCAATCCCTTCAGGTCGTTTTACCGTTTTATCAGCCAATTCAATAAGCAACTTAGTTGGTGCTAATTTTCCTAGTCCTAGGGTAGTGAATGTTTTAAGGGGCATAACACTAACACTAGCTCCTAAGTCAGCTAACACATTATTGAAAGATATATCATTAATTGAACAAGGTAAAGTAAAACTTCCTGGGTCCTTTTCTTTATGAGGCAAGGCATGTAAGTCGGTTGCAGAGCTCTCTTCTTTCATTGTAGCCTTGATCTCCTCTTCAATCTTTGTCTTCTCTTTTAGTAGCCTCCTTACACTGATTGAAGAATTAAAGAAAAATTCGGGCTTTGCAGCATCATTACCATTCATCAATCTTCTAGGAAAAGGAATGTTAGGCGTAACTTCTTCAGTAGTGCTTATGGCCTTGACATGATCTCTTGGGTTGGTTTCAGTTGAGCTCGGTAAACTTCCGTATCCCCTTTCTTGAAGAACTTTGCTCATTTGTCCAATTTGTTGTTCCAATGCTTTGATCGAAGCTCCTTGATTTCTTGTAATAGTGTCCGTTGAAGCTCGGATTTCCTTGATCATAGCAGTGTTCTCTTCACGTCTTTTAGCAGCATCGGCCATAATTTGCTTTAAAGTGTCATCTAAAGTCTGCCTCCTTTCTTGATAAGTGGGATTAAAGTTGTTCTTTTGATAGTATCCCGGAGTAGCTTCCCTAAATCTTCCTGAAGGTCGGAATGGTTGTCCAAATTGTGTGTAGTATACTTCTTCAAAAGTCTCACTTTCATTCTTATTCGGGCAATCTTTAGTGTAGTGAGGTCCTTCGCATTTTTCACATCCAACTTGGGCAGCATACACTTTCTCATCACGCTTCTTCATCTCTCTACTAATTTTATCCAATTGAGCTTGAATTGCAGCAAACCCGTCAAAATTAGTGCTGCTCTTAAATCTAGTAGAGGTCCCATCGTGCCATTTTTGAGAATGATCAGCAGCTTCATGGATAGCTTTTCTAGCATTGGCTGCACTCATTTGAGGCACAGCTCCTTTAGCATCCAAGATTTGTCTAGTAGGCACGTCCAATCCTTGATAAAACAATATTATCTCCTGCATTTCACTTAGATAATGTTGAGGGCATTTCATCAATAGGTCTTTGAATCGTTCCCAAGCTTGATAAAGAGTTTCATCAGGCTCTTGCTTGAAACTGTTGATAGCCTCCATCTTTTTAGCGGTTTTAGCAGGTGGACAATATCTTTTCAGGAATTTGCTCTTCAAATCTTCCCATGTAGTGATTGAACTAGCAGGTTCATTCTTTAGCCACTTGTTAGCAGCTACTTTAAGCGAAATTGGAAAGATTCTTAGCATGAGTTGATCGTCAGAGACTCCTTCTGTAGTAAACAAATCTGCAATCTCGAGGACCTTTTCAACATGTTCATTAGCATCTTCATGTTCCGATCCACTGAAAGCATTTTCTCTTAGCTCCTTGAGAAACTGACCCTTCAACTCAAACTTAGAATTTTCATCAAACTTTGGTCTAGCAACTCCTGAAGTGTAATCAGCACGGGTTTTGTTCATGTATTCCTCTATAGTTGTGTTTTCCGCCATTGTTTCTGTTTCTACTTCCTCTTTCTCTTCAGAAAAATAATCAAGCTCGAATGAACTTGAGATATCAAAGCTTTTTGTGTTGAAAAGCCTTTTAAGCGAATGAAAGGCTCGTTCAGGATCTTCGAAAGGTGTAATCAAGTTCTTAGTTGAACTCCTGGTCATGCACTTCCTGAAACTATCACAAAAGCATCAGTAGGGTATGTTCAAGAAAGTAATATAACAGAAAATCAACAACGAAAACGGAATACGAAAAATTAAAGTTACTGATATCTGCAGACGAAGCGCCGTATCCAAAAAGTTGGATACGCCGTATCTTATAATCGTTAAAATTTAATCAGACTTTTATTCAGAAAGCAGATACGCCGCTTATAATTTGAATGCGCCGTATCAGTTTTAATTATCAAAAATCGATATTTATTTAAAATTAAATGCGTCGTATTAACAAAAGTTAATGCACCGTATTTTCGTTATGTTACGAAATACAAGATTTTTGATTCAGAAGATGCGCCGTATCGATAAAAATCGATGCGTCGTATCTGTTTAATAATTCGAAAACTGTTTTTTTAATTTAAATAATAGATACGCCGTATCTGTAAAAACAGATGCGTCGTATGGCGTTATCGTTTAGAAAAATTTCTTATTAAAAACAGATACGCCGTATCTTGGGGAAAGATGCGTCGTATCGAATTAATTAAACGCGTTGTATTTTTAAAAATTAAACGCAATACGCCGTATCTATGAAAATAGATGCGCCGTATCGTTTGAATTAGCTCAGTACAACGATAGCAGAATACTGAAAATATAAAAATAAAAACAAAAAATAAAAACAAACGAAAATAAAAACACACAAAAACAGAAAATATGCAAATAATACAATGAATGCAAATTAACTAATATATAACAGGGTTAGCGGTTAGAATCTAAAAATTAAAAAGAAAAACCTAATTAAAATACTAATCAAATTAACAGATAATAACAATTCACTCCCCGGCAGCGGCGCCAAAAACTTGATGCGCGTGCGTGTATATTGCTCTAATTTATATCCACGGAATGTCGTTGTGGTTTTAGCAGTATTCAAGTTTTAAATTTATATTTAGCCGACTTATCAATAAACACACACTTTAACGAGCAGTGTACCCGGTCAGTATGAATATAATGGTAAGTAGAGTGTCGATCACTAAGAGTGGAACGTATTATCTAGTTATTCTAATCAGTATTTTAATATATTAAGTTAGCTATACAACCTAATCTAACGCAAGGGGGTTCAGCCTGAGAGACTGGTACGGTTTGGTTATGATTAAATATAAACTAAACAAATAGGCACGAATCAGCGATTAGCACACACGTACACAGATAGATACTTGAGACAAATAAGAAGACCTGTCCTGATAATTAAGTAGCTTGTCACTTGTTTTATTGCTAGTTTTATATGAAGTGTATAGTTCGATGCAACGCACCGAGATTAATCCCTTTCTCGTTGGCTCTAATCTTATCGGCGAGTAAACCCTTAATGATTACTTATGTCTATCCTACTTATCTTTCTTCCTACTTTTCTACAGACGATAGAATGCATAGGCGAGGACAGAGGCATGGCGACCCGATCAATGCTCAGCTAGACACAAAGGTTATCAATGCACTAATAAAAGTCACCAAAGACATCAACATATAAACTTTAATTAATGGGAAAGCAATTTTAAGGGGAGTTGAAGTGCATGATTAAATCAATGACACAAGCCCATCAATCCTGATAAATTAAAGTGTACTAATACAATAAAACAAAACTACTTAATGAATTGAATACATGCAGGACCTTCTTACAGCTCTTGTATCTTCGTTCAAGGTGTGTCTTGTGCTGCTACTTCGTCTGACTTCGTCCTAGGGTTTCTTCGGTCTTCGGTCTTTGTGTTTAGCTAAATGTCGAACCCCGAAATTCGTCTGACTTTGGGGTATTTATAGTTTCTGTCTGAGGGCTAGATGCGGCGCATAGGATAAGTAGATGCGGCGCATTGACTTAACTTCGCGTGGGGTCCAAGATTAATATATTCAGGAATATTCGTACACCGCCTTAAGATGCGGCGTAACTCCATTTCTAGATGCGGCGCATGTCCTTGCTGTCTTGGATCGTAGCTTGTGAAATCTTGATAGTGATGCGCCGTATGTTAGGAGTAGGATGCGGCGTATCTGGAGCAGAATGATCTTGATCTTGTACATTTCAGTAGACTCTTAGCATCTTGCTTGTTTTGCTCCATAATTAGTCCAAAATCGCCAAGTTTCACATAATACTTGTTTTTACCTGAGAATTACAAAAGTAAACATTAACGTATCGATTCTCACAGATAATATAATAAAACAAGTCAAATAAATAGGATAAATGATGATAATAAAATGTACTTATTTGAGTTCATCAAGGTACCTTGCCCTTAGATGGTAGATTCTTCTCATAGTCAACAAGCAATGCGAGTAACTCTGAGACTGTCTTCCCCGAGCAGTGCATGTTGAAATTCTGAACAAAACCACTAAAATCCTTGTTAAGGGACCTATTGATCAAGTTCACTTGCACATTCTCAGGGTAACCAAAACCGATCCTGTGTAGATGGTCGAATAAACCTTGCATCTCCAACACATAATCTTCCACTGGTTTACCATCACCATGTTTGCAGCTGTGTAATTTGTCAAGAGACTCATACAATTCAACTGCAGGAGTCTTTTTATAAGACTTCTTGAGCTGTTCGAGCATGTTATATGGAAAGTAATACTCAAACTTCTTTTGCATCACAGGATCCATACTTTGGAGCATTAAGCACGCAACTTCATTGTACTTTTTATACTCTGCTCTCCACTGTGCTTTAGCCTCATCAGTGGCTGTAGCATCAGGCTCATCTGGGCAAGGAGTAATCAAATAATTGAGCTTATCGGTCGCTCTCAAAACAATTCTGAGCGACCTATGCCAATCATTGAAGTTCTTTCCAGTCAATTTGGCTCTTTCAAGATGACTCTTGAAAGCAGCGAACACGGAGTTATCGGGTTGAGCCATTCTACAGAAAATAGAAAAGTTCAAACATTAGTATTTTCGATAATACTTATTCTCAAGAAAATATAATACCCATGGATATATTCATATAACCAACTTAATTTCCTTGAAAATCTAGGATCCAACTTTACATAATTCCACTACATCAGTTGATCTACTAGTAGTGGAAGTACAAAAGATGGTAATCTGTCGTACAATAATTGGCAAACAAGTTTTCCAATTCCTAGATAATTTATGGGATTTACTACATATTGATTCATCAATATGTCACGTAAGCATGTTTATCCCATCTCATGCCTTAAGCTCTAGGTCTCACGCATCAGCTTAATTAAGTTGTCTAACTTAAAAACTGCAAATTAATCCATGTATGGTCTCACGCACACTCGGGAATTTACCTTGTCATTAATTTTGGTCCAGGTCTCACGCATACCCAAAATTAACTTCAAGTGTTCCTTATAGTTAGATGGCATGTAACTTAAATTTTAGGGTATTTAGTTTTTGATGTGACAAAAACATGTACAAAGATGCATGCACTCATCTTTGTATCATTAGTTTTCAAAACAATTTTTATTTACCAATTAGTTAAGAGTAAACCAAAAACTATGTACTTGAGGTATTGGGTTCACCAATTAAAGAAGTACCAACAATTATCGCCCAAATATCCTACTCTTACATGTTATTCGGATATTTGCCACAAAAGTGGCGCGTGGAATTGAGGTAAATCACCCTTAAGATGATAGTGTACGTAAATAGTGATATAGGTAAGTCGCAGTTGATGCACAAGCGGGCCCGGAGAGCCGGTAGGAGCGAATCTCTTAAAAAACCCCTCTCCAGATAAACCCACCACACAGTTTGTCAACTTTGGTCCGCCTTTCACACACTATTGTACAAAAACATCAATCAAGCAAAAGTTTATGATCTTAATCTTAAAAAAAAATTAAGTAACAAAGTTTAGATCTTGCTAGTCTCGCCTGGGAGCTGATTACCGTGCGAATCGGACCACTAGCGGCACATAAGACACCGCAAGATCGATACTTTATCACTTTATGTTTCACCGTTATTAGTCCAATTTAATTTTTCTTTAAAAAATTACCCTTTTTATTGCTTACTTTAACATATCACATATAAAAAAAACAATAAACAAGTAATTTAAAAGAAAACTACAATCAACTAATAAGAAAAACAATTAATTGTTAGTGAAACATCTAGCCACATGCAACCTTTTAAACAATCCTACATAAAATCAATATCTAGATGTCAAGTATGCATATGTTTTAACTAAGACTTTCACCTTGCACAGGTGAGCCACATGCATTGACAAAGTCAATTGCGTAAGTCATAGTAAACATATACCAAATTGCACATTAATTGATTTTAATATATATATATATATATATATATATATATATGTATATATATATATATATATATATATATATATATATATATATATATATGTATTGGAGTCTTCCCCAATTTTAGAATTATTAATCATGTGGAAACAACTAAACAGTTTAAATCAAAGTACTAATCCGTGACTAACATGCATGTTTTATCACGGATTCATGCAACATATAGCAATTAGGTCACAAGAACGAACACAACAACTTGTTAAAGACCTAGGGTTTCTAATTAATCACAATTAATTATGAAAACCACAAACCCTAATTAGGGTTTATGGAACAAATCGACACCCCCCCCTAACTTAGGGTTAGGGTTTCGACTTTTTATTAAAAAAAAAATTTAATAATAAAACCCTAGAAAATAAAACATGTATAATCTAAACAATTTAAAGATACGTTTTTTATTGTTTAAGTAATTAATTACATGTTATACATGGCTCGTGATGCCACTGTTGGAATTTGAAAACCATGACAATCATAAAACTCCATAACACAAAGTACACAAGTTCGGAAGCATGTAAACAAATAAGTATAACATATAAAGAATTAACTTAAACATAAAGAAAACGTACCCGTTAGCAAATCTTGATTCTTGAACAATGAAGAAACTAGATCAATGAATAACCCCTTACCATTTTGTTATTCGATCTCTTGATAACAACAATAGTGTGTTGTTACCTCGTTCTTGTACACACAAACTATAACGAATAAAAGAGATTGCAAGATCTTAGAAAACACTTGATTTTGATCACCAAAATCGACAACCCTAAGGAGTTGGGATTGTACGATCGGCAAGGGAGGAAAAGAAAGAAAACAAAGCTTTAGGGTTATGTGTGTGTGCACAAAAGATTAGCCAAAACAATTACCCTTGACTTTGTTTATATACTAATAGAAACTTGGAAGACAAGTTGGACTAGGATTGGGTTTCCCCAACCCTAAGTCGACCGGCCATGGGATCCAAGAGGATCTTCCGGATCCTTCTTGGCATCTATTTTCGTATTAGTCCTTCTCGTTTACTTTTAACGATAGTTAGTCCATACGGTTAAGTACTAACGACCGTTAACTCCGTTAAGTTTTTAAATAATTATATATTCACAACATTTAACATATATAATTATTATACTTTTATTCTCGTTTGTATTGTGTGCAATCCCGAGGTCTCGGGTTCGAAACTAGACATTTACTTGTTAATATATTAACCATATTCCAACAAAAACAATATCCATGCAATCTCTCTATATATGCATACGTTAACACACACACATGTATTCCCATTTCACACTCTAAACACTTACCCTATATTGCTCCTTTGCCGAGAGCTTCCAGCGATCAGAGGCCATCTTCACTTGTTCGAGTCCTAATCCAAGGTGTTTCAATCCATTCGAAGCATAGTTGATCGAGTCTCTCTAGTTACGCCCCATTTTTCCTTGTTTTTAATCATCCCAACGTCCATAATCCACCTTTAAGGTGTAGTAAGTTTTCACTAACCCATTTCAATACCTTCTATTCGTTTATATCACACTCATGCATCAATTTCTTTCTCATTCGAACGTATATAGATCATTTATTTCATTTTTGCATCTCGTTATTTATTTTATATCGTATATCATTTTTATTTTTCATGCATCGTACTTCTATTTATTTTAAATCGTATATCATTTTTGTTACATTTATACACTTTTCATTTTATTTATTTTACATTTCATGCGATGACCTCCTCAATGGATGGCTGAGAACTTGCGTTTTATTTATACTTGACACTTACATACTCGTACCTTTACTTATCGCATTCATTTTTATTTATTTCTATCGCATATCAATTTTATTTCATTTTACGCTTTCTTATCATTTAATTTTACGTACTATACATTGACCTCCTTCATGGATGGCTAGAATAACGAGTACTACTTTTATTTGACGTTTACATATTCATATTAACACATATCGAGCATCATTTTTATCTTTAGTACATTTTGGACTAAAAATGCAACGCATTTTACTATTAGGGGGCAAAAGTGTAACTTTCGGTAAACAAAGTTCAAAACTGTCATTTCTGTAAATATTGGGTAGAAACGGTTAAGACATTAATTAGAGACCATAAAATGACAAATTGGAACATTCACGGACTTAAAATATAATTATATACTAGCCAAGGACTAACGGTGCAAAACCTACACCGTTAGGGTATAAAGTGTACATTCTGTAAAAGACCAAGGACTTGACAGTAAACATTATTTATAATCATTTCTATTTCATGTTTTACTTATTTCATATGCATTTTGTCATTCGTTTCAGTATATTTATTTTTCATTACGTTTATATTTACTTAACGTAATTTTAACGAATAACTTAACGTATTAATTCAACAATTTTCGAGGAAGCGATATTCATGATTTCAAAAACATAAAAACATGATAATATTATGTATAATATTATTTTTGAACTTTAAGCATAATAAGCATAACATTCATTCACATCACAATCCGATTCTTTATTCGATATTCGTTCACAATCATTATTCACATCCAATCAAACTTAGACCATCGAAATCTCAGACTTCCCTATTATTCAGGTCGTGTGTGGAGCCGTTCCCGTGATACTTTAGACATAACATTTCCTTGACTATTACAGCTAAGGTGAGATTTCATAGCCCCTACTTTTATACGTTTTGATTTAATCTTTGGGGGAGATACATGTTCAAACTATATCTACTTACTTTTGCAAATACTCAAAACACTTGTGACATTGATACGTATTTATATACACATCTGTTCTAGTTATAGTACTTGGGGAAAATACATGCTTACAAATACTTTACTCGCTTGATTTACATACACTATTTGTATTTGCATAAACACTTGTCTACAGACTTGATTACCCTATTCTTGATTTATACTGACTAGACTCGATTCAGACATACATCCTGACATGGCTATGTAAGAAGACCATTAACATTGGGTATAGACATACATCCCAACAGGGCGATGTTGGAAGGCCATTTATAAAGATGATACATGATTGACATACTATGTTAGCAGTGGATTGTAAACACACAGGTTGCAAGTCTTGTATGGGCGGGGCTTGGGACTGAGTGGATTTACAATGCCTTTGCGGGGAAATCTTTATTCAAATACTTTACTATTAAACTAAACTCTATGAACTCACCAACCTTTGGTTGACACTTTTTAGCATGTTTATCTCAGGTTATTAAGGCGATAGTGGATGCATGGATTCTAGGGTCATTGGCATACTTGAAGACTCATATCTTATCTTTATCATTCGATGCACTTTGAAAACTTTTATGTAATCTTTACTTTTGAACTTAATGTCATAACTCTGATTTTAATAATTCGAATGATAACTTTTTAAAACGTCTCATTTAGAGGTCGTTTTCTATACCTTGATCTGTATTATGAAGTAATACCCCCTTGACTCTACTGTTTCGCTGCGGTAATTTGGGGGTGTTACAGAATGGTATCAGAGACTTGGTTATAGAGAACTAGGTTGCATTTAGGAGCCTAGACTATAACTACTATATACGTTAAGACTCTTATCCCTATCGCCTTACATATGTAGAACTTTTCCCATTTATATGTGCACTGTTAAATGTTATAGTATCTGCGCCAACAGGGGAATCTCATAAATTAGCCGAGTCATCAAAGGTGTGGAGCTCAGTGATAACTGGCTATTTAACTTAATCTTGTGACAGTTCTTGTTTGATGAGACATGGGATTAAGTTAAATAAAGGTTATCACTTGGCCGCAAAGAAATTTGATGATTTTGCTCGAAAAAGGGATTTCTCTTGAGGATACTATTTAGGGGAAATCTCAGAATCTAAATCAAGACATCAAAAGCATGGAGCTCTGTGGTAACTGTCTATTTAACTTAATATTGTGACAGTTCTTGTTTGATGAGACATGAGATTAAGTTAAATAAAGGTTATCACTTAGCCGCAGAAATTTGATGAGTTCACTCGAGGATTTTTTTTTGAGAGATAATCACCCTACTCTTTCACCATTTAAGTAATGTTGATTGCTGAGATATGTGTGCTTGGTGATATGTACACGTGTGAAAGGAGGCAAGTATAATTATGGTGCGCAACATAATTATAAGTGCATCATGACTCACGTGGACATATGTAACCATGGTTACATCAATCGGCATTGGCACCCCTTTAGAATAACATCTAGTAACGAAGTTTGTGTGAGAACGTTAAGTATAAATCAACGGCTTTACCTCATCTCTAACATCCACTAAATGTCCTTCATTGCAGAGAGGCAATGGCAACAAGAAGATCAGTTCGCAACGCTAACCGAGGAAATGCCACACAAAGAGGTGGAAGGACTAGTGAACGTGGAGGAAGAGGAGGTGGTCGAGGTACCAGTAACAACGACAACAACTACGGTGGAAACCCTGATTTTACCGCCATCATCGCTCAACAACTTCAAACCTTGCTACCTACTATTATCACCCAAATCGGCAATCACATCAACAACTCGGGAAACCACGAAAGCAGAAATGACGACACCAATGGTATAGGTGTGAATGAGACTAACAACCGCGCAACTGGATGCACGTATAAGGAATTTACGGCATGCAAGCCAATGGAATTCAATGGTAAAGGAGGAGCGTTGGAGTATACCCGCTGGATTGAAAAGATGGAGTCAGTGATCGACATCAGTAGCTGTGGAACGCATCAAAAGGTGAAGTATTCGGTGTGCTCGCTGTCAGGAAAGGCGTTAACATGGTGGAACACGCAGGTTCAAGCTAGAGGAAGAGAAGCCGCTGTGGGAATGACATGGGATGACTTCAAGGCACTACTGAAAGAGGAATACTGTCCGGACAATGAGATGCAGAAGCTGGAAAGTGAACTCTGGAATCACGCTATGATAGGGGCTGGCCATGCAGCCTATACAGATAGATTTCATGAATTGGCAAAACTAGTTCCTCATCTGGTTACCCCAGAATCAAAGAGGATTGAGAGGTACATCTACGGTCTTGTTCCCGAAATTCGTGGAACTGTAAAAGCAACTGAGCCGTCTACTATTCAGAGTGCAATACTGAGAGCTGGAACTCTAACAGACGAGATGGTTAGAAATGGTATTTTGAGAAATGGTGACAAGAGGAAGGGAACAACTGAGTCAGACAAACAGATGGTCTCCATGATCGACAACAAGAGAACAAGAACTTTTTTGGCCATTGGGTCTGGTCAAAGAGCATATGCAGTTCCACACCCTAAGTGTCCTAGGTGTGCTTATCATCACCTGGTGTCTGTGCTTTGCCGTGAGTGTACAAACTGCAATCGATTCAACCATTTTACAGATCAGTGTAGAGCACTAAAGAATGCAGGCAACATAAAGAATAATCAAAGGGCATGCTATGAATGTAACAGCCCGGACCACCTCAAGAATGTATGTCCTAGGTTGAATAGAGCACCTAGACAGTTTCAAGGAAATCTAGCCTTAGCAATTGAAGGAAATAACCCAAACCTCGGAGTCCACATTGGTCCAGCTCGTGGTAGAGCTTACTACTTGGGTGACTTGGATGTAGCTGACAACTAATGGGTACATTTTTCCTAGACCAGTGGTATTCTACCCTAGATACGTAATTTTTGCCTGATTTCTTTAAGCTTTACACATCGACTATTCGTTAACATCTTTTAAGAGATAACGCAGACTGAATCTCGGGACGAGATTCAAAAATAAGGAGTAGGTACTGTAGCAACCCGTAGAAATCCCTAGTCATTAGTGAACGCTAATCTAGTATTAATCCATCATTACTGTTCACTTAACCATTTTTACGGGAAAATTTAAACTTTTTGTTTACTACATTTCTATTCAAACATTGTTACGTTATTTACGATACGTTGGAACGAGCTCACACACGGACCATGACGGATCAAACATACTCAATAATCACCAAACGGACCTGTAATTATATTTTTGGTCTGTTACTATTCAAGCCCATATAAAATTTCAGCCCAATTTCATTCTCTTCTTTTTATTCCCTTCGACTCAAATCTCATTTACTTTGCCTCTTTTAAATCTAATTTCGACACTCGAGATACCATTTATTTTTCTTAAATCGATTTTCTATACACCCAAGATTAAAGAGTGATAAATCTCACATTTTATTTTGAACGTTTGGGTTATGAACGAGACTTAAAGTAAATCTCACTCGGGCACGTATACTATATAATCTATACAACATTTCTTTTAAACTATATTATATATATATATATATATATATATATATATATATATATATATATATATATATATACTAATCTTATCTAAAATTTCGGAAGAAACACCTCACATGCAATTCGCAAATTGGAAATGCTATTCGAATATATTCCTGACACAACAAAGATATTATTTCCAACTTGTTCTTCTTTCATTTGTTATATATATTTGTACTCGTAGAATCACAGAGGCAAAAACACATTGTATTTCATTCTCTCAAAATTCTCTTCTGCCATTCGAATATTTCAGCCAAAGTTGCATATATAAAACAATATCCATGCAATCTCTCTATATATGCATACGTTAACACGCACACACACATGTATTCTCATTTCACACTCTAAACATTTACCCTATATTGCTCCTTTGCCGAGAGCTTCCTTTGATTAGAGGCCACCTTCACTTGTTCGAGTCCTAATCCAAGGTGTTTCAATCCATTCGAAGCATAGTTGATCGAGTCTCTCTAGTTATGCCCCATTTTTCCTTGTTCTTAATCATCCCAACATCCACAATCCACCTTTAAGGTGTAGTAAGTTTTCACTAACCCATTTCAATACCTTCTATTCGTTTATATCACACTCATGCATCATTAAGTTCTTTCTCATTCGAACGTATATAGATCATTTATTTCATTTTTGCATCTCGTTATTTATTTTATATCGTATATCATTTTTATTTTTCATGCATCGTACTTCTATTTATTTTAAATCGTATATCATTTTTGTTACATTTATACACTTTTCATTTTATTTATTTTACATTTCATGCGATGACCTCCTCAATGGATGGCTAAGAACTTGCGTTTTATTTATACTTGACACTTACATACTCGTACCTTTACTTATCGCATTCATTTTTATTTATTTCTATCGCATATCATTTTTATTTCATTTTACGCTTTCTTATCATTTAATTTTACGTACTATACATTGACCTCCTTCATGGATGGCTAGAATAACGAGTACTACTTTTATTTGAAGTTTACATATTCATATTAACACATATCGAGCATCATTTTTATCTTTAGTACATTTTGGACTAAAAATGCAACGCATTTTACTATTAGGGGGCAAAAGTGTAACTTTCGGTAAATAAAGTTCAAAACTGTCATTTCTGTAAATATTGGGTAGAAACGGTTAAGACATTAATTAGAGACCATAAAATGATAAATTGGAACCTTCACGGACTTAAAATATAATTATATACTAGCCAAGGACTAACGGTGCAAAACCAACACCGTTAAGGTATAAAGTGTACATTCTGTAAAAGACCAAGGACTTGACAGTAAACATTATTTATAATCATTTCTATTTCATGTTTTACTTATTTCATATGCATTTTGTCATTCGTTTCAGTATATTTATTTTTCATTACGTTTATATTTACTTAACGTAATTTTAACGAATAACTTAACGTATTAATTCAACAATTTTCGAGGAAGCGATATTCATGATTTCAAAAACATAAAAACATGATAATATTATGTATAATATTATTTTTGAACTTTAAGCATAATAAGCATAACATTCATTCACATCACAATCCGATTCTTTATTCGATATTCGTTCACAATCATTATTCACATCCAATCAAACTTAGACCATCGAAATCTCAGACTTCCCTATTATTCAGGTCGTGTGTGGAGCCGTTCCCGTGATACTTTAGACATAACATTTCCTTGACTATTACAGCTAAGGTGAGATTTCATAGCCCCTACTTTTATACGTTTTGATTTAATCTTTGGGGGAGATACATGTTCAAACTATATCTACTTACTTTTGCAAATACTCAAAACACTTGTGACATTGATACGTATTTATATACACATCTGTTCTAGTTATAGTACTTGGGGAAAATACATGCTTACAAATACTTTACTCGCTTGATTTACATACACTATTTGTATTTGCATAAACACTTGTCTACAGACTTGATTACCCTATTCTTGATTTATACTGACTAGACTCGATTCAGACATACATCCTGACATGGCTATGTAAGAAGACCATTAACATTGGGTATAGACATACATCCCAACAGGGCGATGTTGGAAGGCCATTTATAAAGATGATACATGATTGACATACTATGTTAGCAGTGGATTGTAAACACACAGGTTGCAAGTCTTGTATGGGCGGGGCTTGGGACTGAGTGGATTTACAATGCCTTTGCGGGGAAATCTTTATTCAAATACTTTACTATTAAACTAAACTCTATGAACTCACCAACCTTTGGTTGACACTTTTTAGCATGTTTATCTCAGGTTATTAAGGCGATAGTGGATGCATGGATTCTAGGGTCATTGGCATACTTGAAGACTCATATCTTATCTTTATCATTCGATGCACTTTGAAAACTTTTATGTAATCTTTACTTTTGAACTTAATGTCATAACTCTGATTTTAATAATTTGAATGATAACTTTTTAAAACGTCTCATTTAGAGGTCCTTTTCTATACCTTGATCTGTATTATGAAGTAATACCCCCTTGACTCTACTGTTTCGCTGCGGTAATTTGGGAGTGTTACAGAATGGTATCAGAGCCTTGGTTATAGAGAACTAGGTTGTATTTAGGAGCCTAGACTATAACTACTATATACGTTAAGACTCTTATCCCTATCACCTTACATATGTAGAACTTTTCCCATTTATATGTGCACTATTAAATGTTATAGTATCTGCGCCAACAGGGGAATCTCATAAATTAGCCGAGTCATCAAAGGTGTGGAGCTCAGTGATAACTGGCTATTTAACTTAATCTTGTGACAGTTCTTGTTTGATGAGACATGGGATTAAGTTAAATACCTTGATCTGTATTATGAAGTAATACCCCATTGACTCAACTGTTTCGCTGCGGTAATTTTGGGGTGTTACAGCTATATAAAAAGTAACTCATTTAATATTTATCTTATTAAAACTGGCTTTGCAAAGTCGTAGTAGGCTCCTAATTTCTCATTCATGTTCTCAGTCCTTGATGAAACATGCTACAGATGCCAGGAAGGAATCACATGTCCATGATTTCCTAGCATCGGTATGTCATCGATTTTTTTTTTTTTTTTTTTTTTATGAACTCTTCATATTTCTTTAATTTTGTTGGAATAATAATCATAATGCACGTTTTCCGTAATTGCAGCTTAGTGCGCTTCGATACCAAAGGATGCCACATTATTTTTGTCAGTAAAAGCTACTAATTCATTTGTAATATTATAACTGATTATGATATTTTTTGCAGGTCAACCATGCATTAGAAATGCTGCTAATGAATTGAAAGTGCCTCTTGACATCTCGATATTGAGACTCATGAAGGCTTATATGCGTTCTTCTGGTCTTCGGAAAGCTGCTTTACGGGTGTGTGTTTTATGTTTCTTTTAATTTGTGTTTAATATTGATTTTCGGAACCATTTTTTGTTGAACTTCTCTACATCTGTATTTGTATTCAATATACAGACACATCCACATATCTTTACAATTACATGTCGTATTTTAAGTGTCGTCAAACATACTAAGAAATACAATTCAGGGATCTTTAGTAACGTTATAGTTTGTCGACCTAATAACAGTCACTATTTGACACAGAAAGTGGCCCACATACCTGAAATGCCAATTATACTGAAATTTTTCATACGTTTCTACATTAAACAAACTCTAGCAAACAAACCCGCCGCAACGCGGCGGGTTCGTCCTACTCTTTATTGCTATAAAGTATAGCGTAAAAACAAACATTTTCCACAGATATTATTTACGAAGAAAACGTTATATATATGCTATACTCAGGGTACGAAAAACAAACAAAATTAGGAAAAGGGGAATTCGTTGATTATGTTATAAACTTTCATATCCTTACAATTTTTACGTCAACCAAAGTAGTTTTGTCTAATAGTATCTCATTTAGTAAAAAAAGCTCCACGACCAAATAGCTATCGGTTTAAGACTTGCTCAAAACACGTGAGATAAATTTGTCGTCTATATATTTGGAAATAATTGTTAATGGTTAATGACTGATTTGATTCATTAACATACATAGAATCGGTACAATATATAACTCACTTGGAGTATTCTAGAAGAGCCCATACAACAATGAGTCTACTAACACTAATGTGTCGTCTAACACTCTCCCGCAGTTGGAACGGGAGAGCAGAGAATGCACAAACTGGTCCGAAATTCCTCAAACAAAGCAAAAGGTAGGCCCTTTCTGAAGATGTCCGCATACTAATAACGAGTCGGAGCATGAAGAACACGAACCTGACCAACAGCAACCAAATTGAGAACAAAATGAATGTCTATCTCGATATGCTTCGTGCGATGATGCTGAACCGGATTAGATGACAAATAAACAGTACTGACATTATCACAATAGACTATGGTCGCCGAGCCTAAGGGAGTATGCAGCTCACGTAATAAATTCCGCAACCAACTTGACTCAGCAAAAGCATTTGCAACACCACGATACTCTGCTACCGAGAGAGCGTTTGCTGACGCTTGGAAGACCAAGAGAGTAAGTTTTTGCCCAAAAACACAAAATAACCGGAAGTAGATCGCCAAGTAGTAGGACAACCAGCCCAATCTGCATCTAAATAAGCAACCAAAGAAGTAGTAGAAGATGAGTATAACTAAAGCCCATAATCAAGAGTGCCTCGAACATATTCCTCTTAAGAGCTGAAAAATAAGGCTCTCGCGGATCATGCATATAAAGACAAATCTGCACAACATAAGAAATATCCGGACGAGTAAATGTAAGATATTGAAGAGCTACTACAAGACTACGATATAATGTCGGATCAGAAACCGGATCACCATTCGCTCCCAGTTTGGACTCAGTATGAACAGGAGTCCGACATGGGTTACAATGATCCATGTGATCCCT
The DNA here is from genome assembly GCA_021014915.2 of Artemisia tridentata subsp. tridentata. NCBI lineage: Eukaryota > Viridiplantae > Streptophyta > Magnoliopsida > Asterales > Asteraceae > Artemisia > Artemisia tridentata. The sequence goes on from CP139508.1 coordinate 508,899,475, forward strand.
CTCAAGAAGCTCAGTAGCATACTTACGTTGAGATAAGAACATCCCCGAGGAATTACGCATAACAGAGACACCCAGAAAATAACTGAGCGAACCCAGATCTGTCATAGAGAACTCCTGATGCAATGAGGCAATAAGCTGCTGCAACAATGCCTCAGACGAGGCAGTCAGAACAATATCATCAACATATAAAAGTAAGTATGCAGTGGCAGTCCCCTATCTATAAATGATAAGGATGAGTCACATCTACTATGAGTAAACCAAAGGTGCGTAATATATGCTTCAAATCGTTGAAACCAAGCCCAAGGGGCCTGCTTAAGACCATAAAGAGATCGTTGTAGTAAACAAACATGATCGGGATAAGTCGAATCCTGAAAACCTGGAGGCTGATGCATATACACTGTCTCAGATAAATCACCATGCAAGAAAGCATTCTTGACATCAAGCTGATGAACAGACCAATGTCGAGAAACGGCTAGGCTAAGTACTGTCTGAATGGTAGACGGTTTAACAACCGGACTAAAGGTATCATCAACATCAATGCCAGATAACTATGTGCTGCCATTTGCTACAAGATGTGCATTGTAGTGACTGAGAGTCTCATCTGCTAAGTACTTGTGCCGAAACAACCACATACAACGAATGATGTTGGTATTCGTTGGTTGAGGCACAAGAGTCCAACTTTTATTTTTAATAAGTGCATTATATTCGTCAGACATAGCATTTTGCCAATTCGGATCATTAAACGCATCATTATAGGATTTTGGTAAGGGCGAAACAGTGGACACATGAAGATTTAGACGGTTAGGAGGACGATTGGAACCGACACGAAAGCGTGTGACCATGGGATGAATTGAAACCGGGTTTGGGTTTCCAAGGTTTATTGGTGGTGGTGGTATGGGATTATTGGTGTTGGTTTGTGGCTGTGTGGGCTGAGATTGGGCCGAAGCTCTGGACGGAGGCGAAGGTAGTTGGGCCAAAGTTAGTGGGTTGTTGGGTTGTCGTACAGTTGCGTGTGGTGTAGTGGGTTCTTCATAGACGGGAGGATCGGGAATGATTGGTGGAGTGTATGTTGGGGAGGAACGAATAATTTGGGTAACAATATATGATGACTCATCCAAAAAGGAATAGGATGGAGGCGATGTGGGTGTCATAGAGGCAAACGGAAATATTGTCTCATCAAAAGAAATATGTCGTGAAATAATTATTTTATTTGTATTTAAGTCAAGACAACGATACCCACAATGGTTGGAGACATGTCCCAAAAAATTTGAGGGTGTGGCCAAGGTTATAAATAACGCGAGGCGTGGCGTGGCGGCATGACCAATCCTCACGGCTTTGCGAGGCCTTTGCGAGCCTTTTAGAACCATGGGTGTGGCACGTGGTGCTAGTTTGTGAGGTGTATCAAGATGCGGATAACACAAGCACCCAAAGGTTAATGACTGATTTGATTCATTAACATATGTAGAATCGGTACAATATATAACTCACTTGGAGTATTCTAGAATCGAGCTAGAGCCCATACAACAATGAGTCCACTAACACTAACGTGTCGTCTAACAATAATTAGTTATCGATCGAAATGTAAAAAATAATTCTACATTAAAAACAATTACTACCTCCGTCCCAAAATAAGTGTCCAGTTTGACTTTTCAGAGTTAAACTGGTTCAACTTTGACATTATCTATTTTTGCGGGTGTTATATAATACTTGATGCAAAATATATGAATGGATTGGGTTTTAAGTGTATTTTTCATTGGTATAATTTTTCATCAAGTATTATATAACACAAAAAAAAAATTTAGGTCAAAGTTGAACCTGTTTGACTCTGAAAAGTCAAATTGGACACTTATTTTGGAATGGATGGAGTATTTACTTAAAAGTTACAATGTACTAACTTGCTTAATTCTTACTGTTTGTTGGTATTCGCGGTAAGGATGGCAAAAATCCAGCCTTGACCGGAAAACCTGAAACTCGTACTTTTTAAGGTAGGGCGGGGTATACTTATTGTTAATTGGTTACATATATCATTAATCTGAATTACATAAAACACTAGGGAGTCATCGATAATTGTTTTGTTGTGCTTTAAGCTATAGTGATTACAACGATAGAGATCTTTGATATCAAGTTGTCTTGATTACCCTTTCCAACCTACCCCTATTTATACACTTGCCGAAACTCCGAAAGTAATACACGAGATGAAGTAATATAGAGTGCAAACTGTATAATACATATATCGTTGTGCATATACATACATACTTACTGAGTTACTGATGTGCGCGTAATTTTGTATATCTCACACAAAAAATAAGCAAAAAAACTAACAAAACTACTTTCAACTATTAGTTATTGGTTTGAAGACACCGTAAGGGGAGCGTGTAAAAAAACAAACGCTTCTGTATAACGTATGTTTTGTTCTGAAAGGGATGTTCGACTTAAAGCCTTACATAAAGCAAGCCCGTGTAGTATTTTTAAGTATGTAATACGTTGATAGAGAACCTTGAAAGCAGCTGTGGGATCCCTGCTATTATCGACCCATATGTCTGCAAATTAATCACAGCACCGACACATTGATCAAACTAAAACACATAAAGAAATGATAATAATGTTGCTATACATGTTTGTGTATCACAATCATGATTTATTTCGTTTGTCGAAATATGAAACAATCTAAGCATTACAAAATAACAAGTTAATGCAACTGTTGATGGTGAAAAGGAAGTATACCTTGCGACTTTCGTGAAGTTGGCACATTGGAACAGCTAGTAACTTGTAATTTTTTGGCACTATGAAATCTCGACTTGATGGCAACTTCACAAGGTATAGCTTAGTGCATTCCTGCATACCATAAAAAGATATTTATACCATCATGCTCACTAGAAACGGCATGATAACATAACGAATAAACTAAGTCTACCTTGGGGGCTTTGCCACTTGAAGGCAAATATGGATAAGGCAATGTCTCAAAATCGGATTTCCACCATGTTCCAATGCACTCGCCAACCTAATCAAGTCATAGGCAAGTTGATTATATGTTTCTCGACATCAAACATAGTCACATAGACCAGGAAATGCAACTTAAAAAACAACATATATATACCTCCCATTTGGTTCGGTGGTTATCGTCATCAGCAGATAGCTTGCTTAAAAGCTTACGTTTCAACCCATCAACATCTATATATTTAATTAATACATTAATTGTGAACCATCAACTATCTAAGGCATGACAATTCTTGTATAAGTTGTATTAAACATTGATTTTAAAGGGCAAGAAGATTATTTGTTACCTGATTCACCGGGTCTCAATCGGCCACCAGGAAGCTTGTATATGTTGCTATTAGCTTGTAGTAACAACAAATGAGGATGTTTGAACAATTCAACCTGATTAAACAGTTTGAAAAAGAAAATGTGCTCATTTGGCTATTTACTTATTAGAAACTGTGTATTTGAAATATTTTACAATATTCTTTTACTAACTACTCATACTCAACCCAATATATAATTTATTGTCTAATATTGATAGAGAAACTAGTTGGTGGAGGCTTGGAGCTAAAGGTTGGGCGGGAGGGACAGAACCAGGACAAAAAGTGACCAAGTTGAACTCAGAATAAACTGGACAATACTATAAACACAATTTCTAAGGACCGGGTGCATTTAAAAAAAAAAATTGAGGTTTTTTTTAACAAAATTAACACTACGCCACAAAAGACCATGCATGGCAGCATGGGTGTCCCGACCCGGGGCCCACCCTGATTCCTGCTTCGGCCGGTGTAAGATGCAATTAGAGCTGCAACTCGACATAGATCGCTTGGGCTTATTTTCAGATACAAGATGAACTAGCTTTTGATATCAAGAGCTTATAAAAGCTACTTTTACGAGCTCGAGGTAAGGCTTACGTAAACAAGCACTCAAACCAACTACTCGTGGTATTTATTTTTTACAAATATATACAACCCAAATTATCTCAAAAACTGCTAGCATATATACTTACTGATCAAGTATGATTAAATAGTAAAAAGGGATAATTACAAAAATAGACCATGGATTGAAGTGATTTTCTTTTTCTATCCCGTACCCTGGGCAACTGGCCCCATATGATGACACGTGTCCCCAGTTGCCCAAAAATGTCGATTGTTGCCCAAAAAAAATACACAAGTTGCCCAAAAATACACAAGTTGCCCAAAAAATACACTTCCAGATTTCAGTTGCCCAAAAAAGTGTAGGTTGCCCTTGACAAAAAAAATATTTACTGATCTCGGGGTAGATAAGGAAAATCACTTGGTTGCTTGGGCTATTTTTGTAATTATCCCTAGTAAAAAAGGTTACCAAAAGAACTGCTTCTACACAAGTCCTCATGCCACGAGCATCATAGCTAAACATAAAACACAAATAAGTAAATAACCAACTTAAAAATCATAAAAACAACAAATTATTTTCACCACATGCATACTACTTACGTACTTTGCTTTCAAACGTAGCGCACGATCAGCTAGTGTTTGATCATCCTTAAAAGCAACACGAGAAGAAGCTGGTTTTGAAGTGAAGTAATAGTTACTAAGAGGATAGATATTCACAACCACATGATCCTCTATATCATCACCTTTGTTTGAACAACGTTTGTTGATTATCTCCATATATTATTTGTGTGATAAGTCTATTGGGTTTCGTATGAAACAGCTAAATATTGTTCGAGACTCGTCTAATGAGAAAAAAGTGTACCTACAAAATAGAGGATAGTGCCACTTTTGAATTTATCTGCTACGCACAAATGAACCAGTGACTGTTTTGTCATTGTGTGACTAAAAGAGTTGTCTCATAAGAGACATGAAATAGCAAAAATATCTAACTTGCCGGGCCACCTTGAATTCACTATATATATATTAAAGCAGGGCGTCGGTGGCAATTTAATATATATATTAAAGCAGGGCGTCGGTGGCAATTTAATATTCTGATTTCTATTAAAATATAATATACTTTCAGCCCTCTAAGTGAGTCCAGCTGAGGCCCAAATGTAACCCAAAAATGCAAATTAGCCCCGTTTTCGTTTCTCACGATAAACATTCGAGATCCCACCGCCTTTAACCACAAACAACTTCTGTACCTTTCTAGAAGTGTGCTTTCTTCTTCCCGACGTTTGCTTGAAGGTGCTGTTTTCTGACCTACTGATCTTGCTGGTGAACAAAGGTTTATAGTTACGTTGGTAAGTCGCTTGAAATCCATCGACAGGTTTCACTTTTACTTTTAATTGTGGGTTTCAACAATCTATTATTATTAATTTGTTTAGTATCTGTTCTTTGTGTTCAAGGACGCATATTGGAAGTTATTGGGCTTGATTTCCTTTTGTTTGTGGCTGTAGGAATTTGGAAGAGGCTTTCATGACATTTTATGAAGGGGTTGCTGTAATGGAGAAGCTTGTTGAAATTTAAATATCTTGACATTCAAATAAATAAATATACATCAAAGCACGTAATAGCGGAAGCAAGGATCATATTAACATGTATAAAGTAATACCGAAACATAAAGGAAATGTACCTTGATCTTAGCTAAACAAAGATCAACGCTTCTCTTTTCTTCTCTTGAACAATCAAACGGATTAACGTGGAACCCCTTACCTTTTTGTTCCACAATCCAAGATTAATATCTAAAGTAAGATATGTTAGCATTGAAATTATATTAAAGTGATGGTCATTCATCTCTTAGTATCTTTGTATGTGTGTGTCGATGTTCATGTAATAGAATAGTAGAAATGGGCTTTGTGTTGGACCAATGTAATATGTATTAAGTGAAGTCAAGAATGATCCAACCCAACACAAAGCCCAACCAATTCACCAAAGCCCACTAGGGTATTTCTTTCTTTGTATTTAGCACACACTCCATCCACATTTCTCAGTATGCTTCTAGTTAGGATAAGGTGGAGTGTGTGCTTTTCTCCTTTGTAATCTTTCTTCTCTTCTAATCTAACATTCACAGTTTCATCTTTCATTCTATTCTATTAGCATCGATCAATCACCTCATCTATCTTTCTTATATCTTTATTCTTATTCTCCATCTATTCTAGTTTATCTTTCTCTTCTATATTGTGTTGCCATTCGATCAACAGTGGGTATGATAAAGTAGGATTTTGAGCTAGGGTATCAGAGCCCGAGCTTCATTTAATGGCTTTCGTGCATTTCAGTACGGAACCCGCGCTTAATTTAATGGCTTCTAAGAGACTCACTCTAGAACCCGAGCTTAATTCAATGGCTTCGGAACATCTCAGTTTCGGACCCGAACTTCAAATAAAGGAAAGTGTTGTGCAAAACCAATTTCTTTTTCTAACACTTATCCTAAAAAAAATGAAGATATTTCTCCTTACATACCTTCAAAGATTTTCAAAATCTTCTCTATCTTGAGCACATTTTCTTCAAGATTTTTCAATAAGATTTTTCCAAATCTTTCATAAAGTGCTCAAGATAACTCCCTCCTAAACCCTTAAAACTGCTTTTAAACTAAAATGTTTAACCATATGCTTCGTTTAAGGGGGAGTAGAAACACAAAAATGTTCCAATTTCATGCTCAAATCCGTCTATCTCTCCAAAAAGTTTCATTTTAATCAATTGATATCAAAAATATCACTGCATGCTATTTTTGAGGGGGAGAAGATGTGATTAAAATGTGATCAAAAGAGAATCTCAAAAAGAGTTCTTCAAAAAGACTCAGCATGAACCCTCGAATTGACGAAAGATAAATGTCAGTAATCGAAAAGACTAGTCCGGGACGGGTAATAATTTCAAGATGGTTATCCATTGATGTAAACGTGTCTCGCAAATGACTTGTCTGAGTAGAATGTACCAATTCAAGAGATGATCTTTTGATATGACCGGGACGGGTAATAAATTCAAGCTAGTCTATCTAGTGATGTAAGCGTGTCTCGCAATGCTCATATTAATTGAAAATCGATCAGTTCAAAAAGTGCGAACTCTACCCATCATGTGCAATTCTTTCTTAAATCTCATATGCACATGTGAAGGGGGAGTATTTCAGAAAATGCAAAACTCTCGAAGTATTAACAAAATGTGTTTTATTCATGAACACTTTGAGAGATTTTCTCAAATGGTTTTATGGCAAGTGATCAACAAACCTAGGATAATCATGGAGTTATAAGGTGATTATGGTTAGGTTATGTCCTATGATCTGCCAGAGCCGGAGGGATCTTCCCAAGGACAATTCCAATAGTTGATGAAGCGAAAAGTGTACCGCTTTTAAGGGGTCATTTAAGCCTTAAATCGTATTTATTTGATCAAATATTGCCCTAAATCGTTCCTTTTGTCATTTTAGGTACTTTTGAGGAGAAATCTGGAAAAGGAGGCATTTTGGACGTTTTTGGAGCATAAAAGTGAAGAAAACGGCAAAGTCTCAAAAATCGGCTAAAAGTTACTCTTGACGGCGTCAGACTTTACTCTGGACGGCGTCATGCCTTGGCAAGAAAAGTTGGATGTGAAATTTACTCATGACGGGCCAGTGAAAATAGCATGTGAATTCTGACGGCGTCACGCTTTAACTTGATCGAGGGCGTCACGGCTTAAATCATAAGGGGACGGCGTCACGTTCATGGTTCGACGGCGTCAAGCCTTGATAAGCCAGAATGGATTTTTGAAGAGCTAAAGAGGGACGGCGTCAAGAAGGTCATCCGGGAACCCTAAAAGCGGCGAGGTGACGGCGTCACACTCCATAAGGTGACGCCGTCAGATACAAAAATCTATATATAGTTTTCTAATTTTTTGTCATTAGGGAGAGCTTAGTGTGTGGAATTTTGGGATAAAACCCTAAGACGAATTTAGCTACTTTTTCAGGGCTTTTTGCCTTGAGATCTTCCATGTTTCATTGAAAGATAAGTTATCAATTAATCATTCAATATGTCTATGTGTTGTTTGATTCTATCTTATTCTTGTCTTTTGTTTAACATGTTAGGCTAAATTTATCTTGTGTTTGCTTAGATCTAATGAAACCTAGCTATTGATTATTGGTTGTTAGTGTGTTATTAGTTGTATTGGATGATTGTTTATCTATGTTAGGCTTAAGAAAACTGGCTAACTTCCTATTCGGTAACTTGCTTGAACGTCTTAAGAAACATGAACCAAACGCGTACTAAAGGTTTTTATGGTTGTATTTAATGCACAAGCGAATTCTAGTGATCCCATGTTAGGAGCTTCCTAGCCGGCTCGACATAGGAGTGAAGTAGGAGCTTGTAGAGTTGGGGAAGTAAGTACGCCACCCCACGAATGGTATTAAGGAATACACCCGTCATCCACTCAACTAATACACACTAATTAACCGGTAAAAGATAGTTAGGGAGTAAGGAAATCTAAGTAAACACATTTCTCTACACATAAGTTTCTCACCACATTTTATTTTCAGTTATTTATTTTATTTGCATTCGTAGTAATTTGGGTTAGTTGACTAGCAACTAATTCCGCCCACTCCTTCAAAACCGAGATTTTACTTGCTTTCATAAAATTATAAAAACATAAAAAAAGAATCTTCCTCAACCCTTAGACCTAATTAGAGTAGCCTTTCATACCTAACGAACACTATTCCCTGTGGAGAACGATCAATCCCCCGTACTTACCACTACACTATACTACATCGGTCAGGTACACTGCCTGGTGGGGTTGTAAGCCTCTTGAGATCCCTCGAGAGGTAAAACCTGTTGTAAGGTTACAAAACCACGCAATCAAGTTTTTGGCGCCGTTGCCGGGGAATAGTTATTGTTTAGGTTGAATTTTTATTTCTATTAGGTCTACTCACTAGATTCCTTTCTAGTGAGATTTTTATTTTATTTTTCTAGATTTTCTTTAGTCTATCTATTTTCTTCGTGTCTTTGTTCGTAACCATACCGTCCGACATCATGGAAGATGGTAATATCCTTAACCACAACAACCCACCACCACCTCCTAGAGCCCGCACTTTAGGAGGATATTCCCTAATTTTGGATGATGACCCCCCTAATCTTAGAATCACTAGGAGCCGAAGCTCGATAAAGACTCTTGCCACACCCTATGCTGAACCCGAAAGGGAAATGCATAAATTAAGGCGACTCCACCAAGCGGCTGAACCATCCACGATCAATTTTGATGATGCCCTCTCCGAGGAAGAATCCAATCATCATTCTACACCTCCTAGCCCTCAACCCAATCACGATATGGAAGTTCCCGAAATCCCAATCCCCAAATGTCTCAAGGACTACTCTTCTCCCACCCCTCGTGGTTTTTCCAATGCTATCGTTTTTCCAAATGAACACACGGATGGGGTCTTGCGTGCAACTGATATTTGGCTGGTCCAAAGTGTATGCAAGTTTCACGGATTGAAAACTGAAGATCCAATCCAACACATCAAGGACTTCCTGAAAATAGTGGATACCCTCCATACGGACGGAGCCACTAGAGATACCTCCCGGTTGCGATTCTTTCCCTTCACCCTTCATGAAAGAGCCGGAGACTGGTATAACCAACTTCCTTCCGAATCCATCTTCACATGGGAACAGCTTATCTCAAAATTCTATGAGAAATTCTTTCCCATAGGAAGAACTTCAAAGTTGAGAGACGAAATCCTCCGCTTCCATGTTGGACCAGCAGAACCTATTCACAAATCTTGGGTTAGATTCAAGGATCTAATTAGACAGGTCCCTCATCATGGCATTGAACTCTGGCTTCTTGTCCAAATCTTTTATGACAGTGTCTCCAAAAACGACCAATTGGGCATTAATAATTCATCAAAAGGAAAAATAGCCAAACTAAGCGTTGAGGAAGGATGGAATAGAATTGAGGAATACGCGAATGATCAAGACGATACCTGGGATGAACCCGATTCGATCATGAGCGTTTCCAAGATCATGAAAGAGCCTCCTTTTGCCAGCCGGGTGAGTAGATTGAATGATCAGGTATCTTATCTAGACAAGTCGCAACCAACTAAGCGGTTATCAAACCCATACTTGATCTGTGATCAATGTGGTGGCCCGCATGAAGTGGAGGAATGCGAGGATGATACCATCACCGAACAAGCATGCTTGTCAAGCCACGACATCTTCGATGATCCTTCGCTCTTAACTTTCTACCAAAACAATGATTTCACCCCTTGGGGAAATCTGGTGAGAGAAGAGGGAGGAGGAGAATATCCTGACTATAAGGTTAGGAGCACTTTTGAGGATGATCTCGAGCATTTCACGTTTGAAAAGAATCTGCAACTAAATGGTCTTGACAACTTTATCAATTGCCAACAAACCAACGTAAAGGCCAAATTCGCAGAACTCAACGCCACTCTCGACGGCCTTGGCAAACCGCAAAGAGATCCTTTACTCGCCATCACCACTCGTGCTGGAACAACTACTAAGGATCCACCCTACCCAGCTCAACCATCTAACGCCATGGAACCCAACACCACTCATGAGGAGAACGATAATGTGAACGACGAAAATCCCAAGCAAACCCCTCCGGTAACTCCATCCCCACCTACTCCTGCCAAACAGCCCCTTAAAGTCCCATACCCATCTCGCCTCAAGAATCAAAAGGTCGAAAGTGATAATAAAAGATTCCTGTCATATTTGAAGAATTCGGTCGTCACCATACCCCTTCTTGATGCATGTTATCATATGCCCAAATATAGTACATACTTCAAGAGGCTGCTCACCAACAGGAAAGGGCTCGAGGGTCTTGTAACCTTAGGAGAAGAATGTTCTGTGGTGACCCAACGAGGGCTACCAAAGAAGGTGGACGACCCAGGTAGTTTCACCTTGCCCTGTTCAATTGGATCTCTTTCAGTCAAAAATGCTTTAGCCGACTTAGGAGCAAGCATCAATCTTATGCCGCATTCCCTGTTCCTCAAGCTAGGGTATTCTGGGTTGAAACCAACCCGTATGAGCATCCAACTGGCCGATAGATCAGTCAAATACCCCTTAGGAATATGCGAGAATGTGCTGGTTAAGGTAGGGAAGTTTAAATTTCCAGTTGACTTCGTCATCCTAGAAATGGAAGAAGATGATCTTGTGCCCATCATTCTAGGAAGACCCTTCCTTGCAACTTCTCGTGCTGTTATTGATGTTCATGACGGCAAACTAACCTTACGAGTGGGGGCCGATAGCTTAACCTTCGACATCAAGGACACAATGAATCTTTCTCTCGAAGCAGATAATCAACTGTATTTCATCGAAGAAATCGATGAACTATCCGACGAGATTGATAATTGTGTAGATGAACAGGTGGAAGCTGGTTGGTTGCGAGATGAAGCTTTCTTACCCATCTTAGAGGAGGAGAAGGCTATGGATGTGAATGCAGTCTCCTTCTATCCCAGACAAGAAATCGAACAGCTTGAGCTTCGTAAGCCCGAGAACAAACTTAAACCTTCCATCATCGAGCCACCTGCGGTAGAACTCAAGGAACTCCCAACCAACCTTGAATATGCTTTCCTCCAAGGGAAAGATCAACTTCCGGTAATCATAAGCTCTTCTTTGAAAAGTGAACAAAAGGATAAACTCTTAGGAGTTTTAAAAAAATATAAAGGAGTTATAGCATGGAGTGTAGCCGATATCAAGGGTTTTGACTCTACCTTTTGTACGCATAAAATCCTCATGGAGGAGGATTATAAACCCAGCGTGCAACCTCAAAGGCGAGTAAATCCCAACATAAAGGAAGTCGTAAAGAAGGAAGTCATTAAGCTCCTAGATGCAGGACTAATTTACCCGATTTCGGACAGTCCATGGGTAAGTCCTGTACAGGTTGTACCAAAAAAGGGAGGAATGACGGTGGTGAAGAACGATAAGGATGAGTTAGTACCTCAACGAACAGTAACTGGATGGCGTGTGTGCATCGATTATAGAAAGTTGAATGATGCAACCCGAAAAGATCATTTCCCTCTCCCATTTATCGACCAAATGTTGGAAAGGTTAGCAGGGCATGAGTACTACTGCTTCTTAGATGGGTTCTCAGGGTATTTCCAAATCCCTATCGCTCCTGAGGACCAAGAAAAGACCACGTTTACATGCCCGTATGGCACCTTCGCCTACAAGCGAATGCCCTTTGGACTATGTAACGCCCCCGCCACTTTCCAGCGCTGCATGACGGCAATCTTCCATGAGTTAATGGAAGACAGCATGGAGGTCTTTATGGATGATTTTTCAGTCTTTGGGAACTCTTTTGATCGCTGTCTTGCTAACCTTGAGAAAATGCTCAAACGTTGTGAGGAGACCAACTTGGTACTAAACTGGGAAAAGTGCCACTTTATGGTAAAAGAAGGGATTGTGCTGGGGCACAAAATTTCAGGAAGTGGAATCGAAGTAGACCGGGCAAAAATTGAAGCTATATCCAAACTTCCCTATCCAACAACTGTCAAGGCAATCCGTAGTTTTTTGGGTCATGCTGGCTTCTATAGGAGATTCATTAAGGATTTCTCAAAGGTAGCTAAACCAATGACTCAGTTACTCATGAAGGATGCCCCGTTCGACTTCTCTCAAGAGTGCAAGGACGCATTCGATCTATTGAAGCAGGAACTTACCCGAGCTCCAATTATGGTTACCCCTAACTGGGAGTTACCCTTTGAAATCATGTGCGATGCTAGTGATTATGCTGTTGGAGCAGTATTAGGCCAAAGGCTTAACAAACACTTTCAGCCAATATACTACGCTAGCAAAACCATGAATCCTGCTCAAGAAAACTACACTACCACTGAAAAGGAATTACTAGCCGTGGTCTTCGCTTTTGATAAATTTCGCCAGTATCTTGTCCTTTCTAAAACGGTTGTTTTTTACGGATCATTCAGCTATTCGATATCTTTTCGCTAAACAGGATGCTAAACCACGGTTACTTCGTTGGATCCTACTATTGCAAGAGTTCGATGTTGAAATTCGTGATAAGAAAGGAGCAGAGAATCTTGCGGCTGATCATCTCTCTCGTCTCGAAAATCCCAGCCTCGCTGAATCTGACAAGAGTGAGATTCGGGAAACATTCTCTGAAGAGCAGCTCATGTTAATAAATGATTCTGAACCTTGGTATGCGGATTATGCTAACTACCTGGCAAGTAGAGTCATCCCTGAGCATATGAGCAGGCATGAAAAAAGGAGGTTCTTTAATCAATTAAAGTACTACTTTTGGGATGAACCCTTCTTATTTCGAAGATGTCCAGATCAGGTAATCAGGCGTTGTGTTTCGGAAAGAGAGGCTGTCAGAATTATGAAAGAGTGTCATGCAGGTCCATCTGGAGGACATCACGGAATAAGCACTACTGCACGAAAGGTCTTCGACGCGGGATTCTATTGGCCTACAATATTTCGTGATGTGAAGGGAATGATACAAACTTGTGACGCATGTCAAAGAGCTGGGAATATCTCTAGGAGGGATGAAGCCCCACAGAATTATATACAAGTTTGTGAGGTTTTTGATGTCTGGGGAATTGATTTCATGGGACCATTCCCATCTTCTGGAGGGAATGAATACATCTTGGTGGCCATTGATTATGTTTCGAAATGGGTGGAAGCACAAGCCCTTAGGACTAACGACGCTAGGGTAGTCATTCATTTCTTAAAGAAATTGTTCGCTAGGTTCGGAATTCCGAAGGCTCTTATTAGTGACAGGGGAACCCATTTTTGCAATTCACAAATGGAGAAAGTCATGAAAAGATATGGAGTCTCTCACCGATTCTCCACCGCTTACCATCCTCAAACAAACGGTCAAGTCGAGAACACTAATAGAGCCATAAAGAGAATTTTAGAGAAAACGGTTAATCAAAACAGAAAAGATTGGTCTTTTAAGCTCGACGAGGCTTTGTGGGCATTTCGAACCGCCTATAAGACACCAATCGGGACAACCCCGTTCCGTATGGTATATGGCAAGGCATGCCACCTTCCAGTAGAACTGGAACACAAAGCATATTGGGCACTTAAGGCTTGTAATTTGGATTATACAGTTGCGGGAACAAATAGATTCTTACAGCTCCAAGAGCTTGATGAATTGAGATTAGAGGCTTATGAATCTTCCATCACATACAAAGAGAGGGCGAAAAGATGGCATGACCAACGGATTAAGAGACCCAAGGAGTTTTCAGAAGGAGACAAGGTCTTATTATATAATTCTCGCTTAAGGCTATTTCCTGGGAAACTTAAATCTAGATGGTATGGACCTTTTACCGTAAGGAGCTCCTCTAAAACCGGAGCCGTTGTATTAATTGACGACGAAGATAGAGAATTCACTGTGAATATTCAACGAGTCAAGCATTATCAAGAGAATGGTAATGAAATGATCAATGAGGAAGACATAACTTTCGATGAAGAAGTCACGTAATGTACGTGACTTTGAGTCTAGCTACAAGACTCGTTAATAAAGAAAAGCGCTTCTTGGGAGGCAACCCAAGCTTTATTTGTTTTATATGCTTTGTGTGTTTATTTATTTGTTTGTTTGATTTTATTTGTTTCCGTATGTATGTTTAATTTTTATCATTATTGATTCATGTTCAAAACTAAATTGTGAAAATGCTTTATGTTGTTTTTAACTTCGTCTTAACTACATATAAAGGTATTTTGCAAAAGATAAGTGTAAGGGAAATCTAAATCGGTTTATTAGAACACAAATGAACATGAATCATAATAATAATAAATTAACATACATATTAGTGTGTGTTTGAGTCAAATGCTTGTATCGAGTCATAATGATGTTTTGCAGGATTTCCAGGAAGTAAGGTAAAAGTTTTTTTCAGAAATTTTCCGGAAACTTAAAACGAAAATTTTTGTCAGGTCATTTCTGACGGCGTCAGGGGTTATAACCTGACGGCGTCAGATTTAATTTCCAGAAATTTTTGAAAGTTTTGTTTTCATAAAAAGTTTTTATTAAATCTCCAACTTATAATCTCCAGGAATCTGCAAAATTATCATTCTACAAGCATTATATCCTTATATATAGATTTATCCCGCCGATGTTATGCAGGTTTTCGTGTTTGTTTTCTCAGGTTTAACAGGTTATTTTGGACAAGGAAATGTTTTTGGATCAAGCTTGTGGCGATGCATTAGTCATGGAGTTTCAACATTCTCTTTGGAGGAAGATTTAACCGTGTAATTTCACTATCCACCAAGCGAATCAGGGGAGTATTTGATTTCATTCTTTTACTTTTTTGCTTTTACATCTTATTATTTGAACATTGGGGACAATGTTCATCTTAAGTGTAAGGGGAGGGTAAAAGTACGATTTTAGAGAATACAATTGCGCTTGATTTTTGTTTGTTTAATAGTAGATGTGTAATAAAACTGAGAGAAATACTTGTTAAGGTAATTTTAGTGCCAAATTTAAAATTTTTTACAACATATAGGAGTGAAACTTTAATCTTAATGAGCGTCTCACGGATAGGAGTTATATAACTAGCACAAAAACCGTACCACTAAAAAATTTTCCACCCCCAAATATGTGAGGTTCACCCCTAGAATTGGTAGGAAAAGCATTTATGCTATGATGTGTGTACCGGTAGCACTTAGATTCTAGAACTTGCGTTAGGACCATTCCAAGGCCACAAGTGAGGATATTACTATTCAGTGGATAGTTTTAGAATTATACTACATGGATAATAGCCGCCTATTAGGAATATACCCATTGTTTTACACCTGTGTTTTTTTATAATTACATTGGCTTACATTGGTCAAGTATTTTCCACACCCTTTGCGTTGTACTCATTTTTAGTAACGAACCCCTAGTACACCCCTCAGAGCCTATCTTTCGTTCGACCTTTAAGCATTTTACTTAAAGAGAATTTGTTACACCCACAAAATGTACACCAATCGCTTAGCCACCTTTATGCACTCATTTTTAGTGCATTATTTTGACAACATTTGTTTAACCCAAGTTAATTATCTAATTGATTACATGGTTGCTAAGTCGAGTCATATCCCTGTACATATTGTTTTGGGACGATTGGGACTCATGGGTAAAGTACTAGTGTAATGGAGTAATGGGGAAGAACATCATTTATTACCCCCATATGTGCTAAATATTTTAAAAGTACTCCAAGTTTTTCAATTATCTTAATTCGAGTCATTAGATTAGTATTTGTAAAGTTATGTAAAAGTTCAAGTGTAAGGGGAATGCAACGCCCCTATGATGTATTATTTTGGATGGTAGGGTAAAAGTGTATGCAAAAAAAAAAAAAAAAAAAAAAAAAAAAAAAAAAAAAAAAAAAAAAAAAAAATGAGAAAAAGAAAAGTAGAAAAAACATACGGACTACCATCCCGTTTCATTTTATGTTTATTTTATGTTTTTGTTATTTTATCATTAGCTTAAGATCGAGTCTAGTCTTGGCTTAGCAACATTGTATAGTACATGTAATTGATCAAGATCTTTAACTCGCCACCAGTAAAATATCCCGTATCCAACAAAACCGTGTTTTCCTTTTCCCTACACCTTACGTTATAACCCATTTAAAAGCCCTCTTTGATAGTTTATCTTAGGTGCTTACGCCTAGTGGAGGAGGTTTTCGATCCTTTCCCAAGCCTATGGTAATCTATTTGCTATGACAGGTAGTGAGAGATATTATCCGTTTTCATTTATGAGATTTATTTTGATGACACTTGAGAGATGTGAGTATCTAAACACTACTTGTGAGGTGCTAGTATGTAATCTCCGTGCTTATTATGATTGAAGTGGAACGATTATTTGTTGTAATTACTTTTATGTTTGCATTAAATGACCCCTAACTTGTATTTTGATTAGAATAAAAGCGCATTTGCTTGAGGACAAGCAAATCTCAAGTGTAAGGGTATTTGATGAAGCGAAAAGTGTACCGCTTTTAAGGGGTCATTTAAGCCTTAAATCGTATTTATTTGATCAAATATTGCCCTAAATCGTTCCTTTTGTCATTTTAGGTACTTTTGAGGAGAAATCTGGAAAAGGAGGCATTTTGGACGTTTTTGGAGCATAAAAGTGAAGAAAACGGCAAAGTCTCAAAAATCGGCTAAAAGTTACTCTTGACGGCGTCAGACTTTACTCTGGACGGCGTCATGCCTTGGCAAGAAAAGTTGGATGTGAAATTTACTCATGACGGGCCAGTGAAAATAGCATGTGAATTCTGACGGCGTCACGCTTTAACTTGATCGAGGGCGTCACGGCTTAAATCATAAGGGGACGGCGTCACGTTCATGGTTCGACGGCGTCAAGCCTTGATAAGCCAGAATGGATTTTTGAAGAGCTAAAGAGGGACGGCGTCAAGAAGGTCATCCGGGAACCCTAAAAGCGGCGAGGTGACGGCGTCACACTCCATAAGGTGACGCCGTCAGATACAAAAATCTATATATAGTTTTCTAATTTTTTGTCATTAGGGAGAGCTTAGTGTGTGGAATTTTGGGATAAAACCCTAAGACGAATTTAGCTACTTTTTCAGGGCTTTTTGCCTTGAGATCTTCCATGTTTCATTGAAAGATAAGTTATCAATTAATCATTCAATATGTCTATGTGTTGTTTGATTCTATCTTATTCTTGTCTTTTGTTTAACATGTTAGGCTAAATTTATCTTGTGTTTGCTTAGATCTAATGAAACCTAGCTATTGATTATTGGTTGTTAGTGTGTTATTAGTTGTATTGGATGATTGTTTATCTATGTTAGGCTTAAGAAAACTGGCTAACTTCCTATTCGGTAACTTGCTTGAACGTCTTAAGAAACATGAACCAAACGCGTACTAAAGGTTTTTATGGTTGTATTTAATGCACAAGCGAATTCTAGTGATCCCATGTTAGGAGCTTCCTAGCCGGCTCGACATAGGAGTGAAGTAGGAGCTTGTAGAGTTGGGGAAGTAAGTACGCCACCCCACGAATGGTATTAAGGAATACACCCGTCATCCACGCAACTAATACACACTAATTAACCGGTAAAAGATAGTTAGGGAGTAAGGAAATCTAAGTAAACACATTTCTCTACACATAAGTTTCTCACCACATTTTATTTTCAGTTATTTATTTTATTTGCATTCGTAGTAATTTGGGTTAGTTGACTAGCAACTAATTCCGCCCACTCCTTCAAAACCGAGATTTTACTTGCTTTCATAAAATTATAAAAACATAAAAAAAGAATCTTCCTCAACCCTTAGACCTAATTAGAGTAGCCTTTCATACCTAACGAACACTATTCCCTGTGGAGAACGATCAATCCCCCGTACTTACCACTACACTATACTACATCGGTCAGGTACACTGCCTGGTGGGGTTGTAAGCCTCTTGAGATCCCTCGAGAGGTAAAACCTGTTGTAAGGTTACAAAACCACGCAATCAATAGTCTAGAATTAGAAGTCCTTAGGTAAGATTGGAAAAAGGAGTAAATGAGAAAGGAGAAAGAAGGGGTTGAAGAATGAAAAAGAAAAGTTTTTGTAAGGGTGAAAAGAAATAGCCCTCCATGAAAACTTAGGTCAGAAACCGGGTCAATACATCTGCTATCGGTACTCACTAAGGTGATACTGATATTAAAGACAAGACGTCATGGACCCAGTGACGCATTTGCACCACCCCTCCTATCCACTCAGATATCTCTCAAAAGATATTTGTTTCATTTATCATGGAGAACACTGCATAATCTATCGACCTCTCACTCCGAGATGTGTTGATATTGAAAAGGTGGCACTCTGCTCCATGCCTCCGACGACTAAAACCAAAACGCACATTATTGAGTCTAGAGACATGAGATTCATCAAAGATCTCTTAGGAACACTTCCTATGCAATACACTTGTGTTCACTCAAAAGGATACAAGTTGTATGAGTCTTAATGAGATCTAAGGATCTTGCCTCACGACATGATGGCCGCAGGACGATTTATTGCTAACTGTCTTATGCAGGTACTGAAGAAAGTCCATTCACCATCATCATCAACATCGTCAACGCATTTGAACAGAAGAAGTAGATCAAGGCAAGAACGACCAAATGTCAACTCTTTGAAGATCACAAAGCATGAAGGAACAATGAATCAAGTCTATTCTACATCGACACACAAAGTTCAAGACATCGAAGTCAAAAGATCTTATCACTGGGATCATCATTTGAATGACCATCCCTTAGGGGGAGATTGTTAGCATTGAAATTATATTAAAGTGATGGTCATTCATCTTTTAGTATCTTTGTATGTGTGTGTCGATGTTCATGTAATAGAATAGTAGAAATGGGCTTTGTGTTGGACCAATGTAATATGTATTAAGTGAAGTCAAGAATGATCCAACCCAACACAAAGCCCAACCAATTCACCAAAGCCCACTAGGGTATTTCTTTCTTTGTATTTAGCACACACTACATCCACATTTCTCAGTATGCTTCTAGTTAGGATAAGGTGGAGTGTGTGCTGTGTTCTATCTTGTATCTCTTTCTCTCTTTTCTAATCTAACATTCACAGGTTCATTTTCATTCTATTCTATTAGCATCAATCTATCATCTATCTTTATTCTTGTTCTTCCATTATTTATACCACTCCATCTATTCTAGTTTATCTTTCTCTTCTATATTGTGTTGCATTCGATACGATAACAGGGTATGATAAAGTAAGATTTCGAGCTACAACAAGATATTAACGAGCTCTCGAACACACGTACTATTACTCGGCTAACGAATGATGCTAGTGATTAGACACAAGAAACCAAACTAACTTTGTTACTTGAAAGCCAAAAATCGATCTGTAACACCCCCAAAAATGTAGTATTGCGGAAGCATTCGGGTCCTGGGGTGCAACGAAATCAATATACAGAGCAGAGTGATATAGTACAATACCATAATTTAAATTTAAAGAAAACAGTACAGTAATACAACATTGTTTTAGCCAACAACGGCATTTGAAACATAAAAGTTTGTTTCCAAAAGATAACAATTTATTTCATCCAACTAGACATGACAGATGAGGACTCCTTAGTGCTAATGTCTTCATAAAAATACACTTACTGGCGATCACCTGAAATGCATGAGAAAAACGGGTCAACTATGAAAATAGTTGGTGAGTATACACGTTTTATCCAAAAGAAGTCCAAAGTTTTGAGAAAAAGTCCATTTGGTAGAGACCGTGTCAAACCATTCAGTTACAAGTCCTGCCCATACAAGACTTGTAACCTATGGTTTCACAACCATTATAGTCAAACACACATGCTCATTAGGTTCACAATAAAAGACTAAGTATATAATAATGTATGCGGCAAAGCCCCTAAAATAAATAATATGCATTCCGTAGACAGGGGAATGAGAGGCTGGCCGACCTCTAATAGCGCTATCCATACTACCTACTGCTCCGCACAAGGGAGCCGTACGAACGGTACGTCAAAATTGGAGTGCGAACGGCAAACCAATCGGGGACTAACAATGCGAATGTACGAACGGTACATCATACCAACTATTATATACTAATTAAATCAAGCCAGCTCCGTAGACAAGGGAGACTAAAATTTAAGTGCGTACGGCACGTCAACAGTTCAAAACAAGTCATAAGCTCAAACAATAAAGAGTTCAGGTAAAAATATATGTCATAAGTTCAAATAAAATTTTAAGTCATGCATTCCACCCCAAATAAGTAAAGCGGTAAAAAGGGGGCTGTGAATACTCACCTCGGCATATAGCAGTCAGATAATACGATAGTTCAGATAAAAGTTCAGCACCAACACGCGACCTAGATTAGTAAGGTTGCTTTAGTTCACAGACTAAGTTCAAAAGTTTTAGTGAGTCTATGTTATCGTTGCTGGTGTGGCAGCACTTAAGTCTAAAATGATTTTATAAGCATTTGTAGGTATTGGCTCATTGGAAGTGCATAAGTGTATGACAACAAAAATATCACGGACGGATAAGGCTATGATTTGACACTAACCGAAAGACGTTGAACGAAGAATGATTACGAATGGACACTAGGCGTTGTCGATATATGGAACGTTATTGTAAAAAAATAGTCGTTACAAAATATATGTTTAAGTAAAAATCGTTTTATAATTTATAAAACTTTAGGAGGTTTCTATATAATCGTTTCGTGTGTGAACAAGTTAATTAGGCGATGGAGGTAATTTAGCATGTCTAATATTTACGAGTTTAGTGAATTAGAGTATGTCGTGAAATCGTGCTGAGAGTGAGTAAGACGAGTGAGTCGGAAACGAATCGTGAAATAGACAGAGGAAAACAATCAATGTGGCTTGACTCGTATAAATATCACAATCTGATTATACTACTCTTCACCATATGTTACTCACTTCGTTACTATTATTATTATACATATTTTATTTTTGTTAATAACAGTGCAATGTTGACACAATTGTTAGTATAATCAAACTTCAAATGCATTTCTTATTCACTAAATGGGCTTCGACCTTGGTAAGGAAAACAAAAGGAATTAGTGAAGTTAATGATGGGCTTCGGCCCAATCACAAATCAAAATCAGTACAAGCAAAATCTAGTTATACGTTTTGGAACATGAGGTCGAAAACTGAATACGGCAATTTTATATATGCATCTTTGAATCATTTTTATAAAAGAAGTTTACAAATTGTATCATCTCATTTCTGAACATCTTTTAGCAGTTTTGATAGCTAGTTTTCTTCACATAGTTTTTATGATTTTTGGAGCTACCATAGGTGACATAACGGCGAATAACCATAACGCTCGGAACACTCTTGACCTCGCGGACACGACACAACCAAACCAAATCAATGTTTAAGACCACTCAACCATTTAAGAGTACTAGTTTTAATACTAGGATTTGAGGTAGATTAAACAAGTGAAGCACCCTCTGTGGGTTTCTACTCACAGTCACAACACGAACAACCCAACAATACACCACTGTGGTTCGACCACAGATTCCTCCACTAGTTATAACAGCGTTCGAAAAAAAAAAGAACAAGAAATCAAGATCTTACAACAAGAAGAGGAAAAATTAATCCGATAGAATTAAGTGAGAATCGAAGAGGCTTGAATCCAAATCGGCTAACTCCACCACAACTCCTCCTTTGAATGTTTTGAAGTAATTTGTTTGAGTGGTGGGTTGCGAGTGTGAGCCGATTGGGTTATAAAGGATTAATATGAGGGAAGGTTGCCCCTCCTCCACCCGTTTGTCAGTTGGAATCGTAGCCCAAAAAGGGTATCGCATCATCATAGCCTCGTCAGCTCTTTGGTGGTATGCGTTGACTTCGAGCTTAGACAAAAGGGGTCAGACCTGATCGAACATGGACCATCTTGGGGCTTTATTTGTCATTGATGTTGCATCAGGTCTGGATTATCAGATGGTGGGGATGAAGGCGCAGAAGAGACAGAGAAGGAGAGAGATGTGTGGGGTGAAGAGGATTAAACTGCTTTATGTATTTGTACCTCAATGTATTTGTCTTTGGTTTTAATTAAATTTTTAATTAAAAGTGTAGGTATAAAATAAAGGGAGGGTAAGTTAAATAAAAGTGAGTGTTAAGCTAATAGGTTTAAGTGTGCCCCGCGTTTCGCTGAGCTCCGTTTCAGTTATTGTCTTTCGGGTTATCGTGAGCACGAAAAATATTATTTATGAGCACGTTTTTATAATAGCAATATAAAAACAAAAATTATGGATTTCAGATAACAATTATTGGACTTCTGCCGTTACTAGGATTTGTGTCGGTACGCGTGTGGTGTAGTTTTCAGAAAAAACGAGATAACCCCTCGTTTTTAAATTTTTAAACGTCAGTAATTGTCAGGAATTGTTTAATTTGTAATATTCGCCAAAAATAAATAGATGCGCGATTAAAATAATAGCCTGAAATTTGCAGGTTGTTATACGATCCAACCTAGGGTATGGGCCGATCGGTTTTGCAAGGAGAAGAGAGGAGAATTTTAGGGTTTAGGTTACAATGCACTAGCTAACAAACCACAAACCCTTGTGTTTGTTTATATAGGTAAACCCTAAACTTGGAGCAAAAGTCACCAACTAGGATTAGGAAAGCTTGTAGAACAATTCGACTCAAATTAGGAAACCAAGGCCATAGGGCCGATCGGCTCACTAAATTCCCTAAGGATTCTAGATCCTTCTTGTCCTACAATTTCACTAATAGTCCCTCCTTTATTCCCTAACGACCGTTAGTCAATTCGGTTAATTACTTAACGTCCGTTATGTATCATTTCGTGTCCAAATAATTAAAATACATAACTATTATATATATTAATTATTTACGTTAGTCATTCATACGTAAAGTGTGCAATCCCTCGCTCCCGAGTTCGAATCTAGTCATACACGATAATATTTTTCCATTAAAACTCTAACAGCTCCCACTTATAAATCTATTAAAAGTGTAATGACATTGGTTAGCGTCTAGCAACACGCCAATGCCCCCAGAACAACTCGGGTGGTGGTTCTCCTGGAAAAAACCATTCGATGATAAATCATCATAGGCATCCTTTTGTTTCTAATACCACATTTATAAAGATATGGATCTAAGTCGTTCTTTATTAATAATTCTGTTTCTCGTGTTTATGATTAAATAAGATTACCAAATCTTCTGAACTATTCAGGGGAGATCTTGGGTGTAGCCACACATACATCTTACCAATCCTACGAGGGGCCCAGCAGTATTAAACTCCAAACAGTTTGAAGGAACAAATTCTATCTTGACTAAGAGCATAACAGATGCACTTCGCAATGCTTCCCAAAACAATCCGTATAGCTACCAGTTACGTATAGCGTTAAATTGAATCAAAGAAATGCACTACATGCATGACAGTTATCTGGCATCTCAAGTCTGAGGATAACTATATACTCATGATTTACTTGATGACAAGATCCATAGAGTGAACTCATGTGGCGGGATTAAGTCCTATATTCAAACAATTTGAATATCATGTGAAATCGGTATGACAACACATCAATATACTTTCAAGTATATTATACCAATACTCAGATTTACCTTAATTTAATGATATTCCCATATCATTAACCGGCAACGGACAGTTAAGAATATATAAATATATTCAAGGATATAAATATGCAAATATAGGATATATTATTAAGAAAATGATGAACAAACATAACCAATATTTTTATTCCATTTAAAATTAATAACTGTTTTACAACATCCATTATCCAAACACTAATCACAGATATGCATGAAACTATCAGCTAAACGAAGTCCTATGCCTTCAAAAAGTTTTTTAATCTTTCCTCCAGGTAGAGCCTTCGTTAATGGATCTGCTAAGTTGTTATCTGTGTGAACTTTGAGTAATTCGATCTCGCCAATATCCACTTGTTCCCTAACATAGTGATATCGAATCGGGAAATGTCTGGTGCCCTTCATGATTCCAGGTTCATTGGCAAATGTAATTGCGGCTGAATTGTCACAATACATTTTTATAGGTCTTTCGATTGAGGGCATAACTCCAAGCCCTGAAACGAATTTCCTAATCCAGACTGCTTCCATTGCAGCTTCTGAGGTAGCAATATACTCGCTTTCTGAAATAGACATAGCAATAGAGCCCTGCTTCTTGCTCTTCCAATCCACCGCTCCTCCGTTGATGACAAAGACTTAACCCGTCTGAGACTTCGTATCTTTGATGAAGCGAAAAGTGTACCGCTTTTAGGGGGTCATTTAAGCCCTAAATCGTATTTATTTGATCAAATATTGCCCTAAATCGTTCCTTTTGTCATTTTAGGTACTTTGGAGAAGAAATCTGGAAAAGGAAGCATTTTGGACGTTTTTGGAGCATAAAAGTGAAGAAAACGACAAAGTCTCAAAATCGGCTGGAAAAGTACCTGTGACGGCGTCAAGCACCATTGTGACGGCGTCAACCCTTGACGCGCCAGAGAGGATTTTGGATGATTAAAAGGGGACGGCGTCAAGAAGGCCATCAAGAAACCCTAACCGCGGCGAGGTGACGGCGTCAGCTCTATAACGTGACGCCGTCAGATCTGATTTTCTATATATATTCTCATAATTTTTAGTCATTAGTGTGCAACTTTGTGAGGAGAAACCCTAAGACGATTTTTCTGCTACTTTTAAGGGTTTTATACCCTTGGATCTCCCATGTTCAATTGAAGATAAGTAATCAATTAATCATTCAATATGTCTATGTGTTGTTTGATTATATCTTGTTTTTGTCTTTTATTTAACATGCTAGGCTAGATTTATCTTGTGTTTGCTTAGATCTAATGAAACCTAACTATTGATTATTGGTTGTTGGTGTGTTATTAATTGTATTGGATGATTGTTTATCGATGTTAGGCTTAAGAAAACTGGCTAACCTCCTATACGGTAACTTGCTTGAACGTCTTAAGAAACATGAACCAATGCGTACTAAGGTTTTTACGGTTGTATTTAATGCATGAGCGAATTCTAGTGATCCCATGTTAGGAGCTTCTTAGCCGGCTCGACATAGGAGTGAAGTAGGAGCTTATAGAGTTGGGGAAGTACGTACGCCACCCCACGATTGGTATTAAGGAATACACCCGTCATCCACGCAATTAATACACACTAATCAACCGGTAAAAGATAGTTAGGGAGTAAGGAAATCTAAGTAAACACATTTCTCTCCATATAAGTTCCACAACCTTTTTATTTTCAGTTATTTTATTTTATTTGCAATTGTAGTTATTTGGGTTAGTTGACTAGCAACTAATTCCGCCCACTCCTTCAAACCCGAGATTTTACTTGCTTTTATAAAAATATAAAAAAAAAATACAAAAAGAATCTTCCCTCACCCTTAGACCTATTAGAGTAGTTTTTCAATCCTAACGACACTATTCCCCTAGAGAACGATCAATCCCCCGGTACTTGCTACTATACTATACTACATCGGTCAGGTACACTGCCTGGTGGGGATTGCAAGCCTCTTGAGATCCCTCGAGAGGTAAAACCTGTTGTAAGGTCGCAAAACCACGCATCAAGTTTTTGGCGCCGCTGCCGGGGAATAGTTATTGTTTAGGTTGAATTTTTATTTTATTAGGTCTACTCACTAGATTCCTTTCTAGTGAGATTTTTATTTTAATTTTCTAGGATTTCTTTAGTCTATCTATTTTTCTTTGTGTGTTTGTTCGTAATTTCCATTGACTCTTCCGTTCACCATTATGGAGAACGCGAATCCACCATACTACCAACCACGTAATTCACCCACTCCATATGACATCTTGATGTTTAAACAACATAAAGATGAACCTCTCTATGATGCATGGACTCGTTTTAAATATTTACTCCAAAAAGCCCCTCATCATAACTTCGATTTATGGTCCCTAACTCAAATATTTTACAATCGTGTCGACCGACATGCCCAAAGGGACATTTACTATTTTGCCGGCAGGGATCTTAGGGAATTAAGTGCTGAAGAAGCATGGGAAGCTATTGAGAATTGTGCCCAATATTATTATATAGTAGACAACCCAACAAACATTAATACAAGTCAATTGACCACAAATTTCAAGGATCATGAAACAAGTTTGTTTGGGGATGAGGGTAGAGTTGAGCCACATAGCTGCATGTCATGGTTAGGCACTACCATAATACAGGATGAACACGTAGGTGATCTTGATGTGATGGAGGATCTAGCCGAGCATGATCACATTGATCAAAAAGACCTAGGTTTTATGATCGATGACGATGAATCTCAAGAAACACATGATGAATATTTTGGGCAATTTGAATATAGCAGTCAGAATATTGAGGATGATCCTTATGATTCGGATATAGAAGTTGAGATTCCTAGAGAAGCACTTGAGATATTAGGGAAAATGTTAGGTTTAAATTCTACCAAAACCCATGATGAGGATATAGGTGATCTTGACACAAGGAATGATGAGGTTAGTAACATAAGCCCGCTAAGTACCTCACAAGTCCTACCATCATTTGAGGCACACACACCGCCCGTGACTTACCCGGAAGAAGTAGAAGAGACTTTAGGAATCCCGATGGAGGTAGAACCTTTGAACCAAACACAACTAGAGGATATAGGTTTGAATGCTTATAGTGATCACAACCTTACTCTTAGTTCTAGGGGATTTCCTATTTTTGATGAACCGGAGCCTCAACCAAAACCGTTACCTAATCTTCCATCCTTGGATGAAAATTTAGGAATTGAATTAGGTCCCGATCCACCCATCAAAACATATAGTCCGGGTAGTCTTAAGTTTAAGGTAGTAGACATTAAGCCTTGTAGTGAGGAAGACAATATAGGAGTGAAAAATGACCTTACATGTCTACATCACCCATTCATGATTGATCACAAGAAACATTATGGGTTTAAACCGGGTCTATTGGGTCAAGATGGATTCCCAATTAGGAGTCTCTCGAAGTTGTTAGAAAATGATCCCTTTTTAGGAGAACACTTTAACTCACCCATTGACCAAAGTGAACTAGGTAAGGTTATGATGAAAGGAGCACACCCCTTTGAGCATATAATTCATCCACCAATCTTTCCTCACGTGGCATACTCCTACCAAGATGGTGTGTATCGCTACTATCACCCGCACTTAATCCTAAGTGTAGGAAAAACCTCTCCTTTATCCGTTAAATAAGGGTAGAGTCAGGATCGTGACTCGAACAAAAACAAGCGCTTCTTGGGAGGTAACCCAAGCTTTATTTGCTTTGTGTGTTTATTTATTTGTTTGTTTGATTTTATTTGCTTCCGTATGTATGTTTAATTTTTATTATTATTGATTCATGTTCGAAACTAAATTGTGAAAATGCTTTATCTTGTTTTTAACTTCGTCTTAACTACATATAAAGGTATTTTGCAAAAGATAAGTGTAAGGGAAATCCAAATCGGTTTATTAGAACAAATGAACATGAATCATAACAATATTAAATTAACATACATATTAGTAATTGTTTGAGTCAAATGCTTGTATCGAGTCATAATGATATTTTGCAGGATTTCCAGGAAATAAGGATTGAGTTTTTCCAGAAATTTTCCGGAAACTTAACATGAAAAATCTGTCAGATCACTTCTGACGGCGTCAGACCCCAGTCTGACGGCGTCAGGAACAGTTTTCTGGATTTTTTTTTTTTTTTGAAGTTTTGTTTTTCTTCCGGAATCATAAAATGCTTTATTAAATCCCTAACTTATAAACTCCAGGAATCTGCAAAATAATCATTCCACAAGCATTATATCCTTATACAGATTTATCCCGCCGATGTTATGCAGGTTTTCGTGTTTGTTTTCTCAGGTTTAACAGGTTATTTTGGACAAGGAGATGTATGTGGAATCTAGCTTTTGCGCTGCTTTAGTCTTGAAGCTTCAACATTACCTTGGAAGAAGATCTAACCATGTTACCTCTTTATCCACCGAGCGAATCAGGGGAGTATTTGATTTCATTCTTTTACCTTATTTACTTTTACATCTTGTTATTTGAACATTGGGGACAATGTTTATCTTAAGTGTAAGGGGGTAAAGTACGATACCTTAGAGAATGCTATTACGCTTGATTTTTCGTTTGTTTAATGGTAAATGTGTAATAAAACTGAGAGAAATACCTGTTAAGGCAATTTTAGTGCCAAATTTAAAATTTTTTACAACATATAGGAGTGAAACTTTGGTCTTAATGAGCGTCTCACGGATAGGAGTTATATGACTAGCACAAAACCGTACCACTAAAAAATTTTCCACCCCCAAATATGTGAGGTTCGCCCCTAGAATTGGTAGGAAAAGCATTTATGCTATGATGTGTGTACCGGTAGCACTTAGATTCTAGAACATGCGTTAGGACCATTCCGAGGCCACAAGTGAGACTACATTCGTGTAGTTAGATTTACTACATGATAAGAGGCATTAGAATTAACCCATTGTTTTACACCTGTGTTTTTGTTATAATTACATTGGCTACATTGGCCAAGTAATTCTCCCACACCCTTTGCGTTGTACTCATTTTTAGTACACGATACCCCTAGTACACCCCTCAGAGCCTATCTTTTCGTTTCTAACTTTAAGCATTTTACTTAAAGTAAGAATTTGTTTACACCCCACTTAAATGTACACCCAAATCGCCTTAGCCTACCTTGTATGCACTCATTTTTAGTGCATTATTGTGACAACATTTGTTTAAACCCCAAGTTAATTATCTAATTGATTACATGGTTGCTAAGTCGAGTCATATCCTTGTACATATTGTTTTGGGACGATTGGGACTCATGGGTAAAGTACTAGTGTAATGGAGTAATGGGGACGAACAACATTATTACCCCCATATGTGCTAAATATTTTAAAAGTACTCCAAGTGTTTCGATTATCTTAATTCGAGTCATTAGAATAGTTAATTGTAAAGTTATGTAAAAGTTCAAGTGTAAGGGGGATACAACCCCCCCTACGATGTATTATTTTGGATGGTAGGGCAAGAGTGTATGCAAAAAAAAAAAAAAAAAAAAAAAAAAAAAAAAAAAAAAAAAAAAAAAAGTAGAAAAAAACATACGGACTACCATCCCGTTTCATTTTATGTTTATTTTATCTTTTTGTTATTATTTTTTTCATTAGCTTAAGTCGAGTCTAGTCTTGGCTTAGCAACGCCATATTGTACATGTAATTAATCAAGATCTTTAACTCGCCACCAGTAAAATATCCTTTATCCAACAAAACCGTGTTTATCATATCCCTACACCTAACGTTATAACCCGTTTAAAAGCCCACTTTGATAGTTTATCTTAGGTGCTTATGCCTAGTGGAGGACGTTTTTTATCCTTTCCCAAGCCTATGGTAATCTATTCGCTATGACAGGTAGTGAGAGATATTATTCATTTTCATTTATGAGATATACTTTTATGACACCTGAGAGATGTGAGTATCTAAACACTACTTGTGAGGTGCTAGTTTGTAATCTCCGTGCTTATTATGATTAAAGTGGAACGACTATTTGTTGTAATTACTTTTATATTAGCGTTAAATGACCCCTAACTTGTATTTTGATTAGAATAAAAGCGCATTTGCTTGAGGACAAGCAAATCTCAAGTGTAAGGGTATTTGATGAAGCGAAAAGTGTACCGCTTTTAGGGGGTCATTTAAGCCCTAAATCGTATTTATTTGATCAAATATTGCCCTAAATCGTTCCTTTTGTCATTTTAGGTACTTTGGAGAAGAAATCTGGAAAAGGAAGCATTTTGGACGTTTTTGGAGCATAAAAGTGAAGAAAACAACAAAGTTTCAAAATCGGCTGGAAAAGTACCTGTGACGGCGTCAAGCACAATTGTGACGCCGTCAACCCTTGACGCGCCAGAGAGGATTTTGGCTGATTAAAAGGGGACGGCGTCAAGAAGGCCATCAAGAAACCCTAACCGCGGCGAGGTGACGGCGTCAGCTCTATAACGTGACGCCGTCAGATCTGATTTTCTATATATATTCTCATAATTTTTAGTCATTAGTGTGCAACTTTGTGAGGAGAAACCCTAAGACGATTTTTCTGCTACTTTTAAGGGTTTTATACCCTTGGATCTCCCATGTTCAATTGAAGATAAGTAATCAATTAATCATTCAATATGTCTATGTGTTGTTTGATTATATCTTGTTCTTGTCTTTTATTTAACATGCTAGGCTAGATTTATCTTGTGTTTGCTTAGATCTAATGAAACCTAACTATTGATTATTGGTTGTTGGTGTGTTATTAATTGTATTGGATGATTGTTTATCGATGTTAGGCTTAAGAAAACTGGCTAACCTCCTATACGGTAACTTGCTTGAACGTCTTAAGAAACATGAACCAATGCGTACTAAGGTTTTTATGGTTGTATTTAATGCATGAGCGAATTCTAGTGATCCCATGTTAGGAGCTTCTTAGCCGGCTCGACATAGGAGTGAAGTATGAGCTTATAGAGTTGGGGAAGTACGTACGCCACCCCACGATTGGTATTAAGGAATACACCCGTCATCCACGCAATTAATACACACTAATCAACCGGTAAAAGATAGTTAGGGAGTAAGGAAATCTAAGTAAACACATTTCTCTCCATATAAGTTCCACAACCTTTTCATTTTCAGTTATTTTATTTTATTTGCAATTGTAGTTATTTGGGTTAGTTGACTAGCAACTAATTCCGCCCACTCCTTCAAACCCGAGATTTTACTTGCTTTTATAAAAATATAAAAAAAAAATACAAAAAGAATCTTCCCTCACCCTTAGACCTATTAGAGTAGTTTTTCAATCCTAACGACACTATTCCCCTAGAGAACGATCAATCCCCTGGTACTTGCTACTACACTATACTACATCGGTCAGGTACACTGCCTGGTGGGGATTGCAAGCCTCTTGAGATCCCTCGAGAGGTAAAACCTGTTGTAAGGTCGCAAAACAACGCATCACGTATCATCTTTATCACACTTCCAGGATGCGTCGCAGTAACCTGTAACACACAGCTCTGCTTCTGGATTTCCCCCATACACTAAAAACATATCCCTCGTTGATCTCAGATACTTGAGAATATGTTTCACAGCTGTTGGAGCACAAGGGACTCTCTTCATGCGTGCCACCTCTTCAGGTGTTGAAGCACAAGCTTTGCTACTCAAGCCATGTTCTACTTGCATTGGCAAAAATCCCTTCTTGGAATTTTGCATACTGAATCTCTTCAGTATCTTGTCAATGTAAGCACTTTGACTTAAACCAATTAATCGCCTTGATCTATCTCTATAGATCTTGATTCCAAGAATGTATGCTGCTTCTCCTAGATCTTTCATGGAAAAACATTTCCCAAGATAGGCTTTCACCTTATTCAAACTTGGAATGTCTTTACCCATGATCAATATGTCATCAACATATAGAACTAGAAAAACAACATCACTCCCACTAGCTTTGTGATATACACATGGCTCATCAAGATTTTGAGTAAATCCAAACCTTTTGATC
Source organism: Artemisia tridentata subsp. tridentata (assembly GCA_021014915.2). Taxonomy (NCBI): domain Eukaryota; kingdom Viridiplantae; phylum Streptophyta; class Magnoliopsida; order Asterales; family Asteraceae; genus Artemisia; species Artemisia tridentata. The sequence continues at coordinate 508,931,234 of CP139508.1, forward strand.
TCCTCGTCAAATCTCTTATTCCATTGACGTGATGCTTGCTTCAATCCATAAATGGATCTTTGAAGTTTACATACACGGTTTGGAAACTTTGGATTCACAAACCCCTCAGGCTGCACCATATAGATGTCTTCATCTAGAAGACCGTTCAAGAAGGCGGTTTTGACATCCATTTGCCAAATCTCATAGTCATAGTATGCAGCTATGGCTATGAGAATCCTAATAGCCCTAATGTCAGCTACAGGAGAAAAGGTCTCCTCGTAGTCAACGCCATAAGTTTGGGTAAAGCCTTTAGCTACCAAACGGGCCTTATAGGTGTGTACATTGCCATCCATGTTAGTCTTCTTCTTGAAGAGCCACTTACTCCCAACTACCTTGGCATTGGGAGGAAGGTCTACTTCAATCCAGACTTGATTGTCCCTCATGGATTACATTTCCCCATTCATAGCAATCTGCCATTTTTCCTTTTCAGGATCATTCATGGCAGCTCTATAATTAGCAGGCTCTTCAAGGTCCCCTAATATAGTTTCCTCAACCTCCATGTTAAGACATAGACGGTTAGGTGCTTTCACAGTCCTTACGGATCTTCGAATGGGAATCACTTCCACTTCAGGTGGAGGACCCAGACTATCCGGTTCCACAGGAAGTTCGCTAGTGTTTTCAGAAGGTAATGTATCCTCTTGATCATCTTCCAGATCATAGAGCCTCCCACTGAATTCTTGAGATATCAGATCCTTTTCAAGAAATTCTGCATACCTAGCAACAATTACCTTTTGTTCAGGTGGAAAGTAAAAGTAGTAACCCATTGTTTCCTTTGGGTATCCTACAAAGATACATTTAACAGATCTTTGTTGGAGTTTATCAGCTGAGTCACGTTTAACAAACGCCTCGCAACCCCAGACCTTAAGATAAGACAAGTTAGGCGTTTTCTTAAACCATAACTCATAAGGTGTCTTATCTACCTTCTTGGTTGGAACCATGTTTAATATGCGAATCGCAGATTCCAAGGCATAATCCCAGAAAGATAACGGCAGAGTAGTAAGATTAAACATAGACCGTACCATATCCAATAATGTACGATTCCTTCTCTCAGATACTCCATTTTGTTGTGGAGTATATGGAGATGTGAGATGCTGAACAATTCCATTCTCACTTAGATAATCTTTAAACTCCTGACTAAGGTATTCACCACCTCTATCGGATCGAAGAGCTTTAATCTTCTTTCCGAGTTGCAATTCTACTTCAGCTTTAAAAACCTTGAATGTTTCAAATACCTCATGTTTATGTTTAAGGAAATAAACATAACCATAACGGCTGAAATCATCCGTGAAGGTTAGGAAGTAGGTAGCACCTCTCTTTGACGTATGTCTAAGTGGTCCGCACACATCCGTATGTATTAAACCAAGTAGATCATCAGCCTTTTCAATACGGTTATTAAAAGGTTTCTTGGTCATCTTCCCAGATATACAAGATTCGCACTTATCAAATGATTCATCATTGATATCTTGCAAAAGCCCATCACGTTGCAGCTTTTGCATGCGAGTCTTGCCTATGTGGGCAAGTCGACAATGCCAAAGATAAGAAGAATCCAAGACATTCTTGACTCTCTTATTGTTGATGCTATACATCGAATTATAATCATTATGTTCATTCATATTGATCTCAAACACACCATTCACAGCAACAGCATCAAAATAAAAAACATTATTTAATGAAACAGAAATTTTATTGCCAGAAATAGTATGTTGAAATCCCAAATTCAATAAATAAATAAAAAAAAGCAAAGGAAATAACACCTCTAACAATAGATGGTGAATAATGACAATTATTTAAATTCAGTATCAAGCCCGAAGGCAAAACTAATTCAAATATTCCTATGGCTTCAACTACTGCTTGTGCTCCATTGCCCACTTGCAGAAATTGCTCCCCATAGGCGAGTCTCCTTTGCACTCTAAATCCCTGTAGCGTATTACAAATGTGAATACCGCATCCAGTATCATATACACAAGAATTTAATTTACGAGTTAATGAAAATAATTCAATCATAAAGAAATTACCTGAAGTACTGGCTTGCCCAGTCTCACCCTTCAGCTTTTTCTGTCGCAACTCCTCGAGATAAAGAGGACAGTTTCTCTTCCAGTGTCCAGTCTCGTGGCAGTGATGACAACCTTGATCCTTCTTATTGGGATTAGGCTTGTTCTTCTTAGGGGCCTTCTTAGGTTCAGGCTGATAGGCCAAAACTTGTTTACCTTTTTCAGCAGCTTTACCTTTCCCCTTACTCTGCGATTTTGGTTTCTGAACCCTACCCCTCTGTATTGCTAGTACTTGTGGAGTAGGAGCCTTATCCTTGCCCGGTAAACCTTTCTCATAATCAACGAGCATTGCGAGTAACTCAGTTATTGTCTTCCCCGAGCAATGCATGTTGTAATTCTGAACAAAACCCTTAAAGTCCTTGTTAAGGGACCTATTGATTAAGTTCACATAAACATTGTCGGCTAACACATAACCCATAGTGTAGAGACGATCGATGTAATCTTTCATCAACAGCACATGATCTCGCACGGGTGTGCCTTCCTCTTGCCTACAGCTATGAAATTTATCGATCAAATCATAAAGTTCAACAGCAGGAGGTACCTCATAGGTTTTCTGGAGTTCTTCAAGCATATCTTTAGGAAAGTAATGCTCAAATTGTTTTTGCAACTTAGGTAGCATGCTACCTCATTATGCAAATCGAACTCCTTTTGCCAATCAGCTTTGACCTCATCAGATGCATCATCAGCTGGCTGCGCAGGGCAAGGCTTAGTCAAATAATCAAGCTTCTTGGTCACTCGCAGGACAATCCTCAAGGACCGATGCCAATCATTGAAATTAGGCCCAGTCAGTTTTTCCCTCTCAAAGTGAGCTTTGAAAGCGGAACCAGCAGAAGTGTTGTCGGGTTGAGCCATTTCTACAGAAATAAGTTCAAATATTAGTATTTTCGATAATACACTTTTCAAGAAAAGAAAATTACCCAGGAAATACAATATAACCATTTAATTTTCTTGAAAACTAGGATCCAACTTTCCATAGTTCCACCACATCAGTTGATCTGCTAGCAGTGGAAGTACAAAAGATGGTAACTTGTCGTACAATAATCGCGAAACAATTTTCGACTCCTAAATTTATGGGAATTACATTTGCCAAACAATTTGCAATGTAAGCATGTTTCTTCCCATCTCATGCTTTAAGTCTCAAGGTCTCACTTATAACTTAATTAAGTCGTCTAGTTTAGAAACATGTAAATTCACATAATTTTATCACATCAGTTGATCTGCTAGCAATAAAAGTATGTAATTTACCTTGTCATTAATATCTGTGTCAAGGTCTCACTTTCGCCAGATATTAACTTCAAGTGTCTCTTATAATTAGATAGCATGTGACTTAAATTTTAGGGTATTTATTTTGATGTGTCAATCAAAATATGTACGAAGAAGCATGCACTCATCTTCGTATCATAAGTTTTCAAAACCATTTTAATTACCAATTAGCTAAGAGTTAAATCAACAAAGTTTTAATTGAGGCGTTAAGTAACTTACAACTTTGCCTTAAGATGCTTCGTACATATAATGGTGTACTTGGTAAGTCTAATATTGACGCACAGGCGAGCGGAGAGACAGAATGGAGTCTCTTTAAGGCCACAATTTAATGCGAAACCAACCTTATACCCACTTTATAGTTTGTCAATATTAGGTCCGCCGCTTCGACCATTTGTACAGTTGCATCAATCAATTAAAAGTTTATGATTCTAAGTCTTATAAAAACATGTTGTAAATTATTAAATTGCTAGTCTCGCCTGGGAGCAAATTACCGTGCGAAGCGAACCACTGTCGGCACATAAGACTTGGCAATAAATAATTTACCACATCAAAGGTTTCATAGTTATTATGTCCATTTATTTTTATACTAAAAATTACCCTCTTTTTGCATACAATTCAAGGCAATTTAAACAAATAAGAACAAGTAATTTTAACAAAATAAATAAACACTAATAACGCATATAATCTTAACAATTAAATCATATAGCCACATGAAAACCTTTTGATAAATCCTATTAATAATCTCTATGTGAATTTATTATGTATGTAATTAATAAAACTCCCATTGGTTTTCGAGCGCATTGTACCCAATGGACCACAGTCGCCAACAATTGGCCGCGTAAGTTTTACTAATTAAATACCACATTGCACATAACTGATTCATTAATTAAGTATATTAGGTCTTCCCTAATTTTAGATTTATCTAAAACATGTAGCACATAAACAAACCCTAATCCATGATTTCTTTGCATGAAAAAATCATGGATCAACCAGGAACGTAACCCTTTATTCAAATAATCACATAAACACATGTTCCTAATTTAGGGTTACAAAACTAACTTTTTAATACAAGAGGGTCAAACCCCCCCCCCCCCTAAATTATGGTTCGAATTTATATTTTAGATCTAGTATAAAACCCTTAAAAAAATCGACTTGAGAAACATGTAAATCCAAACAAGATTTGATTTTTATTATGTGTTTCGATAATTACAATTACATGTTAAACGGCTCGTGATACCACTGTTGAAATTTAAATATCTTGACATTCAAATAAATAAATAAACATCAAAGCACGTAATAGCGGAAGCAAGGATCATATTAACATGTATAAAGTAATACCGAAACATAAAGGAAACGTACCTTGATCTTAGCTAAACAAAGATCAAAGCTTCTCTTTTCTTCTCTTGAACAATCAAACGGATTAACGTGGAACCCCTTACCTTTTTGTTCCACAATCCAAGATTAATATCTAAAGTAAGATATTAACGAGCTCTCGAACACACGTACTATTACTCGGCTAACGAATGATGCTAGTGATTAGACACAAGAAACCAAACTAACTTTGTTACTTGAAAGCCAAAAATCGATCCAACCTAGGGTATAGGCCGATCGGTTTTGCAAGGGAGAAGAGAGGAGAATTTTAGGGTTTAGGTTACAATGCACTAGCTAACAAACCACAAACCTTTGTGTTTGTTTATATAGGCAAACCCTAAACTTGGAGCAAAAGTCACCAACTAGGATTAGGAAAGCTTGTAGAACAATTCGACTCAAATTAGGAAACCATGGCCATAGGGCCGATCGGCTCACTCAATTCCCTAAGGATTCTAGATCCTTCTTGTCCTACAATTTCACTAATAGTCCCTCCTTTATTCCCTCACGATCGTTAGTCAATTCGGTTAATTACTTAACGCCCGTTATGTATCATTTCGTGTCCAAATAATTAAAATAAATAACTATTATATATATTAATTATTTACGTTAGTCATTCATACGTAAAGTGTGCAATCCCTCGCTCCCGAGTTCGAATCTAGTCATACAAAATAATATTTTTCCATTAAAACTCTAACAAAGCTGCCACTAGTATGTTTGATGTAAGTTTACTTTGACAAAAAATTTGTTGCTTAATCTATTTTATATTTGCAGACAATAGAGGGGTTTGGGTTGTCAGAAGTGGTGGGTTTGACTGAAAAAAATTTCAACATAAGGCTATTTGGTACTCGCCGGATATATCAATCAATTTTGTAGGTTTACTAACCTAATAATCTTTTATGCTATAACTTAATGTTTTCGTGAGTTTATCAACCATGTCCGACTGCCGTCTTTGTGTAGTTAATTTGTAGATTCGGCTCATAATTGATTAACATTAATACTTTTCACTTAATTTTATTATTTTGTTCACTTTGATAACATTGCAACGAACAAGGTGAGATCGATTGTATCATATGTCATATGACCAGTGGGGTTTTTTGTATGCCAAATAATATGTAAATTTAAAACTGTATATTGATCTAAACTATCGTCTCTGATTGTGGTTAAGATTCCTCATTTTTTTCAATCCATCTTTTTTTTGCAGGACGATCTGGCCTTTAAACTCGAATATGCCATCCTTTTAAGATGCTGTAAGTAATTCCCAAAACCGTACATGCCAGCATTATCTGCATATCAAGTTAACAACGATCTTAGTTTTCTTGCCGTTACTTATATTTTCATGTTGTTACTTATAATTCAAGTGCTAATGTTTTTCGAAATAGTTAGTTATCGTATGATCAAGTATATAAAATTGTGTCTGGAAATTGGTATGTTGAATACACCATGGTAATTGGATAAGTAGTTGTTTTGAGTTTTTTGCAAATTCTTGATGTGCGGATATATAGTTACCAGATAAGCAAATTTGATAAGATTTTTAGTGTTGTAATTAATTTTAATTACCATTTACGTTTCAGCAGCTTATCTAGGAGCGAAGACGCAAGCCGCAAATGTACAAGGAAACGTATTATCAGAAAGGTCTGGAATAAGCAGAAAAGTAGGCCGTTACGTGCATATTTGATGATGTTGCAGAACATTGTGGAGATGCGGCATTCAAGTGAGCATCTGAAATTTTCAGTCACTACAGTGCTGCAGATGTTCTTGCTCTTATGCTTTTTTCTTTTCTTTTTATTTTTATTTTTTTTATTAAATAATTATTACAGGTATTATGAAACTTTTCTACCAGTTGTGTTGGAAGCATGTAATGATACAAGCACAGACGTTCACCAGGTATGCATAATGTTGTCATGGTGATTTTGAACATATGATGATAATTTACTTGGGTAATTAATTCTGAACATATTAAGTACCTATTCAGGCTTCTGTTTATGGGGTTGGCGTATGTGTTGACTTTGGGGGCGGTGCATTCAGACCATTTGTTGGTGGTAGGTTATGTTAATGTTTTTAATTTGTGACTTGCATTCTTTTGAATTTATCATTTTCTGATCACTGGTGATGAATTGGTTTGCTCTTTTCAGAGGCTCTTGCTAGATTGGATGGTGTTATAAGACGCCCTGATGCATTGCATCCAGATAATGTAATGGCTTATGACATACAGTTTCAGCTCTTGGCAAGATATGCCAATTTCATCGCGATAGCATTAATGCTGCTCAGGTAAAATATAATTGGCTTAAGCCTCTCAAAGAATATGTAATCTGAAAACTAACAGATGTTTTGCTAAAATGGAAAAGCCGGTTGGCTGTCTACTTAAGTTTTTTATTGACAAAAGGTGAGGTTGCTAATGATATAAATTGTGCTATGTGGTCAGATTGTTCCCGCGTGGTTAAACTGCTTGCCATTAAAAGGTGACTTGATTGAGGCTAAAGTTGTACATGATCAGCTTTGTTCAATGGTGGAAAGGTAAAGTCTCGACTGTCAAAAGAGGATCTTTTTTTTACAACATAGGAATCTGCCCAATGGTGGATTGAATGGGATTTTCATCAAGGGTTGAAATGGGTCGAATTGGGTTGACCCGAATATAACCCAACTTGAACCGTTTTTATAAAAACAAAAAATTAAACTTGAAACACACACTGAAATGCTAATCGCTTCAGCACCACCTCTGTACCAGCCCATCCAGTAGCACATGTGTGAACCTACTTCTCAAAGCGTGTTGGGATTCGATTACTATGTCTACTTCATTGTATAAAACATGTATGAATGTCAGACCCATTTTGTATATGAATTGCAATAATAAACTCTTTATCGTCACAATAAAATTTTGTTTCAAAATCTGTATGTTAATTCGACCAATTTCCGGAGATTTAATCATCGATGCAGTGAGACATTTATAGATCCGAAATTGGACAGGCAACATGTAATTATAAAGTCCCACTCTCTTTTGCAGCTCCTGTAGTGCAGGTAAATTACTGAAGTGTTTAGGAAACTACTTCTATGACATCATGTGTTTGAGATTGCTTATAAAGCTGCCTATTGTGTTTATTAAGGTCCTTACCTGCACGTTTACGTTGTATTTTGAAAATTTAGGTTTCAGGAGGCATTAGGTGTTGCGTCACATTCATTTAAGGTTGATCCAAGCCAGGAGATTTTTAGTGTCACTTAGTTTTCGGCGTACACAAACTTTAAAGTTATAAGTTTTGGCAGTTTTTCATTCTATGTATTTTGCAATGTTATGAGTTGATTCCTTCTTTCGGGGAATTGACACAACATCTATTTCGCAGGTCGAGAGGAAGGCGTAGCCGTACCCGCAATAGGAACATCGTCTCATACAGGCACCATACTTACGAAGAAAGGGGACATCAAAGCCATAATCGTTAGAAGGCACCTTAAACGTGATCTATTTCGCAACCTACATGAGTCATTTGGCCATCAACCTACATGAGTCATTTGGCGCTTTCCGACCCATAATCATTGGAAGGCACCTTAAACGTGATCCTCTAAAGGCAACACAACATCTATTTCGCAGGTCAGTCATCATAGAAGAACTACCTTCTGTAAGTTAACCCACCATTTAATATAACTATATTCCCCCAACATATATTGTGGTCATCTGTTCATTATGTCTCGACAATATTTTCACATGAACTTGGCCTTAGCCCATCTGTTTTATGTTTCTTTTAATTTGTGTTTAATAATGATTTTCGGAACCATTTTTTGTTGAACTTGCTTATTTTCCTTTTCAACCTGCAGGCTTTATCGAAGTTGGAACCCAGCAAAAACAGATCCATAAATATGGAAAATATCAAACCAGTGAGTAACATATGCAATTATTACTTCTTAATTTCTATATGGATTTTTCTAACATGTGCCCTAAGGGCACATGATAAGTACACAAAAGGACAAAAAAAAATACAAAAAGTACATGTGGGCCTAAGTACTTTTTTGTACTTTTTGTACCTTTTTTTTGTCCTTTTGTGTACTTAACATGTGCCCTAAGGCACATGTTAGAAAGACCCTTTCTATATTAGCTCATAGCTATAAAAAAAAATAACTCATTTAATATTTATCTTATTAAAACTGGCTTTGCAAAGTCGTAGTAGGCTCCTAATTTCTCATTCATGTTCTCAGGCCTTGATGAAACATGCTACAGATGCCATGAAGGAATCACGTGCCCATGATTTTCTAGCATCGGTATGTCATCGATTTTTTTTTTTTTTTTTATATATATATATATATATGAACTCTTCATATTACTTTAATTTTGTTGGAATAATAATCATAATGCACGTTTTCCGTAATTGCAGCTTAGTGCGCTTCAATACCGAAGGATGCCATATTATTTTTGTCAGTAAAAGCTACTAATTCATTTGTAATATTATAACTGATTATGATATTTTTTGCAGGTCAACCATGCATTAGAAATGCTGCTAATGAATTGAAAGTGCCTCTTGACATCTCGATATTGAGACTCATGAAGGCTTATATGCGTTCTTCTGCTCTTCGTAAAGCTGCTTTACGGGTGTGTGTGTTTTATGTTTCTTTTAATTTGTATTTAATATTCATTTTCGAAACCATTTTTTGTTGAACTTCTCTACATCTGTATTTGTATTCAATATACAGACACATCCACATATCTTTACAATTACATGTCGTATTTTAAGTGTCATCAAACATACTAAGAAATACAATTCAGGGGTCTTTAGTAACGTTATAGTTTGTCGACCTAATAACAGTCACTATTTGACACAGAAAGTGGCCCACATACCTGAAATGCCAATTATATTGAAATTTTTCATACGTTTCTACATTAAACAAACTCTAGCAAACAACCCCGCCGCAACGCGGCGGGTTCGTCCTACTCGTTATTGCTATAAAGTATAGCGTAAAAACAAACATTTTCCACAGATATTATTTACGAAGAAAACGATATATATATGCTATACTCAGGGTACGAAAAACAACAAAATTAGGAAAAGGGGAATTCGTTGATTATGTTATAAACTTTCATATGCTTACAATTTTTACGTCAACCAAAGTAGTTTTGTCTAATAGTATCTCATTTAGTAAAAAAAGCTCCACGACCAAATAGCTATCGGTTTAAGACATGCTCAAAACACGTGAGATAAATTTGTCGTCTATATATTTGGAAATAATTGTTAATGGTTAATGACTGATTTGATTCATTAACATACATAGAATCGGTACAATATATAACTCACTTGGAGTATTCTAGAAGAGCCCATACAACAATGAGTCTACTAACACTAATGTGTCGTCTAACACTCTCCCGCAGTTGGAACGGGAGAGCAGAGAACGCTCAAACTGGTTCGAAATTTCTCAAACAAAGCAGAAGGTAGACCCTTTGTGAAGATGTCCGCATACTGATAACGAGACGGAGCATGAATAACACGAACCTGACCAACAAAAACCAAATTGAGAACAAAATGAATGTCTATCTCGATATGCTTCGTGCGATGATGCTGAACCGGATTAGATGACAAATAAACAGCCCTGACATTATCACAATAGACTATGGTCGCCGAGCCTAAGGGAGTATGCAGCTCACGTAATAAATTCCGCAACCAACTTGACTCAGCAAAAGCATTTGCAACACCACGATACTCTGCTACCCAGAGAGCGTTTGTTGACGCTTGGAAGACCAAGAGAGTGAGTTGTTGCCCAAAAACACACAATAACCGGAAGTAGATCGCCGAGTAGTAGGACAACCAGCCCAATCTGCATCTAAATAAGCAACCAAAGAAGTAGTAGAAGATGAGTATAACTAAAGCCCATAATCAAGAGTGCCTCGAACATATTCCTCTTAAGAGCTGAAAAATAAGGCTCTCGCGGATCATGCATATAAAGACAAATCTGCACAATATAAGAAATATCCAGACGAGTAAATGTAAGATATTGAAGAGCTACTACAAGACTACGATATAATGTCAGATCAGAAACCAGATCACCATTCGCTCCTAGTTTGGACTCAGTATGAACAGGAGTCCGACATGGGTTACAATGATCCATGTGAGCCTTCTCAAGAAGCTCAGTAGCATACTTACGTTGAGATAAGAACATCCCCGAGGAATTACGCATAACAGAGACACCCAGAAAATAACTGAGCGAACCCAGATCTGTCATAGAGAACTCCTGATGCAATGAGGCAATAAGCTGCTGCAACAATGCCTCAGACGAGGCAGTCAGAACAATATCATCAACATATAAAAGTAAGTATGCAGTGGCAGTCCCCTATCTATAAATGATAAGGATGAGTCACATCTACTATGAGTAAACCCAAGGTGCGTAATATATGCTTCAAATCGTTGAAACCAAGCCCAAGGGGCCTGCTTAAGACCATAAAGAGATCGTTGTAGTAAACAAACATGATCGGGATAAGTCGAATCCCGAAAACCTGGAGGCTGATGCATATACACTGTCTCAGATAAATCACCATGCAAGAAAGCATTCTTGACATCAAGCTGATGAACAGACCAATGTCGAGAAACGGCTAGGCTAAGTACTGTCCGAATGGTAGACGGTTTAACAACCGGACTAAAGGTATCATCAACATCAATGCCAGATAACTATGTGCTGCCATTTGCTACAAGATGTGCATTGTAGTGACTGAGAGTCTCATCTGCTAAGTACTTGTGCCGAAACAACCACATACAACGAACGCATCATTATAGGATTTTGGTAAGGGCGAAACAGTGGACACATGAAGATTTAGACGGTTAGGAGGACGATTGGAACCGACACGAAAGCGTGTGACCATGGGATGAATTGAAACCGGGTTTGGGTTTCCAAGGTTTATTGGTGGTGGTGGTATGGGATTATTGGTGTTGGTTTGTGGCTGTGTGGGCTGAGATTGGGCCGAAGCTCTGGACGGAGGCGAAGGTAGTTGGGCCAAAGTTAGTGGGTTGTTGGGTTGTCGTACAGTTGCGTGTGGTGTAGTGGGTTCTTCATTGACGGGAGGATCGGGAATGATTGGTGGAGTGTATGTTGGGGAGGAACGAATAATTTGGGTAACAATATATGATGGCTCATCCAAAAAGGAATAGGATGGAGGCGATGTGGGTGTCATAGAGGCAAACGGAAATATTGTCTCATCAAAAGAAACATGTCGTGAAATAATTATTTTATTTGTATTTAAGTCAAGACAACGATACCCACGATGGTTGGAGACATGTCCCAAAAAATTTTAGGGTGTGGCCAAGGTTATAAATAGCGCGAGGCGTGGCGTGGCGGCATGACCAATCCTCACGGCTTTGCGAGGCCTTTGCGGGACCTTTGCGAGCCTTTTAGAACCATGGGTGTGGCACGTGGTGCTAGTTTGTGAGGTGTATCAAGATGCGGATAACACAAGCACCCAAAGGTGTCGTCTAACAATAATTAGTCCACTAACACTAATGTGTCGTCTAATAATAATTAGTTATCGATCGAAATGTAAAAAATAATTCTGCGTGGAAATCAATTATTTACTTAAAAGTTACAATGTACTAACTTGCTTAATTCTTACTGTTTGTTGGTATTCGCGGTAGGGTTTGTTGGTATTCGCGGTAAGGATGGCAAAAATCCAGCCTTGACCGGAAAACCTGAAACTCGTACTTTTTAAGGTAGGGCGGGGTATACTTATTGTTAATTGGTTACATATATCATTAATCTGAATTACATAAAACACTAGGGAGTCATCGATAATTGTTTTGTTGTGCTTTAAGCTATAGTGATTACAACGATAGAGATCTTTGATATCAAGTTGTCTTGATTACCCTTTCCAACCTACCCCTATTTATACACTTGCCGAAACTCCGAAAGTAATACACGAGATGAAGTAATATAGAGTGCAAACTGTATAATACATATATCGTTGTGCATATACATACATACTTACTGAGTTACTGATGTGCGCGTAATTTTGTATATCTCACACAAAAAATAAGCAAAAAAACTAACAAAACTACTTTCAACTATTAGTTATTGGTTTGAAGACACCGTAAGGGGAGCGTGTAAAAAAAACAAATGCTTCCGTATGACGTATGTTCTGTTCTGAAAGGGATGTTCGACTTAAAGCCTTACATAAAACAAGTCCGCGTGGTATTTCTAAGTATGTACTACGTTGATAGAGAACCTTGAAAGCAGCTGTGGGATCCCTGCTATTATCGACCCATATGTCTGCAAATTAATCACAAGACGGACACATTGATCAAACTAAAACATATAAAGAAATGATAATAATATTGATATACATGTTTGTGTATCACAATCATGATTTACTTCATTTGTTGAAATGTGAAACAATCTAAGCATTTCAAAATAACAAGTTAACGCAACTTTTGATGGTGAAAAGGAAGTATACCATGCAACTTTCGTGAAGTTGGCACATTGGAACAGCTAGTAACTTGTAATTTTTTGGCACTACGAAGTCTCGACTTGATGGCAACTTCACAAGGTATAGCTTAGTGCATTCCTGCATACCATAAAAAGATATTTATACCATCATGCTCACTAGAAACGGCATGATAACATAACGAATAAACTAAGTCTACCTTGGGGGCTTTGCCACTTGAAGGCAAATATGGATAAGGCAATGTCTCAAAATCGGATTTCCACCATGTTCCAATGCACTCACCAACCTAATCAAGTCATAGGCAAGTTGATTATATGTTTCTCGACATCAAACATAGTCACATAGACCAGGAAATGCAACTTAAAAAACAACATATATATACCTCCCATTTGGTTCGGTGGTTATCGTCATCAGCAGATAGCTTGCTTAAAAGCTTACGTTTCAACCCATCAACATCTATATATAATTAATACATTAACTGTGAACCATCAACTATCAAAGGCATAGTACAATTCTTGTATAAGTTGTATTAAACATTGATTTTAAAGGGCAAGAAGATTATTTGTTACCTGATTCACCGGGTCTCAATCGGCCACCAGGAAGCTTGTATATGTTGCTATTAGCTTGTAGTAACAACAAATGAGGATGTTTGAACAATTCAACCTGATTAAACAGTTTGAAAAAGAAAATGTGCTCATTGTTATTTACTTATTAGAAACTGTGTATTTGAAATATTTTACAATATTCTTTTACTAACTACTCATACTTACATAACCCTATATATAATTTATTGTCTAATATTGATAGCGAAATTAGTCGGAGGCTTGGAGCTAAAGGTCGGGGCGGGAGGGACAGAACCAGGACACAAAGTGACCAAGTTGAACTTAGAATAAACTGAACAATACTATAAACATAATTTCTAAGGACCGGGTGCATTTAAAAAAAATTGAATTTTTTTTTATAACAAAATTAACACTACGCCACAAAAGACCATGCATGGCAGCATGGGTGTCCCGACCCGGGGCCCACCCTGATTCCTGCTTCGGCCGGTGTAAGATGCAATTAGAGCTGCAACTCGACATAGATCGCTTGGGCTTATTTTCAGATACAAGATGAACTAGCTTTTGATATCAAGAGCTTATAAAAGCTACTTTTACGAGCTCAAGGTAAGGCTTACGTAAACAAGCACTCAAACCAACTACTCGTAGTATTTATTTTTTACAAATATATACAACCCAAATTATCTCAAAAACTGCTAGCATACTTACTGAACGATCATGTATGATTAAATAGTAAAAAAGGTTACCAAAAGAACTGCTTCTACACAAGTCCTCATGCCACGAGCATCATAGCTAAACATAAAACACAAATAAGTAAATAACCAACTTAAAAATCATAAAAACAACAAATTATTTTCACCACATGCATACTACTTACGTACTTAATTTCAAACGTAGCGCACGATCAGCTAGTGTTTCATCCTTAAAAGCAACAGCTGGTTTTGAAGTGAAGTAATAGTTACTAAGAGGATAGATATTCACAACCACATGATCCTCTATATCATCACCTTTGTTTGAACAACGTTTGTTGATTATCTCCATATATTATTTGTGTGATAAGTCTATTGGGTTTCGTATGAAACAGCTAAATATTGTTCCAATGAGAAAAAGGTGTACCTACAAAATAGAGATTTTTTACTTATCTTAAAACTATTGAAAAGAAATCTGATAAGTTACTTATTATTATATACATGCATGTGTTTAACGTGGCAGGTGAAGGAGGTGGTGAGGTGGCTCGTGGAGTCACAAACGTCGGTGGACTGGACGGTGCCACACGATAACGACGTTAATTAGCTGCTTGGGCTTCACTACGTTTATGTTTAAACACGGGCTTTGAATTTAGCCTCTTTATCAATTGTTCATATTTGTTTAAACTTGATTAATTTATCTAAAACTAAAGACACCTTCTTGTTTATATAAAGACTAAAACCATTTGTAACCTTCGTCTTGAGGCTTTTCAAAAATAGTTTAAAGAGTAAATTACATAAATGGACCCTGTGGTTTGTCGAAAATTTCACCTATCGTCCCTCAAACTTAAAAGTTGCATATATCGTCCCTATCGCTTCCAAAGAATAACACTCGTGGTCCTTTTTTGAGGTGATAGGGACGATATATGCAACTTAAAAAAATTTCACCTATCGTCCCAAAAAGGACCACGAGTGTTATTCTTTGGAGGTAATATGGACGATATATGCAACTTTTAAGTTTGAGGGACGATAGTTGAAATTTTCGACAAACAACATGAACCATTTATGTAATTTACTCTAGTTTAAATAAGGCATTGTTTGTTTTTGTTTCAAAACACTTCAACTCACTTTGTCTAAAAAAATGTGTTTATTCATTTCTTTTATGTCCGCAAGCGGGAAGAATAAGTGGAAGAAGTTTATTTATTTATTTTTACAAAATAAGAGGCAAAACTAACTTTTATCCTCTTCAATTTCGTTGAATTTTTTTTTGTTAATCACATCCTTTATCGTAAAAGACTTCATATTTATCTCTTCACTCGCAAATATAGTTTTGCAGATCAGACATAAAATATCTGAAAACCCAAACACAGCCTAAGTTGCCCATTTTTAATTTAAAAATGTCTGTTTATTAAACCATGTTACTTAAGGTTGTGCAGAAAACCGAAAACTTAAACTTAAACTTGAGGATTCCATGACCAGGTCTTTAGTCATCACATCACTACTTCACAACCACGTGAGGAGTTTAACAAAAAATATCTAGCAATCGGTAGCAGTTAAGATTACTAGCATTGAAAATATGCTACAAAGCATGCATATTTTCCACCAGAAGAATTACCAATGCAATAACATAATTTTATGAACTATAAAAATGACAACAACAATACCTAATTTTGGGAAAACAAGATGTGATAAAGTTAAGATGTAAACAGTCATAGTCATACTTCAGAGTAAACCAGACTGGGTAAACCTATTGTCAGAAAACTGTTTATAGGGTTTAACCAAGCCAAGCTAAACCCAAGCTCGATTAAAATCGAGCTTGACTCGTTTAACATTCGAGAAACTCAAGCTAAAGCTCAACTTGTGAATTATTTCATTGCTTTGGCTAAGCTCATATGACTAATATTTCATTTTTCTTTTCTTTCTTTAATAGTTATGCTATAAAAAATTGGTTAGAACAGTGTGTTACAAATAATCATACTAAATTTATGTATGTTATATATTTAAAACTCATTTAGTTTTATTACTCACAGTGATACAAGTTGAACCCAAACTTTAAAAAAAAAAAAAAAAAAAAAAAAAAAAAAAAGGGTTTTGACAGGGGTGAGCATGGGGCGGGGTGGGGCGGTTTTATGGTAAAACCAAAAACCGAACCGTATATTTCGGTTTTTGAAAACTACAAACCGTTTGGTGTCGGTTTTTTTGGTTTCGGTTTTTTGGTTTTTGACATTGAATCGGTTTTTATTCGGTTTTTTTTACCTAAAAACAAGCAAGTTTTGATCTTATATAAAGTTTACGATTCCTAGTTTTCAAACAAAAATATTTAAACAAATATCAATAATAGCATAATATCCAGCAATCCAAAGCTTCGAAAAAACATACGAAACAACCAAACATGAATCTAAAATATAAAATGCATTTCTTTGCGGCTTTGCACTTTTCGCTCGCAAAAACATTCAAAGAAAACTATTGCTCAAAAACAAAGATATAATATATATAAATATAACAAATTTGAAAGTATAGATAATAAACAACACTTTTGCTTTTTTTTAATAGATAAAGTTGTATACTCAAATCTTTAAAATTAAATAGCAAATCTCTTATATAGATAAAAGTAATAAAAATATATTTAAAGGTGGGGCGGGGCAGTTTTCTCGGTTCGGTTTTTCTTATGAAACCAAAAACCGCCCCAAACATTCAGTTTTTATAAAATTCAAAACCACCACCATCGGTTTGTCAAATGGGGCAGTTTTTTCGGTTCGACTTTTTCGGTTTTTTTGGTTTTGATTCGATTTTTCGGTTTTTGTGCTCATTAATTAGGAAAGTTGATGAAGGTATTTTTGATATTTCAATTGCCTTGGGGCGCGGAGTGTTACAAAATGTGAAAAAGTTTATAATTAATTTTGAGTAAGGCTGAGCATTATAGACCGCGGACCAAACCAGAAAAACCGGACCGACCAAATTTCGGTCTGGTCCTCCGTCCACCTGATGCGCGTGTGCGTATGCTCTAATTTATACCCACGGTATGTCGTTGTGGTTTTAGCAGTATTCAAGTTTTAAATTTATATTTAGCCGACTTATCAATAACACACACACTTTAACGAGCAGTGTACCCGGTCAGTATGAATATAATGGTAAGTAGAGTGTCGATCACTAAGAGTGGAACGTATTATCTAGTTATTCTAATCAGTATTTTAATATCTTAAGTTAGCTATACAACCTATTCTAACGCAAGGGGGTTCAGCCTGAGAGACTGGCACGGTTTGGTTGCAATTAAATAATAAACTAAACTAATAGGCACGAATCAGCGAGTAGCACACACGTACACAGATAAATACTCGAGACAATAAGAAGACCTGTCCTGATAGTTAAGTAGCTTGTCACTTGTTTTATTGCTAGTTTTATATGAAGTGTATAGTTCGATGCAACGCACCGAGATTAAGTCATTTCTCGTTGGTTCTAATCTTATCGGCGAGTAAACCCTTAATGATTACTTATGACTATCCTATTTATCTTTCTTCCTACTTTTCTACAGACGATAGAATGCATAGGCGATCTAATAAATAGGTGAGGGCAGAGGCATGGCGACCCGATCAACGCTCAGCTAGACACAGAGGTTATCAATGCACTAATAAAAGTCACCAAAGACATCAACATATAAACTTTAATTGATGGGAAAGCAGTTTTAAGGGAGTGCAATCTTTCCGTTGTCACATTACACAAGCCACCAATCCTGATGAATTAAAGTTTACCAATACAATAAAACAAAACTACTTAATGAATTAAATACATGCAGGACCTTCTTACAGCTCTTGTATCTTCGTTCAAGGTGTGTCTTGTGCTGCTACTTCGACTGAATTCGTCCTAGGGTTTCTGTCTTCTCGTACTTAGCTAAATGTCGAACCTCTGAAATTCGTCTGGTCTTGGGGTATTTATAGTTTCTGTCTGAGGGTAAGATGCGGCGCATTGACTTAACTTCGCGTGGGGTCCAAGATTAATATATTCAGGAATATTCGTACACCGCCAGAAGATGCGGCGTAACTCCATTCTTAGATGCGGCGCATGTCTTCTTGTATCTTGGATCGTATCTTGTGAAATCTTGATAGTGATGCGCCGTATGTAATAAGCAAGATGCGGCGTATCTGGAGCAGAATGTCTTGATCTTGTACATTTCAGTAGACTCTTAACTTCTTGCTTGTTTTGCTCCATAATTAGTCCAAAATCGCCAAGTTTCACATAATACTTGTTTTTACCTGAGAATTACAAAAGTAAACATTAACGTATCAATTCTCACAGATAATATAATAAAACAAGTCAAATAAAACGTATCGAATCCACGATCACGATACTTGCAATTGCTCAAATCCTTAACTCGAATAGGCTAAAGATAGGACCAAGTAATCTTCACCAATAATATTATATCAAAAAGGGCGACAAAATCATAAATACATAGCCGAATCCACGACTACGATACTTAAGATTGCTCAAATCCCTAATCTCAATAAATCAAAGGTTTGGATAAAGAATAATATAGGGTATGGATAATATTTGGGATATAAATTGGTGTAAAATAAAAATAAACAAAACAAATAAATTAAAATCCTAAGTGTGGTTAATCATTATCCCAACCATCCCATGAATAAGACTCGTATCATAGAATAACTCACGCTTTAACACATGAAACACACGCTTTAGGTAGACACGAATTATACTCAACAAGATCTCAATCAAAGAATAACCTTTAGTTGGCGTTCCCATAACGTTCAACTCCCATTCAATCCACAGATATAGTATACAACAAATAGTAGTGATATCGACCACTTAATACAAAACTTTACATAAGTTGGTTAAAACAAACATCCAACTTTTCCTTTTTCTTATTTTTTCGATTTTTTTTTTTTTTTTTTTACTTGAAACATAAACATAGATGTGTAAAATTTCACCACATCACTATAATGATAACTCTGGATAATTTTTCCATACTTTTCATTACTTCAGAAATAACGGTAATAGTGAAAGTAGTAAACACACGAAAAATAAACTCAAAGATATACAATATTTACTTTCACTCCAATTGCATTGTGCAATTTCCCGACCTAACCAAAGATAATGAATTACGCACGCGAACACAGGTAATGTAAGGAAACACACTTTACCTAAAGCAATTAACCAACCACGGATTTTAATCTACAGTGTAGGCTAAGGTGTAAGGGTGTAACGATACATTATAACAAAGGTGTAAGAAACGAAAGGAATGGCTCTGTGTGTTTTTCTAGGGGTATCTTACTCTAAAAGTGAGAGTAACAAAAGGGTTTATACGGGGGTTAACTAACCAGTGTAGTTAGCTAATAACACATAACATATAATAGGCTATTTGGGTGTAATCCTAGAAATTTACCAATTTAGACAAGTCATTCCAATTATATAAAATAATACTTATTATGGTGGTCTCGAATAGTATACAAGCCAAGTTCTAAAGTTTACAAGTCACCGGCACACTCATAGATTTGTGAATTTTTTTGAAAATCACAATTTTTGAAAATAACGTTATGTGTGCAACTATGCAACTTAGATCTTAAACAAAAACATGCTAAAAATTTTTAATTTTGATATATTAAGCACATTTTAAGCATAATTTTTGAAAAAGTTTAGGACAAGTAAGTGTTCTAATTCTCCAATCCCCCCACTTAAGTTAAACAACGTCCTCGTTGTTTGTATCAAAGGTTAAAAACTGGAAAATAAAAGAATTAGAACATAAAAAACTCCCTTGAGATTTGCTCGGTATGATCCTCCACTAGTATAAGAGCAAAAATCAACTTCTTGTGGATTAGAACGTTTAAGCTTCATATTTGATGTATCCACAGGAAATGCAGGAATCTATAATACCACCAAGACTTTAAACACACCTAAGTTAAGAAGGTTCAAACTTGCATAATACATTAGTAGTTAGTAAAAATAAAATATAAAAATTAAAATGAAAATCATCAGGTCAGTCGATGCGCCGTATCTTATGGAAGAAGATACGCCGTATCGAGCCTGGAATAAATACGAATCAAAATAGAAGATGTGTCGCATCCTTAACCAGGGATGCGCCGCATTAAAATAAACTGATAAAAAGTTTTAAAGTCAAAAAATAAAAATGCAGAAAAATAAAGTAAGATATGACCAGTACAGGAGATGCGTCGCATCTTGGGATGGAGATGCGCCGTATCTGCTGCGGGCCTGACTGACTCGATACATAACAGAATAGTAAAAATTTTCCGGGTTGTCTCCCGGTCAGCACTTGTCTTTATTCCAGAGTCTTCAAGTTAGACTCACGTTCAGCTCATTATTTAGTTCTTGTCACGGTCCATCCTTCTTCTTTCATCCGAAAGATGTTCCCGTATAGCTCCGCAACATTTTCTTCCGTTCGACTTAATCTAGTATAACTCTTGGTCTTCGTCGCAACATATTCCTCATCTGTTCCCAAAGAGTATTTAATGACTTTAAATTTTTCAGAAATAATCATGGGTGGCTTATTATAAGGGATCCCAAGTAGTTGACACTTTCTTTTGATGAATTCTTCTTCGTCTTTATCAACAAACTTAAAATAAGGATCCTTAATCAAATAGTCATCAAGTTCATCAATTAATGACTCATTGTTATTATCATCTTGAATTGCCTCCCACTCTCTTTCCAATTCCCATTGTAAGCGTCGACTAAGCTTCGTGTAATCATCAAATTGTTCATGCACCCATTCCCAGAAAGTAGTAATCGATGTTCCCTTTAGCTCTTTCAAGTATTCGATTCTACCCTTTTCTTGCAAAGCCTCCGCTTTTTTTGGGCAGTCTTCAACATTTTCATACCACTCATAGTCTTCAAAGGTTACATCGTTTCCAACCCGTTTCATTCCAATTATACTTCCCCCATTACAGGTTCCATCATTCTTATAATCACAGGTCGGCCATACACTACTCCCATCCTTGAAACAGAAAGGTGTGAAAGTGTGATTAATGTGCTCAAATTCCCATGGTTTATCCCAAACCCATGGTATTTGGTCATTCCATTCGTAGTACCAGGTGTTTTTGAAATCATCATAAGTCTTGAATCCTGGTAGATCTGCAGTTAGCACATCATCGTCGACTTGAAGAAGGTAATTAAATTCTTTGAATTGTTTGCACAAAGGTGTCTCATAATTGAACAGATCAATGTCTATGCTGAATAATTCTTCAATGCCCTCATTGATTGTTGAATCATTAAGTGACGACCCATAGTCGCTCTCTACTTCTTCATCTTCCCCTCTCATCCAATATACACATAATGCATCTTTAGTAGCTCGATCCATGCTCTTATGGTTATTGAACTTACTAGCCAACCAATCTAAAAAATCAACATTGTTAGGATCGTGGTCAACGTCAAAGCAAGCTTTTCCAATCATTTTCCTCCTTATCTCCATGAACTCGTTAAATTGTTCCCTAAAACTCCGTGTCAACCATGAGGTCACAATCCGTTTGATTTCATTCTCAGGAGCAAATTTAGGATTACCGTATTTAAGTTCAAGCCATTCTTCGAGGGAGAGGTCCATCAACCTTACCAACCTGCCATGAAATAGTAACTCCGCCACAGCATAAATTCTTTCATCGTCCAGATAGTTCTCATTTAATCCCCAGTACTGTTCGGAATAAGGCATGTAAGAGATTTGTATAGGTTGGGTATTGCCTCCACCACAGCTTTTATTGCTTGAGTTCATGTATTCAATTTGGAACTTCCCATCATTCTCTTCAATAGTAGTCCAAGTCAATCCTTTAGATTCAATGATGGGCCATAAGAGTAGCAATTCATCTTCAGTGTAGCTCATTAGTAAATCATAAGAGAATATCCCATCTTCAATATTGCATAAGCGTTTAAATTCCTTATAAGTAGCTTCAAGAGGGGTTTCCCAAGAAAATAAATCGGCATCAATCATGAGCACATTGAAGTTGACATCATCAAAAACTTTCACTTCGAATGATTCCGAAAGCAAGAGTTCCTTAGCAAGATATCCGTTCACTGACATGTCTCCCATAGCAAAACCTGTCATCATCGGTAAAATCTTCAGTAGGATTTGTTCGCTAGAAGAGAAATTAATGAATTTAGAATCGGATATAAGAATAAAAAGAGCTGATATCTGCAGACGATGCGCCGTATCCAGAAAGTTGGATACGCCGTATCTTATAATCGTTAAAATTTAATCAGACTTTATTCAGAAAATAGATACGCCGGTTATAAATTTAGAATGCGCCGTATCAGTTTTAATTATCAAAAATTGATATACTTTTTAAAATTAAATGCGTCGTATTAACAAAAGTTAATGCGCCATATCTTCGTTACGTTTCAAAATACAAGATTTTTGATTCAGAAGATACGCCGTATCGATAGAGATCGATGCGTCGTATCTGTTTAATAATTCGAAAACTGTTTTTAATTAAAATAATAGATACGCCGTATCTGCTAAGGCAGATGCGTCGTATAGCGTTATCGTTTAGAAAAAATTTTATTAAAAACAGATACGCCGTATCTTGGGGAAAGATGCGTCACATCGAATTAATTAAACGCGTTGTATTTTATAAAAATTAAACGCAATACGCCGTATCTATGAAAATAGATGCGCCGTATCGTTTGAATAAGCTCAGTACAACGATATCAGAACACAGAAAATACGAAAAATAAAAAACAAATAAAAACAAACCAAAATAAACACAAATAAAAACACACAGAAACAGAAAATATGCAAAATAATACAATGAATGCAATTTAACCTAATATACAACAGAGTTAGCGGTTAGATTAAAAATTAAAAAGAAAAACCTAATTAAAATACTAATCAAATTAACAGATAATAACAATTCACTCCCCGGCAGCGGCGCCAAAAACTTGATGCGCGTGTGCGTATGCTCTAATTTATACCCACGGTATGTCGTTGTGGTTTTAGCAGTATTCAAGTTTTAAATTTATATTTAGCCGACTTATCAATAACACACACACTTTAACGAGCAGTGTACCCGGTCAGTATGAATATAATGGTAAGTAGAGTGTCAATCACTAAGAGTGGAACGTATTATCTAGTTATTCTAATCAGTATTTTAATATCTTAAGTTAGCTATACAACCTATTCTAACGCAAGGGGGTTCAGCCTGAGAGACTGGCACGGTTTGGTTGCAATTAAATAATAAACTAAACTAATAGGCACGAATCAGCGAGTAGCACACACGTACACAGATAAATACTCGAGACAATAAGAAGACCTGTCCTGATAGTTAAGTAGCTTGTCACTTGTTTTATTGCTAGTTTTATATGAAGTGTATAGTTTGATGCAACGCACCGTGATTAAGTCATTTCTCGTTGGTTCTAATCTTATCGGCGAGTAAACCCTTAATGATTACTTATGACTATCCTATTTATCTTTCTTCCTACTTTTCTACAGACGATAGAATGCATAGGCGATCTAATAAATAGGCGAGGGCAGAGGCATGGTGACCCGATCAACACTCAGCTAGACACAGAGGTTATCAATGCACTAATAAAAGTCACCAAAGACATCAACATATAAACTTTAATTGATGGGAAAGCAGTTTTAAGGGAGTGCAACCTTTCCGTTGTCACATTACACAAGCCACCAATCCTGATGAATTAAAGTTTACCAATACAATAAAACAAAACTACTTAATGAATTGAATACATGCAGGACCTTCTTACAGCTCTTGTATCTTTGTTCAAGGTGTGTCTTGTGCTGCTACTTCGACTGAATTCGTCCTAAGGTTTCTGTCTTCTCGTACTTAGCTAAATGTCGAACCTCTGAAATTCGTCTGGTCTTGGGGTATTTATAGTTTCTGTCTGAGGGTAAGATGCGGCGCATCTAATAAGTAGATGCGGCGCATTGACTTAACTTCGCGTGGGGTCCAAGATTAATATATTCAGGAATATTCGTACACCGCCAGAAGATGCGGCGTAACTCCATTCTCAAATGCGGCGCATGTCTTCTTGTATCTTGGATCGTATCTTGTGAAATCTTGATAGTGATGCGCCGTATGTAATAAGCCAGATGCGGCGTATCTGGAGCAGAATGTCTTGATCTTGTACATTTCAGTAGACTCTTATCTTCTTGCTTGTTTTGCTCCATAATTAGTCCAAAATCGCCAAGTTTCACATAATACTTGTTTTTACCTGAGAATTACAAAAGTAAACATTAACGTATCGATTCTCACAGATAATATAATAAAACAAGTCAAATAAATAGGATAAATGATGATAATAAAATGTAATTATTTGAGTTCATCACCACCCTTTTAACTATTTTCGTTCCTTGATACGGTCCGCTTCACTTCGGCCTTACGCACAACCGAACATTAGGATTTGTTGGACCAGACCAGACCGACAAACCGAACCGGTCCTAGACAGAACATTTCGATCCTGTGTTTTGGGCCAAATTGGTTTTTGGTCCAGTCCGGTCTAGTTTTTAAGGATGGCAAAAATCCAGTATTGACGTGAAAACCCGAAACTCGTACTTTTTAAGGTGGGGCGGGGTATACTTATTGCTAATTGGTTACATATATCATTAATCTGAATTACATAAAACACTAGCGAGTCATCGATAACTGTTTTGTTGTGCTTTAAGCTATAGTAATTACAACGATAGAGATCTTTGATATCAAGTTGTCTTGATTACCCTTTCCAACCTACCCCTATTTACAAGCCGAAAGTAATACACGAGATGAAGTAATATAGAGTGCAAACTGTATAATACATATGAGGTGAGATCCATGACATTCCGGTGTTCTCTAAAGAACAATCAAGATGATCCCAATCATCCTTCCACCTTTCATCCAATGGCTGAAATGAAAGCCAAAAATTACAAACAAGGGCACATCATTAATTTCACATTTCTCCATAAAAGCAAAAATATCTCAATCAATCTCATTTAATACATCACTTTCTTTCTCATCAATCTCCCCTAGATCTACTTTCTCTCTCATCACTCGCCAGAATCACCATAACACCACCGGAAAATCATCGGAATCACATCAAGACCGTCGGAATCACACGAATCACAATAAACCACCGGAAAATCACCACAAAATCACCGGAATCACACGAAGGTGAGGTCGGTGACGGTGGTTTTGTCACCAGAAAGTAATTGGAAATTTTTTCCGGTGAGATAGCTTGGAGATGACGTCATTTAACTAGCATGAAGAGCCTGTCAATTTTGTATTATGAACTACTTTCTTCTTTGTGGAAGTTTTCTAAAACTTATTTTATGCAGAATTTGTCCTTAATGGGAAGTTGACTTTTCTTTCAAAGCATGATCAGGAAAATTTGAGGGTCTGACTTGGTACAAATGAAGAACCAGGAGTCTTGTCTTATTACTTTGGTGTGATGTACACATGAAAGGGGTTGTGATAATTATTAGTCACTTAAGCACGAATTCTTTCAGGCACTAAAAAGTCAATACACACACTTTTAGTACACCAGTGACCTTTTTTTATGCAATATCAGAGGCTGGGTAATGCCTTGTGTTTATGCAATATGTGTGGCCATGGTTTCATAGGAGTTATATTATTCTTCTGTGGGCCTTAACAAAAATGTGTTTTTTATCACATGTGATATATAGATGTGTAACCACTGGTAAAAATACGACTTTATAATAAACTATACTTATCCTTTTCCCACGTAGAAATTTTTTTAACACTTGGCTATACTATTATCTTATGTGACGTAGATCACATCCTCGATAAATGTGCACGCAACTCAACCTTAACAGAATTGGTATTTAACTATCTAAAACATCTTTGACATAAAACTTTACAAGGTCCCATTTATCACTTTGCGTTATTTCGTTAACGTACGTTTAAAACTAAGTATTATCTGTTTGATAAGAGTTTTATAAAACTCTAAACAACCAAAACAACATGTGAAAATAACCAAACCCTGGAAATATTAAAATATAATTTATTTAACTAAGGTACAAGCCACTAAAGCACAGAAACCCTAATACCACTATAACTCCCGATAAAACCGTAATTTCAAAAAACTAGTATTTTATGTAATAAAATCACAAACCTTAATTAATATTTTTATAAAATATATATGTACAAGCCCTTTAAACTAATGTACAAGTCCTTAATGCATAAAAATCAATTATTAATAAAAACCTTATATAAACTTTAATAATAATTATTTTAAAGGCATACTTTGTAATAGTTTTTACACATTAATTTTTAAAATAAAATACTTGTACAACTCCCTAAACCCATGGTACAACCCTCTAATGCACAAAAACTTAAAAATTCATTTAATTACTTTAAAAACCCTAATAAAAATTACATAAAATTTATATAACTTAAGAAAACACTAAAAATATATTTTTCCTATTTTCTAAACCCTAGTACAACTCACCTAAGCTTATAGTACAACCCTTTTAAGCATAAACCATTTTCTTTTCCTTTTCTTATAAAAATTCGACACATATATATTATAAGGTAAAACCTAACTATTTTCCTAGCCAACAAATACTTAAACTAAACCTTAACCCTAACTAGTTACCTCATTTAAATATTAAGTACAACACCATGTACCTTAGGTACAAATCCTTAAAGCCATTCGATCCATATAAGGCATATATGGTTCGAATTCTAGTTAAACATAAACCAAACATATTCCTCACTAGGACTTAACTATAACATACACCACATATATCTCTTCCATGCTCCAAAATCATACACATAACCATGCCTCATCAAGTTGGTAAGTTGTATGGTTTTAAGGAACACACATCACCACCCTCACCACAAGCCACACGACACACCCCTCCTCCTCACACTTGTCCTCACAAACCCTCAAACACATAACATGGTGACTTAGCATACTTTTAAACCCTAACCCCCATCTCTATATATATATCAACCCATAACCTTTCTATTACCTCCCATACCATTCGACAAAACCCAAACAGCCCCATACACCCTCATTTCAAATTCCCACAGCCCCTAATCAAGTCCAAGAACATCCCTAGGAAGCTAAGAAGAAAGATATAAGCCTTGGTGATCAATTTCCAAAACCCTAAGTCCCAAATTACCCTATTCGACCCATATTCTTCTAGGTAAGTCTCTAACCTATTTCATTTCATTTTCTATACTCTAAAAACTCCTAAATACACTAATAAATAAACCCTAATGATGGTTAAGCTTAAAAACTTAAAGTTTCTTTTTCTTTCTTTCTTTTGGGTTTTGTCGAGCGACACAAAAATAAACATCCTTTTAAATTCTTTTGACAAAACTAAAATACCTAAAATCATTTAGGAGTCTCATAAACATGTTGTAGATACAAAATAATATCAAAGATCCCTAGTTTATAGGTTCTAAAATTGAAAACGAAGTTGTTTTTCCTCTTTTGTTGTTGTCAAGAAAAACCGCAGACCCTGTGTTGCAGCCCAAAGTTCGACCACTAAACGAGTTCTAAAAATTCTAGATTTTTGCATAAAGATAGACCACTTAGCTATCTAACTATAGGAAAAAGAATGAAGTCATTTGGTTAAGAATTGAATGAGATATGGCCTTCTTTTGTTGCGTGTTTTCTGTCCCGACAAAACAAACCAAACGCACCTAAATAAATTTATTTCGAGCTCGTGAGCTCGAATCACGAGCTGAGTTTTTCTGTAGAAATTGAGTTTATAAACTAATACTTAAGTGTACAAAAGAGTCGTAACAAGTTTTGCCCATTTTCGTAAGAAACAACACGTTTATATAAATTAAGGACGTCGTATGTAACGCGACGGGACTCTCAAGGGTATTTTATGTCAAAACTCTAACTAGATTTATAAAAAGGACTTAATATGCAGTCGACCTAAACCCTAGGGGTAGAAAGTGTCATTTTTGAAACTATAGGGGTAAAAGTTGTCAATATATATAACTTTAGGGGAAGAAGTGAAAATGTTCAAATAATAAATAATATTATATTTATTATTATTTTCATTATTATTATTATTAGTATTATTATTATTATTAGTAATATTATTAATAAGAATTAAAATACGTTTTCATCAATAACGAACGAACGAAATATCTATTTAAACGAACGAACGGAACGAAAACATAAAAATGAGAAATAAGATAAAGCTTATAACTTTTGAAGAGACTTCATGTTGTCTCAAATTTAACATTTAAACAATAACCGAAGACGTTACAAAACGAACAAATAAACTTAAGAATATTCAAGAACGATTACTAAAATATAACGTACCAACTCAGGTTGCGAGCCAGAGACGTTTATCAACTTTAGTTAATTGCGTTTATCATTCAGACTAATCAAGGTGAGTTCATAGTCCCACTTTTATTTATACGTTTTTCTAACTTGTGGGGAGATACATGCTACTAAAACGAACGAAAGTATTTTAAATTATTGTTATTGCACTAGGTTAACTTATTGTCTATTTTATTTAAAAAGTCCCTCATATCATGCACCATTACTCACCCGCAGGGTGAGCGCGAATATAATGAATAGATCTATTGGCCCGACGACCCATTTGTACTACCCGGATGGATATCCCTTGGGGTAGCCGGTTATGCAGATGCATTATATTTGATTTCTATAAAGAGTTTCTAGGCAGACTCCTACTCGGGGGCAAGACCACTCTCATTTAATTATGTTTGTGGAACCTGGACACTGTCAACGCATTGCGTGTCATGAGGCTTAGTGCAGTATACCGTACTATGAATTTATATTTTATACTTGGCTTGTGTTCAAATTGATTATAAAACACTATGGATTCACTCAACCTTTGTGTTGACTTTTTAGCATGTTTTATCTCAGGTAATTAAGAGAACGAACGTGGCACAGAGTGGCTGTGGACTTTCTTTTATAAAAAGGGTGTCCATTTGTTATCATTCAAATGAATAAATGTAACTTTTATAACATATTTTCGAACCTTCCTCTAGGACCTATATTATGTACTCTGATTTTAAATAAATGAATGATAACATTTTTATTAAAAACATCTCTTTTTGAGTCGTTTTCTATTATCATGACTACGAACCATGAAGTAACATCCCAACTTATATTTTCGCTGCGAATATCAAAAACGGGGGTGTTACAGATTGGTATCAGAGCCTATGGTTATAGAGAACCAAATGTTTTCAAACATTGGACTATAACCAAATTTTCAAAAACGAATGATTTTATACTATAACTACTTTACCCAAACTTAACCAAAGTCCTCCGTGCCACAACGCTGCAGAAACGTACTTATATATGTTAATTGTTAATTATTTAATTACTTAGTAAAATATTTATACCGGGTGGTTACATAACCCTAATTTTCTCTATCCATTCTATCCCTCTTAGGCCCAGACTCAGACATCAAAGTAGAACCATATACATTATTTAGTAAAATCAGGTTAAGCTAGATTTTCCCACTCTTGATATTTACTCTTATATCTCATCTATAATTTTTCCTAATGCTACTAATTTCTTATAATAATTATTTATAATTATTATTTGCAATTTAATACAGCATCATGTCTCTCGAAACGCCTAAAGCTAACGAAACTACCCCAAAACCACTCCCATTGTCACCTACTCACCCGTCTCCACTTAAGGAAGAAACTGAATCTCATGAAGAGTTGATTGGTTGTCCAACAGCATCTGAGGTTGGGCAGAAAACACACCAAGAAACAATTCAGAAAGATTAAGGTCCAAACTCTCCACCACCTGACATTCCAAAATCCCCAAAACCAGACGAACCAGATGATAAATCTTCATCTAATTCCGCCGACTTTAGTTCAAACCCTAGTGATTCGATATGGACTCTCCTTTACCAACAAGCCAACACTCTCGACGCTCACACTAAACAGTTGGAAGGATTACAACCATTACGTTCTGAATGGTACAACCGTAATATCAATACTCTGTTTAGAAGGGCCGATGCCGAGAGACGAGCAGCATTTGATTTAAGAGCAAAGGTTGACCGGATGAAAAATACTTACAATCATAAATTTAGAAGTTTAGATTCCAGAATCCGCTGTTCAAGAAGGGAGCACTGTGAAATACATGGTAGAGTGGAAGACATTGAAAGGACCCTCTGGGTAGCCAGTGAAACGGCAAGAAACCAGGATCAGAAGATTTTCGCCTTAGAAGCCATATTGGATAATCAATTGAGGATGTACTAGGAAATTCAGGAACGCTTCTTAGAAATGGAAATTTCACAACTGAAACTTGAGACTGAAGTTAAACATTTACGTCAAGGACGTAACTGATTTAGAAGTCACATGTATCATTGTTATAAACCAAATAGTATTTGGTTAGTATTTCCTGTATTTTCTAAATAAGTCTGAAACTTTCAGAGTTTGTAATCAATCAATAAATCTATAACAATCTACTTTTGTTATATATTTACTGTTGTGAACAAATTCATCCTTATATGTCTTACTATGATGTTGTGCATACATGTAATGACTACTCATGACCTTATACCAAAAACCTGATCATTTAGTACTCTCCCTAGCAAGCAAGTGATTCCCACCCCAATCAAACCAAACCTAAAACTCAATGAAATATATTCTCCTTTTCCCCGAACCTAGACAACCGACACACTAGTAGCATAGCAAGAAACAGAAACTAGAACCACTAGTGACAACAAAGGACCAAACCCTTATACTAGAGACAGAAAACCCTTGACCTACTACATGCAGTATTAATAAAAGACCTTGTATTAATTGTTTTGTAAAACAATCAATCAAGCTATTAATATCATGTTATAACGCAACACACTAAGACCCTCCAAGACTAGGCACTAAACATAGAAAAACCCTAGGAAATTTTCGGAAGAAAACTAGATGAATGAAGAGAAAGTTGCTGAACACCAATTTTGTAAACAAATTGTTTAATTTACTCCCTTAGCATTGTTATATCAAGGGTTAATCATTTATCTACGATGTTAATCAAGACGCATCGTAATTAATTGATTCTCAAGATTTGATATAACTTCGCATTATGACCACTTGTTAGTATTAATATGTAATTATTCTAACATAATCATTACGGGAATTCTGAAATTCATATTTGTTGTGATATTGATAGAAGACAAATTCATCATAAAGGATCAGGAAGAATAACCAAACCTATCATAAACCGTGCCCTAGGAATTAAGCTTACTCCTGATCAAACAATAGGCGGAACTAACCTGTAAGATTTCCTCACAAACTCTAAGATATATTTCAAGGATAACCCACTATTACCCTAGAAATTCCTAGCTCATTACCGATAGTAAAAAAAAAAAAAAAAAAAAAAAAAAAAAAAAAAAAAAAAAAAAAACTTACTCTTTTAAAACATAATGACTTTGCTATTATATAAAAACAACACGTTGGACACCATCTAAAACTTTTTGAAGAATATAATTATCATTACAACTGGATCAAATATCACATCATTCGGTCCTCAGTTATGCATAGTCTGGCCAACTATGTCTAAATTAGGAAGAATCATGTCATAATTGGAACAGTTATCTTTTCAGAATTTCTAACAACAATCTTCACTCAAAAGTAAAATTTTGAAACAAAACAAACTATTCATAATAATTCCTTTTGACCAACCACAGTAGATATCTACGATTACTACCCATTATCTTTAAGATAGGAATTCGACAAGATTGTGGATAGAAAACTCTAAGAATTCACAAGGACTTATAGTACAAATTTTATTAAGAACCTCGGAAGATAATACATAGCGACATAGTTAGCAAACGGAAGCACTAATATTACAAGGATTACATAAGTTTTATTTCACTAAGGATTACCCAGGAAAAACACAACAAGAACCCATAACCCTAGCGCAAGACTTATTGTAGGATCGAGTACTTCGAGCTTGATTGAGCTTGGTTTAAACGAGAACCTCTGTATGCTATACAAGCGTTTATGCGGAAACTAAACAGCAAGTATAATAAAGAAGAAAACTCTAAACGACAATGATCCTCTATGGATCAAACTATGAACTAAGAATTGTTTATTGAATATTGAAAACGTTAAAGGCGTACATAAACTCATAGACGGGTTTATCTTTTATACTAACAAGATAACCTAACCCTAACCCGTTCTACAAGAAAACGTGTGAAGAGATAAACGAGATCTCTACTAAAAATAAATCTTAACAAACATTCTAAATATACGGATAACAAACAATACTATCCGCAGTAACAAACACCATCGGCAGAAACAAGATAACACTGTCGGCAGGAACCAACCGCAGCAGCAATGCAACACTATCGGCAGGAACCAGTCTTCACTCTCGGCAGCAACAAGAATATCTTATTTCCTTAGATCCCAACAATCTTCCCATCACTGAGAAACCCTTATTTCCCAGAGATCCTAACAATCCTCCCCTAATCTTGAGGTTGACTAGGTTAACCTGCAAGATTCCAATGTGATAGAGCTTTAACTTCTCAGGCTTGAGGACTGCGACTTAGCAGCAGCAATAAGTAGTAACCAGCAGCAACATCCATAACTTGCAAGATTCCAACCTCTATAGCATCCAGCAGCAACTTCAATAGTTCAGCAGGAATATGAAATCTTCTTCAAAACATATATACTGGTCACCATGATATTCACTTGAACTTGGCTGCTACTATGACAATATGTACATCAAATCACTTAAGTTTCATACTATTCTCATCACATCCAGGTGTGTTAACTCCTGTGAGAGGTGAATCATTGAAAATTAATGGATTTGATGTCTCTTTACCAATAGCCATCACTACTGGAGTAGCCAATGTTTAGGTGTGTTAGACCATGGTACATTGATAACCATCTGATTTATTAGCAAATCAGCAACTATAAACGGATTTGACTTGTCTTTACCTGTAGCCGTTTGCTCAGGACTAGCCAATTCTTTGGTTTCAACTGAACCTTGGTGAATTGAATACCAAATATGGATACCAATTGTCTTTACCACAAACCATACTTTTGTGGACTAGCCAATCCTTTGGATCCCATAAGGGTTACATCCATGGTGAATTGAGAACCATTTTCAACTCTCAGGAATGAACCATGGGTGAGTTGAAGTACCCTATAGCTTTGAGCAAGCTATTACAGCTATCAACGGATTTGATAATCACACCAGAGCCGTACCCTCATGGTGAGTCAACTCTTTCTTGTCTGCAAGACATGGTGAGTTGAGCACCATTTGTTGTGCAGGTGTAAACACCAACACTGTAACTGCATGGTGTTGCTCAAAACCATCTTATTAGCACACAAAATATACAAGATTTTTTTTTTTTTTTTTTTTTTTTTGAACTAAGAAAAACAAATCAGAAACACACCAAAAGAAAATAAGAAAAGAAACCAAAAGAAAGAAAGAAAAATGTACAACAACAACAAGAACAATCCTCCCCTTGAGCTTCATCCTCCCCTTAATCTGCAATCCTCCCCTTAAGCTCAGTATCTAGGGATTTACCATCCCAATATGGACCACCAAATGTTTAAACCTTGGTCCATCAAAAGCCTTGGTCAGCAGATCAGCAACATTATCATCTGTGTGAATCTTAACCACCTGAATAAGATGCTTCTCATAAGCATCTCTTATGAAATGATGTCGAATCTCAATATGCTTTGTCCTTTGATGATAAACAGGATTCTTAACAATACACATAGTACTTTGATTATCAATAAAAATCTTAGTGTTCATATAGTTGAACCCATAATCCAACAGCTGATTTTGCATCCAAAGTACCTGTCCACAGCAACTAGCAGCAGCAACATACTCTGCCTCAGTAGAAGATGTAGCCACTATAGTCTGCTTCTTGCACTGCCAAGAAACCAACCTCCTACCCAGAAACTGACAACCTCCTGTAGTAGACTTTCTATCAAAGTTAGCCCCAGCATAATCACTGTCACTATAGGCTTCCAACACAAAAGGAGAGTCTTTGGGATACCAAAGTCCCATCTTTGGCTGTCCTCTCAAATACTTGAAGATTCTCTTCACTGCATTTAGGTTAGAAGTCAATGGTGTAACCTGATGTCTAGCACATGCACCAACAGCAAACATGATATCAGGTCTTGAAGCTGTCAAATACATGAGTGATCCAATCATGGACCTATAAAGATGAACATTAACAGCAGCATCAGGTTCATTATTGGACTTAGGCTTTGGACGTTCAAAAGGAGTTGTAGCAATCTTCACATTTTCCATATCAAACTTCTTAAGCATGTCATAAACATACTTCTCCTGGCAAATAAAGATCCCATCTGGTTTCTGCTTAACCTGGAGACCCAAGAAGAAAGTCATTTCACCCATAGCACTCATCTCAAATTCACTCTTCATCAATTCTTCAAACTCCCTGCACCAGGCTTCATTAGTGGAACCAAAGATAATATCATCTACATAAACTTGTACCAGAATGATATCTTTGAAGTTCTTTTTGATAAAAAGAGTTTTATCAATAGCCCCTCTTCTGTAACCATGTTTTAGCAAAAAGGCTGATAACCTTGCATACCAAGCCCTTGGTGCTTGATGAAGACCATAAAGTGCTTTAACCACTTTGTAAACCAAATTAGGATTCTGAGGGTCCACAAATCCCTGTGGTTGAGTAACATAAACTTCTTCCTCAATCCTGCCATACAAAAATGCACTTTTCACATCCATCTGATATACTACAAACCCCATAAAGGAAGCAAAAGCCAAAAACAATCGGATAGCTTCAACTCTTGCCACTGGTGCAAACACCTCATCATAATCAATCCCCTCTTCTTGTCTATGACCTTGAGCTACTAATCTAGCCTTATTTCGAACCACAATTCCCCTAGCATCCCTTTTATTCTTAAGAATCCATTTAGTTCCAATAGCATGCTTTCCTGCAGGTAAAGGTACCAACATCCATACTTTCTGATTCTGGAACTGCTGCATTTCCTCTTGCATAGCCTCAACCCAATCATCATTAGTAAGAGCTTGAGCTATGCTAGTTGGTTCAACTTGAGATAAGAAACAAGCATACAGACAATGTAAATAATCAGTATGATTGCTTCTCAACTGATCCTGTATATAACTGAGAAAAGCAGATTCTTCAAACTTGGGTTGATGAAGTTTACTTCTTGTCTGAACAGGGGAATTAATATCTCCAAGAATCAAAGACTGAGAATGAATAGTATTGATCCTCTTGGTAGCAATGGGATTGACTTCAATGGAGGATGCCTGATTAGTAATTGAGGGGTTGAAGTCATCATCATATGAGGAAGAAGTGAAAATGCCAGTTCTGGACTGATGATGAGGATCATTCAACTTATCTCTTGAAGAGACTGAATTTCCAAGATCAGAAGGAATTGGAAATCTTTCAGGGGAGTTAACAACACCCAGAGTGTCAACAGATGGAGAAGACACAGGAACATCAGCAGAAACTCTAGAAGGTTCGGCAGGAACAGATTCACTTTCAGCAGGAATGGGATCAGCAGGAACATGAATACCACCAGTTGAATTCAGTTGTCTTCTAACTTCAGCTTTAGCCTTTCTCAGAATCTCCTCTGTCTCTTTAGAAAACCCAGAATCAAACATCTCAGCATCTCTTTTGGCATTAAACTCTTGTCTTTGAAGCCTAGCAAGATCTTCTGCATAACTAGAATCACCTCCAGTCATATCAAAAGAAGCTTTGAGCTTTGAACCTGAAATGTTGTTAGAGGGAAAAGAAGGAACAACTATAGGTCGTTCATCACTCTCTACATCAGAATCATCATCCGAGGTACCTGCATTGTTAGTTTGAGAAACATTTGTACCAGCAGATAGATTTGATTTGAATCTATTATAACCTAAGGTGTCAGATAGATAATACAGATCAAAGTACCATTCTGGACCAGCACCCTGCAAATTAGGTTTATCTTCAAGATATCTTAAGTTGAGAGTCTCTTCTATTCTCTTAGAGGACAGGTTATAAACCCTATAGGCTTTACCATGAGCAGAATATCCAACAATAAACCCTTCATCAGCCTTCCCATCAAACTTGCCTAGGTAATCACTAGTATTCAAAATAGTGACATGACATCCAAAAGGCTTAAGGTAACTAATGTTTGGAACCTTCCCAGACAAAAGTTCATAAGGTGTTTTATTATGAGGACTAGTAATAGATACCCTATTCAACACATAACAAGCAGTGCAAACTGCTTCAGTCCAAAACATAGTGGGCATCTTAGATTCAGCTAACATAGTCCTAGCTGCTTCTATCAGGGTCCTATTTTTCCTTTCTGCAACCCCATTTTGTTGTGGAGTTCTAGCATTACTATAGTCCCTTTTTATCCCCTTAGTCCCACAGAGTTCAATAAGATTAGAGTTCTTAAACTCTGTGCCATTATCACACCTTATAGACTTAACCTTTTTACTTAGCTGATTTTCTATTAAGGCAGTAAAATCCCTAAGAACTGGATAAGTTTCATCTTTAGTACCCAAAAAGAAAGTCCATGAAAACCTGCTAAAATCATCTGTAATCACCAGGCAGTAGTTCTTATGGTCAATACTTCTGATAGAAGTAGGACCAAAAAGATCCATATGAAGAAGCTGCAAAGGCTCAGAGATGTTGCTCACAGCAGTTATGGCCTTGTATGATGCTTTGTGCTGCTTTCCTTTGTTGCAGGCAACACAATCGTGCTCATTAGAGAAGATCTTCATAGGAAGCCCTTTAACCAACCCATTCTTAGCCAACTTGTTAATTGTCTTGAAATTCACATGGGCCATTCTTCTGTGCCATTTATTAGATTCATCCACAGAAGCTTTTGCAACCAGACAAGCAAGTGATCCCTCAGGCTGAACATCACTAAGATTGAAGCTATAAAGATTGAAAGTCCTAGGAACTTTAAGTTCAACCTGACTTTCATCAGGCAGCTTGAAGTCTTTGGACAACACAAAGCAATCATTCTCAGTGAAGAGAACACTGTTCTTCTTGTCACAGATTTGGGAGACAGAGAACAAATTGAAGTCTTGAAGTTCCTTCACATAAAGTACATCTTCAAAATCCAGCTTAGCAGTCTTGATAGTTCCCTTCCCAGAAATTATTCCATCTCCTCCTCCAAATGTCACAGTACCTCCATTCAAAGGTACAAAGTCATGCAATCTTTCCAAATTCCCTGTCATACTCCTGGAACACCCACTGTCAACAATTCCAACATCTTTGCTTCTAAAAGGAAAATCCTGAGAAAAAGAATACATATACAACATTAGATACAAGAGAGACTCAAGCCATTGCTGACTTGAGCCTGCCTAGTGGATCAATATGAATTAAACCCTGGAGATTGATGAGATCCACCATTGATCTTGGACCCCATTTTCATATGTTGGTTATTGATTTTCCAAGAACAACCTGCTGAGGACTTAACAGCAGTTTTCCATCTTGCCCCTCCCTTGTGCATGGTGTCTAAACAAACAGGTCTCATATTATTTTGAAAGTAAGTACTAGTAGGTCTGCTGAAAGGTCTAGTAATATTACTTCTCCAACCAGCAGGATTGATCCTACCGGCAGGAACAGTATAAACAGCAGCAACAGGTCTATCGGCAGGAATGAACTTATCAGCAGCAACAGGCTTACCAGCAAAAACTGGCTTGCTAGAAGCAACTGAAGTTCTCCTAGCTACTTGAGGAATATAAGGGGGAATATCATTAACATTTTTCCATACAGACCTATTTTTACAAGCATATACACCCATCTGTTTTTCATAATAGTCACAATCTTTAATAAGATGATCATAACTACGACACACAAAGCAAGATTTCTTTCTAGGGGACTTTTTCTTAACAATAACTTTCTCATTGCAAACAGAATTATTCAAACCAACACATGAAACAAAATTATCCTTGACAGAATTAAAACCACAACCATCATTGTTTGAAACAGAATCACAACTAGAAACATTTGAAACAGAACCACAACTAGAAACATTATTGTTTTTAACACTATCAAAAGAAATATCTTCAAATGCAGCTGTCTTTGAGTGAGATTCATCAGTAGCTACTTCTGAGGAGAGATCTTCTGACTTTATTGGAGCTGACTTATCACTTGATCCACATGTGGCATAGTCATTAGTCTTGATTTCTGAAGATTTGTCACTGTAAGAACAAGAGACAAATTCATTAGAGTCACAATCAAGATTAGGCAAGTCCTTTGCCTGTTTGCCATAGATCATTTGTGAATCATCAAAGTCATCAAAAGGATTAGCAGGTTTAAATGTTCCAGTTATGGGTGGAGGAACATCATTCATTCCTCCCTCCTTAACATACTTTACAGGTTTTCTATAATCTATAGGTTCTGGGTTAAAAACACTATACTCATTAGGGTCATAATACTGATTTGGCCCTATTAGGTTACCGAACCCTAAACCTTTTTTAGTTTTAGTAGACATAGAACTATCAATAAGCATGTGAAGATTTTTGGATGAGTCTTTCCACTTATCAAATCTAGCTAAGGAATTATCTAGCTTAGACTGTAACTCTTGATTTTCTAACACTACCTTAGCTTTTTCCCTTTCAGAATGTTTAAACTCATTAGTGGCATTTTTTAAATCTCTTTCTAACACCTTTATTTTTACTTCATAAGCAGACTGTTGTTGTTGATACCAGACCTTTTGTTGTTCTAATGTTTTAACAGCCTTTTTATGAGCCTTAAGTTGAATAAAGTTATCCTTATTTTCACTTTCTATATCATCAAATTCCTGTTTCAATTTAGCATATATAGATTCACAACCAAATGGACAGTTTTGTACCTGAGATGGATGACCCATCATTCCAAACTGACCAGCCACTTGTTTCTTCTCACCATATCCAGCTATCATCCCAAAGACCTTATCTGCTCCACTTGCAATCGTCTTCTCATGATGCTCCCAGTCCACCATCGCATCCACGGATACCAATGCCTTGGGGTCCTCTGAGTCCAGCTCTTGAATTTTGAAAGCAGAATATCGTACTTTGTCATCTACCTTCTTATCTGTACATTCCCTAGCAAAATGTCCTGTTTGAGAACATTTATAGCACCTCACCTTCCTTCTGTCAAACCTGGCAGGTTCCTGTCCATCAAAGTTGACCCTTCTTCCTGCCTTCTTTTCAAACCTATCCAATTTCAACGATATCATAGCCACTTGCCATCTAAGGTCCATTTCTTCTAGATCCAACTCATCAACCTGATTGAAATCTTTATACACAATCTTCTGCTGTGGTGCACTCTCAGCAACAAATGAATGAAGCACATCCACTACAAGATTATCAGATCTAGTCTGAGCTTTTGGTGTGACATGTGAGTAGGAGATTGATGATATTGATGGTGTTGGACTGTTTCCATATGATGTTTTGTTAGGACCAGAGTTACTAACAAAAGCAGTATGGGCTGGATTATGAGGTGTATAGGTGGAATACCCTTTGATATCAATTTCAAGGGTTTTCAGCTTGTTGTACAGATCATCAAAGCTCATATAATCCAGTCCTCCTTTGGCCTTGAGTGTTATGGAAACCTGAGACCAGGATGGTGGCAAAGCCCTCAGAAACTTGGTGTTGCAGTCTTCATCGTCCGGCCTAGCTTTCAACTGGTTAAGTTGACTAAGGATCTTGTGGAATCTGTCATACCCTTTATGAATCCCCTCAGCCTCAGAGATCTTGAATTCCTGAAATTCTTGCTTGAGCATAGACCTTCTCATCTTTCTGGATTCATCATTCCCTCCAAATCTGGCTTTTACAGCATGCCAGATCTTTCTAGCATCATCCAAGTGATGAAAATCACTCATATGATCTTCTGGAATAGCTTGAAGTAGAAGGGTTCTTGCCTTGGTTTCCCTTTGAACAGGTGGCTCTATATAGATATTGCCATCATTATCCCTTCCAGTATTCTTCTTACTATTTCCCTTAAGAATCACATTCCACAGATTGTAATCAGTGTTTGTGATCCAATATTCCATTCTCATAGCCCAGACTTCATACTCATCTTTCTTCAGATATGGGAATTTAGCATTGTTGGTGGACATGGTGGTGAGGATTTGTGTTTGGACTTGTGAGGTTTCAGGTTTGGGTTGTTGTTCTTCAGGGTTAATGACATTGTTTTGAGGGATTTCGTCTTCCATTGAAAGAGGGTTGTGAGATATGAAATCGAACTTTTTCTTCTTTATCAGAGATCCTTACCAGGCTCTGATACCACTTGTAGGATCGAGTACTTCGAGCTTGATTGAGCTTGGTTTAAACGAGAACCTCTGTATGCTATACAAGCGTTTATGCGGAAACTAAACAGCAAGTATAATAAAGAAGAAAACTCTAAACGACAATGATCCTCTATGGATCAAACTATGAACTAAGAATTGTTTATTGAATATTGAAAACGTTAAAGGCGTACATAAACTCATAGACGGGTTTATCTTTTATACTAACAAGATAACCTAACCCTAACCCGTTCTATAAGAAAACGTGTGAAGAGATAAACGAGATCTCTACTAAAAATAAATCTTAACAAACATTCTAAATATACGGATAACAAACAATACTATCCGCAGTAACAAACACCATCGGCAGAAACAAGATAACACTGTCGGCAGGAACCAACCGCAGCAGCAATGCAACACTATCGGCAGGAACCAGTCTTCACTCTCGGCAGCAACAAGAATATCTTATTTCCTCAGATCCCAACAATCTTCCCATCACTGAGAAACCCTTATTTCCCAGAGATCCTAACACTTATTTTCCCCATGTATGATCCACGATAAAGGCTACGATAGTAAGTGGTACGACGAACATTAGGATCACACCCAAGGCTTCGAGATCTTCTTCCGGATTACACGCCATGTAGGTAGCAACCGCAACAACGTAAACAATTGCTAGGAGTGTAATAAGGTGCGGCATTTTGAGGTTTTTAGAAGAGAATTTAGTGGTGAAAGAATAAGGATTAAAAATGGGGTATTTATAGGTGAAAAATAGCCGTTACACGACCGTTAAAAATTACTGTTCATAGCCGTTAATATCTACTGTTCACGAACGTTAGAATCTGAACGTTAATAGAACTATTCACAGTCCTTGGAATTATTAGGTGGCAAAACATTCAAATTTATTTTGTCTAGTAGAAGTAAAACTGACAAAATTACATTCCCTTAAGTACCGAATGGAAATCCCTAGATAAACCTTTTAGGCTAAGAATATCATCAAGGAATAATAGCGAAGTGATATTATTAGGCTTAAATGACATAAAGACAGGATAATATTATATATAATATTATTTTTGAACTTTAAACATTTTAAGCATATCAAACTCACATCATCACCCAAATCGTGGTACGATTTCCTATTATCATCCTCACTAACTGAATGAGACAGAATTTTAGATTCTATTCAGATCATGTGTTAAATCCCTCATTAAAGGTTAACTAAGAAACCCTAAATGAGAAAATCAAGTACGTATAGTATACCTACATCATATTCCCAACTCCTCGACCAACATAGACTGAATCTCGGGACGAGATTCTCTTCAACCGGGGGATAATGTAACCACTGGTAAAAATACGACTTTATAATAAACTATACTTATCCTTTTTCCACGTAGAAATTTTTTTTAATACTTGGTTATACTATTATCTTATGTGACGTAGATCACATCCTCGATAAACGTGCACGCAACCCAACCTTAACAGAATTGGTATTTAACTATCTAAAACATCTTTGACCTAAAACTTTACAAGGTCCCATTTACCACTTTACGTTATTTCGTTAACGTACGTTTAAAACTAAGTATTATCTGTTTGATAAGAGTTTTATAAAACTCTAAACTACCAAAACAACATGTGAAAATAACCAAATCCTAGAAATATTAAAATATAATTTATTTAACTAATATACAAGCCACTAAAGCAAAGAAACACTAATACCACTATAACTCCCGATAAAACCCTAATTTCACAAAACTAGTATTTTATGTAATAAAATCACAAACCATAATTAATATTTTTATAAAATATAAATGTACAAGCCCTTTAAACTAATGTATAAGTCCTTAATGCATAAAAACCAATTATTAATAAAAACCTTATATAAACTTTAATAATAAGAATTTTAAAGGCATACTTTGTAATAGTTTTTACACATTAATTTTTAAAATAAAATACTTGTACAACTCCCTAAACCCATGGTACAACACTCTAATGCACAAAAACTTAAAAATTCATTTAATTACTTTAAAAACCCTAATAAAAATTACATAAAATTTATATAACTTAAGAAAACACTAAAAATATATTTTTCCTATTTTCTAAACCCTAGTACAACTCACCTAAGCTTATAGTACAACCCTTTTAAGCATAAACCATTTTCTTTTCCTTTTCTTATAAAAATTCGACACATATATATTATAAGGTAAAACCTAACTATTTTCCTAGCCAACAAATACTTAAACTAAACCTTAACCATAACTAGTTACCTCATTTAAATCTTAAGTACAACACCATGTACCTTAGGTACAAATCCTTAAAGCCATTCGATCCATATAAGGCATATATGGTTCGAATTCTATTTAAACATAAACCAAACATATTCCTCACTAGGACTTAACTATAACATACACCACATATATCTCTTCCATGCTCCAAAATCATACACATAACCATGCCTCATCAAGTTGGTAAGTTGTATGATTTTAAGGAACACACATCACCACCCTCACCACAAGCCACACGACACACCCCTCCTCCTCACACTTGTCCTCACAAACCCTCAAACACATAACATGGTGACTTAGCATACTTTTAAACCCTAACCCCCATCTCTATATATATATCAACCCATAACCTTTCTATTACCTCCCATACCATTCGACAAAACCCAAACAGCCCCATACACCCTCATTTCAAATTCCCACAGCCCCTAATCAAGTCCAAGAACATCCCTAGGAAGCTAAGAAGAAAGATAGAAGCCTTGGTGATCAATTTCCAAAACCCCAAGTCCCAAATTATCCTATTCGACCCATATTCTTCTAGGTAAGTCTCTAACCTATTTCATTTCATTTTCTATACTCTAAAAACTCCTAAATACACTAATAAATAAACCCTAATGATGTTTAAGCTTAAAAACTTAAAGTTTCTTTTTCTTTCTTTCTTTTGGGTTTTGTCGAGCGACAAAAAAATAAACATCCTTTTAAATTCTTTTGACAAAACTAAAATACCTAAAATCATTTAGGAGTCTCATAAACATGTTGTAGATACAAAATAATATCAAAGATCCCTAGTTTATAGGTTCTAAAATTGAAAACGAAGTTGTTTTTCCTCTTTTGTTGCTGTCAAGAAAAACAGCAGACCCTGAGTTGCAACCCAAAGTTCGACCACTAAACGAGTTCTAAAAATTCTAGATTTTTGCATAAAGATAGACCACTTAGCTATCTAACTATAGGAAAAAGAATGAAGTCATTTGGTTAAGAATTGAATGAGATATGGCCTTCTTTTGTTGCGTGTTTTCTGTCCCGACAAAACAAACCAAACACAACTAAATAAATTTATTTCGAGCTCGTGAGCTCGAATCACGAGCTGAGTTTTTCTGTAGAAATTGATTTTATAAACTAATACTTAAGTGTACAAAAGAGTCGTAACAAGTTTTGCCCATTTTCGTAAGAAACAACACGTTTATATAAATTAAGGACGTCGTATGTAACGCGACGGGACTCTCAAGGGTATTTTATGTCAAAACTCTAACTAGATTTATAAAAAGGACTTAATATGTAGTCAACCTAAACCCTAGGGGTAGAAAGTATCATTTTTGATACTATAGGGGTAAAAGTTGTCATTTAACCAAAGTTAAAGGGTAAAAAAATTAAATTTGTGAAAGTTAAGGGGTAAAACTTGTCAGTATACAAAAGTTCAAGGGTAAAAGTTGTCAATATATATAACTTTAGGGGAAGAAGTGAAAATGTTCAAATAATAAATAATATTATATTTATTATTATTGTCATTATTATTATTATTATTAATATTATTATTATTAGTAATATTATTAATAAGAATTAGAATACGTTTTCATCAATAACGAACGAACGAAATATCTATTTAAACGAACGAACGGAACGAAAACATAAAAATGAGAAATAAGATAAATCTTATAACTTTTGAAGAGACTTCATGTTGTCTCAAATTTAACATTTAAACAATAACCGAAGACGTTACAAAACG
This sequence comes from Artemisia tridentata subsp. tridentata, assembly GCA_021014915.2. NCBI lineage: Eukaryota > Viridiplantae > Streptophyta > Magnoliopsida > Asterales > Asteraceae > Artemisia > Artemisia tridentata. The sequence continues at coordinate 508,975,751 of CP139508.1, forward strand.
AACAAATAAACTTAAGAATATTCAAGAACGATTACTAAAATATAACGTACCAACTCAGGTTGCGAGCCGGAGACGTTTATCAACTTTAGTTAATTGCGTTTATCATTCAGACTAATCAAGGTGAGTTTATAGTCCCACTTTTATTTATACGTTTTTCAAACTTGTGGGGAGATACATGCTACTAAAATGAACGCAAGTATTTTAAATGATTGTTATTGCACTAGGTTAACTTATTGTCTATTTTATTTAAAAAGTCCTTCATATCATGCACCATTAGTCACCCGCAGGGTGAGCACGAATATAATGAATAGATCTATTGGCCCGACGACCCATTTGTACTACCCGGATGGATATCCCTTGGGGTAGCCAGTTATGTAGATGAATTATATTTTATTTCTATAAAGAGTTTCTAGGCAGACTCCTACTCGGGGGCAAGACCACTCTCATTTAATTATGTTTGTGGAACCTGGACACTGTCAATGCATTGCGTGTCATGAGGCTTAGTGCAATATACCGTACTGTGAATTTATACTTTATACTTGGCTTGTGTTCAAATTGTTTATAAAACACTATGGATTCACTCAACCTTTGTGTTGACTTTTTAGCATGTTTTATCTCAGGTAATTAAGAGAACGAATGTGGCACAGAGTGGCTGTGGACTTTCTTTTATAAAAAGGGTGTCCATTTGTTATCATTCAAATGAATAAATGTAACTTTTATAACATATTTTCGAACCTCCCTCTGGGACCTATATTATGTACTCTGATTTTAAATAAATGAATGATAACATTTTTATTAAAAACATCTCTTTTTGAGTCGTTTTCTATTATCATGACTACGAACCAAGAAGTAACATCCAAACTTATATTTTCGCTGCGAATATCAAAAACGGGGGTGTTACAAGATGAATCACATGGGGTTCTGTATATCCCATCTGAATGTTTTTTATCTGAATCACATGAGATTATGTATAAATCTCATGTGATTCATCTATATATCACATGTGAATGTTTTTTTATCTGAATCACATGGGATTCTGTATGAATCTTATGGGATTCATCTATGAATCCCATGTGATTTACATGTGTATATCATGTTATTTATGCTCAAAATAAGCTTCTAAAACTCTATTATGAATCCCATGTGATTCATCATGAATCCCATGGAATTGACTAATAAATCACTTGGGATTCGTGTTGAATCACATGTGATTCATTATGTATCCTATGGGGTTCAGGATCAAATAGTCACATGTTATTCATAATGAATCTCATGTGAATCAGCATGAATCCCATGTGATTCATTATGAATCCCGTGAGATTGACTAATGAATCACTTGAGATTCATGCTGAATCCCATGGGGTTTACGTTCAAATAGTCACATGTTATTCAGCATGAATCCCATGTGATTCATTATGAATCCCACTAATGAATCACTTGGGATTCATGTTGAATCCCATGGGGTTTACGTTCAAATAGTCACATGTTATTCAGCATGAATCCCATGTGATTCATTATGAATCCCATGTGATTCATCCTGAATTCCATGGGATTGACTAATGAATCACTTAGGATTCATGCTTGAATCACATGTGATTCATTATGAATCCCATGGGGTTCAGGATGAATTTTAATTCTTTAATTCTTGTGTTTTAAAAAGGTAATGTGTACTATAAAAGATGGGTTGGTGGTATGTACTTGTAGACATTTTGCCCGATACGGTTTTCTATGCCGACACATATTCTGTGTCTTCAAGAATCGTGATATTAACGTCATTCCAAAATAATATATTTTGAGGCGTTGGACAATTAATTTACACCTTTAGATTTAAAGAAGACGGACGGTTGAGATGAAGGGATTAATTTGTTCTTTAGAAAATTTCTGTTCTTTACGGAACTTTTGTCTAATACATATATCGTTGTGCATATACATACATACTTACTGAGTTACTGATGTGCGCGTAATTTTGTATATCTCAAACAAAAAATAAGCAAAAAAACTAACAAAACTACTTTCAACTATTAGCTATTGGTTTGAAGACACTGTAAGGGGAGCGTGTAAAAAAAACAAACGCTTCCGTATGACGTATGTTCTGTTCCGAAAGGGATGTTCGACTTAAAGCCTTACATAAAACAAGTCCGTGTAGTATTTCTAAGTATGTACTACGTTGATAGAGAACCTTGAAAGCAGCTGTGGGATCCCTGCTATTATTGACCCATATGTCTGCAAATTAATCACAGCACCGACACATTGATCAAACTAAAACACATAAAGAAATGATAATAATGTTGCTATACATGTTTGTGTATAACAATCATGATTTATTTCATTTGTCGAAATATGAAACAATCTAAGCATTACAAAATAACAAGTTAATGCAACTGTTGACGGTGAAAAGGAAATATACCTTGCGACTTTCGTGAAGTTGGCACATTGGAACAGCTAGTAACTTGTGATTTTTTGGCACTATGAAATCTCAACTTGATGGCAACTTCACAAGGTATAGCTTAGTGCACTCCTGCATACCATAAAAAGATATTTATACCATCATGCTCACTAGAAACGGCATGATAACATAACGAATAAACTAAGTCTACCTTGGGGGCTTTGCCACTTGAAGGCAAATATGGATAAGGCAATGTCTCAAAATCGGATTCCCACCATGTTCCAATGCACTCACCAACCTAATCAAGTAATTTGGCAAGTTGATTATATGTTTCTCGACATCAAACATAGTCACATAGACCAGGAAATGCAACTTAAAAAAACAATATATACCTCCCATTTGGTTCGGTGGTTATCTTCATCAGCAGATAGCTTGCTTAAAAGCTTACGCTTCAACCCATCAACATCTATATATTTAATTAATGCATTAATTGTGAACCAACAACTATCTAAGGCATGACAATTCTTGTATAAGTTGTATTAAACATTGATTTTAAAGGGCAAGAAGATTATTTGTTACCTGATTCACCGGGTCTCAATCGGCCACCAGGAAGCTTATATATGTTGCTATTAGCTTGTAGTAACAACAAATGAGGATGTTTGAACAATTCAACCTGATTAAACAGTTTGAAAAAGAAAATGTGCTCATTGTTATTTACTTATTAGAAACTGTGTATTTGAAATATTTTACAATATTCTTTTACTAACTACTCATACTTACATAACCCTATATATAATTTATTGTCTAATATTGATAGCGAAACTAGTCGGAGGCTTGGAGCTAAAGGTCGGGCGGGAGGGACAGAACCAGGACACAAAGTGACCAAGTTGAACTTAGAATAAACTGAACAATACTATAAACATAATTTCTAAGGACCGGGTGCATTTAAAAAAAATTGAATTTTTTTTTATAACAAAATTAACACTACGCCACAAAAGACCATGCATGGCAGCTTGGGTGTCCCGACCCGGGGCCCACCCGCGTCGGCCGGTGTAAGATGGAATTAGAGCTGCAACTCGACATAGATCGCTTGGGCTTATTTTCAGATACAAGATGAACTAGCTTTTGATATTAAGAGCTTATAAAAGCTACTTTTACGAGCTCAAGGTAAGGCTTACGTAAACAAGCACTCAAACCAACTACTCGTAGTATTTATTTTTTACAAATATATACAACCCAAATTATCTCAAAAACTGCTAGCATACTTACTGATCGATCATGTATGATTAAATAGTAAAAAAGGTTACCAAAAGAACAGCTTCTACACAAGTCCTCATGCCACGAGCATCATAGCTAAACATGAAACACAAATAAGTAAATAACCAACTTAAAAATCATAAGAACAACAAATTATTTTCACCACATGCATACTATATATATAATACTATACAAATAACAATAGTACTACTTACGTACTTTGATTTCAAACGTAGCGCACGATCAGCTAGTGTTTGATCATCCTTAAAAGCAACAGCTGGTTTTGAAGTGAAGTAATAGTTACTAAGAGGATAGATATTCACAACCACATGATCCTCTATATCATCACCTTTGTTTGAACAACGTTTGTTGATTATCTCCATATATTATTTGTGTGATAAGTCTATTGGGTTTCGTATGAAACAGCTAAATATTGTTCCAATGAGAAAAAGGTGTACCTACAAAATAGAGATTTTTTACTTATCTTAAAACTATTGAAAAGAAATCTGATAAGTTACTTATTATTATATACATGCATGTGTTTAACGTGGCAGGTGAAGGAGGTGGTGAGGTGGCTCGTGGAGTCACAAACGTCGGTGGACTGGACGGTGCCACACGATAACGACGTTAATTAGCTGCTTGGGCTTTGTTTGGACTTTTTATTGGGCTTCACTACGTTTATGTTTAAAGTTTAAACTGAACTTAAACTTGAGGATTTCATGACCAGGTCATCACATCACTACTAAACCATTTTTTTAACTTCATCACATCACTACTTAACCCCACCCACATGAGGAGTTTAACAAAAATATCTAGCAATCTGGTAGCAGTCAAGATTATTAGCATTGAAAATCATACTATCTTATACTGTAATGCATAAAAGCCTTTTGGGGCATTAATGATACTAAGATATTAAAAGTCGAGTTAATTGCATAAATCGTCCCTAAGGTTTGGCCAAATTGCAGGTTTCGTCCTAAATAGTTTGAAAGTGCAGAGATCATCCATTTTTGAAACCTTTTTGCAAATTTTGGTCCCTAAGGTTTGGTCAAATTGCAGGTTTCGTCCTAAATAAGGACCAAAATTTGCAAAAAGGTTTCAAAAATGGACGATCTTTGCACTTTCAAACTATTCAGGACGAAACCTGCAATTTGACCAAACCTTACGGACGATTTATGCAATTTACTCTTAAAAGTCATAAAATTTAGCAATACAAAAAACCAAGCATAAAGTACAACTAATTTAAGCACAATTACTTTATTAAATGCTACTAATTAAATACACTAAGACATTTAAAATTAAGGAATACAACTTTTCATGTAATGTGTACAACAAATTGAAGCATCAACACATATAACAATCGAGTTATCAACACCTCAAATTAATGATGCTCTAAAAATCCCCCTTCAACGAAAAATACAACTAAAATAACTCATTGTACAAAACAAACAAGCTACTAAACAAAAAAATAAATAAAAATAAAAATTATAAAAAATAAATAAAATACTGCAAACTAACCAAAGCTCCACCAAACTTTTGACATTGCTTATAATCCCTATATAAGGCTAGTCACAGTGGATCGGTCCTCCAGCTCGGTTGTGCTCGGTCGTCGTCAGGTCCCCCCATTGTGGGGATTTGGTCGTGGGTGCCATTTTGGACGAACTAGGTCGTTTAAACGACCGACTTTTGCACAAACAAAACACCTTTTTTTTTTTAAAGAAAAAGGTTTAAAGAGGGTAAAGTTAGTGATGTGAAACAGGGGTTGAAGATGATGACTTTTAAGTCATATACAGTTTACAAAGTGTGCATATTTTCCAACAGAAGAATTACCAATGCAATCACAAAAAATTTTGAACTATAAGAGCACACGGTGCAATCTCGTTGTGCCCCTTCGCCGTCCAAGTGGCACCTCGCCGGAGCTCGCCACTGCACCGGAGGTGCTTATTTTTTTTGGCCACCTTAAGCCTCGCCGTCTGCACGACGAGGCAAATAATCTGACAATGTGTACATTTGCGTGGTCCAAGGATGAAGAAAACGGATATATTACCGTTTAAAAACCAAACGGCTAGTTTTTTTTTTTTTTTTTTTTTTTTTTTAACCTTAAACACCCTATAAATACCAAACCACTACACATATATTTTTCTCACATACAAATCAACCAAAAAATAACATTCTATATCTCAACTCCAAAAAAAAAAAAAAAAGGTCTCAAAACCCGAATGAAGGCGGCTATTTCACGAACCTCCTCGCGTCAAACCCACAACAATACGGGGGTTCGTCAAACTCCTCTACCACCTCGTCGCAAAATTCAAACTCATCGTCACCATATGGTACGCAATTGACCCCGGAGGCAATTTACCTTAATCAACAATATGCGTTTCAACAAGGATTCGCAAATCAACCCCAACGATTTACGGCACCACAGTTTTTTAACCCGTCACAACCTTCAACGTTTCCTCAATCTCAACCACAACCACAATTTGAATCACAACCATCAGGTTCACAATTCAAAGTACCACAAGCACGTGAACCGACCAAATCCCGAGGAAAAAAATGATGGCAAGAAAATAAAAAAAAAGCCGTGGATTTGGACGCGGACGATGACGATGACGTAGAAGCAGTAGGTACGCGTGTGAATAAGAAGTGGTCCAAGGATGAAGAAAGGTTACTTGCGGAAATTTGGATAGAAATTTCCCAAGACAAAGATATGGGAAATGACCGTTCCGAAGAGTACTTTTGGAACCAAATTTTGGAGGTGTTCAACCTTCAGACTGACCGTGACCCTCGTACCAAAAATATGATCACGGGTAAATGGATGAGGATTAATGGTGATTGTCAAAAATTCAACGCTGTTTATAAACATTTGCAGCGTTGAAGTGGTGAAAATGAGGCTGATCATCTCGAAAATGCGAAGACGAACTTCGAACAAAGCTTTGGTTCGAAGAGTTTCATGTATGTTCACGTTTGGGAGGTCTTGAAAAATTACCCGAAATGGGATGCCGAGGACCCGATAGACATTACATGTCTCGAGGATATATTCGGCCCTGACAAACGACCTCGTCCCGAAAGAGACGGCGCCAGAAAGAGTCGAGCTGCAAAGAAACAAAAGTCGACGGATATGTCGAGCGCGGCGAGCTCCGTTGGGAGTCAAACGAGTACTTTTTCGGGACACTTATCCGAAAAATATTCGCAAAAAGCCGACATTCAAATGGCTGCGTACGAGGCGAGGAGACAGAAGGAAGTGAAGACCTTAGAGATTGAGGAGATGAAGTTTCTCATGATTGATCCCGATCAGACGACACCGAAAAAAGCCGCTATCATTCGCCGGAGACAAGAACAAATCATGAGAAAATATCAACTCAACAACGAGGACGAGGATTAAGGGGTTTTTTTTTTTTTTTTTTTTTTGCCATATCGTTATTTCCCGTATCGTTTTTTTTTCGTATCGTTTTTTTTTTCTTTTTTCTATATCGTTGTTTCGTTTTTTTTTTTTTAATATGTTGTATTGTATTTTTATTTTTAATGAAATGAATTTAGTTTATTTGGGAATTTGAATAAAAAATTAAAGTTGTAAGTGGTGGGCCCCAAATGAGTAAGATGTGGCTAATTGTTAGACAATGTGTAATGGTAGATGGTGTACCATGGGGCATGGTGTGACATGTGGCAGTGTGGGCCACCATGGGGCTTGGAAGAAAAAGTAATGTAATGGTAGATGGGGCATGTTGTGACATGTGACACCCATTTTCTTTTCTTTTTTTTATTTTTTTTAATCACCAAAATTAACCTTTATTATTTTTTTTATGCACTAAATTGACATTTTTAAATAAAAGTAAATAAATAAACCAAAGACAATTTCGTTAAAAAAAATAAAACATTACACTCATTGGCCCAATAGTTAAAAAAAAAAGCCCAATAGTTATTTTTAACTCTGAGGTACATGGCCCAATGTTAAATAATAAAAAAAAAAAAAATGAAGCGACAATTTCCTGCGTCTTCTTCTTCCTAAAAAAAATTAGGGTTTGAAAAAAACCCCATATCTCTACAAATCTGAATCACAAATCAACAATTTAACCCCAAATCAGCCACGAGAGTCAAAGGATTAAATGGTGGTCAACAGGGGCGCGGGCGTGGAAGGAAAACGCCCCAATATTTTTTTGGAGGTTCAGCGCCTGTGTATAGTGGATGAGGGGCGTGGAAGGGGCGCAGAAATGGGTTTTTTGGGGAGTTCAGCGCCCCATTATACATGGTCTTAGTGGGGGGGGGGTTTAGTTGTGGAGGTTTGTTAAAGTGATGTGGCACCCGGTGGGCCCCAAATGAGGAGCTTTGGTTGCTCACTGCACCTTGTGCTCTAACAATGACAAAAACAATATCTAATTTTGCGAAAACAGGTGTGATAAAATTAAGATGTAAACAGTCATAGTCATAATTCAAAGTACAACATATCAGGTAAACCTATTGTCAAAAGACCGTTTATAGGGTTTAACCAAGCCAAGCTGAGCCCGAGCTCGATTAAGCTCGAGCTTGACTTGTTTAACATTCGAGAAACTCGAGCTAAAGCGCAACCTGTGAATTATTGCATTTGCATTGACTCATCTCATTTATGACTAATATTTCATTTTTCTCTTCTTTCTTTAATAGTTACGAGTCGTGGAAAACCCGTGCGTTGCACCGATTGTATATTGGTATTGGATTGTGAAATGTTATAATAATTTGTGTATTTTGATAAAATATCATGGTTTAATAGAGTACATATGAAGAGACCTTTTTTTTAAATGAGTCTCTTCACATGTAATATTTTAATATGCATAAGTTACAATATATGTTTTTTTGCTATTTATTCGGCTCTTTTTTTGTCATAGAGAGTTACAAAACATATCTATTTTGATCTTTTTTTCCAATGGCAGAGTTTCAGATGCTAGAAAACTTAATGAAGGTTGCAGGGTCTTCTAATTTGCATGATTGCATGCGTATTTGGTTTGTGGAACAGGCAAGTGAAGATGATGGTCTTACTAGATTGATTTTTTCTAGTTGTGAGCACTTGAGGCGGGTAATGTTGAGAAACCAAACCATGATCGCAAACATGGAAGCATTAGGTCATAATCGTGTTGTTTTGGGAGTGCTTGCAGATTTGAGGAAGGCTCAAAAGAGGCATCAAGCAATGATTGAAAAGTTAGCACTTTTATTTTTCCAAGCTAAAGCTGATGTCTGCGAAGAAGAAAATAATGCTATTAAGATGAATGCGTATAATTAGTTGTTCGGTGTTATCTAAATTTAGATTTAGCGTTTTAACAAATACATTTGGTCGCCATCGTGTCTAGAGCCAGCCTTATATGGAAAAATGTTAAATTTAGTTGGTTGGTTGGATCAAGTGCAAAATAATAAACGTTATATTTTATCAAGAGTTTGGACGAAATGAAATATTTTTGTGACACATTTTATCATAATTTACAAAATTTGATGATTAGTTATATTACATTGCAAAATTTATGGGTAATTTGAATGCATCTTTTATCATAAGTATAACGGTTTTATCTGTTCAGTTCCAAGCAATATTAATTATTCATTCATTTGTATTGTAATTTTCATACTTATTCCTATGTACTTTTAATATTCCTTTGCATAGGTTATATATTCTTAGTATAACATGGAAATTTACATTATAAAAAGTATTACAACTATGACTTCTCATACTGTTTATCCTCTTGTTTTGTTAGGCCAGTTAGCAAATGAAGTTAAGTCGAGTTATGTCTAAGATATGATGCTTGTACATTATGGTCGAGAAGTTAAAGCTCATTTGCCGATGAAGAAGATGTAAGAGAAAAAAATTTAGAAATTATTGATCGTGTGCGTCATAGAGAGTTGATTATAAAGGAATTGAAGGTTGTTGGAATTGATAGTCCTTCGGTTCAAAGTGTTGTGGATTTGAGGAGAATGCAACATGAGGATATGGATGTAGTAGATAAGTTGATGGTTGCTTTAACACAAATACATATTCGTCTTCGTCAACTGTTATCTTTTATCGAGAATTTGGAGGCAATGAAATTTTGATATCTATTTTACGGTTTTTTTTTTTTTTTTTTTTTTTTTTTTTTTTTTTTTTTTTTTTTTATGTAATGTATGGATTTAATAATTAAGATGTTTATTTGGTCAATGGTTATCATAATTGGCAAAGTTTGAGGGTTAGTTATGTTATATTTACAAATTTATGTGTAGTTTATAAAAATATTTGTATCATCAGTGGAAGAATTTTATGTTCATTGCAACACTTCTTCTAAAAACGTATTGCATATTTCTGCATGGGAAAACAAACCATCTATTTGAATTAATACTCTAATTAAGCGTTGCAATGATGAAATTGGTTCAGTTGCCCTCGGTATTCATTATATACACTGTATTAGTAAAAAGAAGTTTATTAATTAATAATAACTCTTCCAAAAAAAAATCTTCTCATATCAATCAAAACAATCCAATGGCTGAAGAAACACCACTGATCAGGGAACTCAAAGACGCTTCAGGCTCAGATCAGCTCTACAAATGCTTCAAGTTCCTCTTCATCCAGGAACATACCGAAGAGGAGGCGTTTCTTAGGTGTTTGGGCGAGAAATGCGATGAGCTGCAAAGGAAGATTGACAAACGCACTGAGCGAATGGCGGAAGTTTGGTCCCTCAATCATGATGAGGAAGAAGCTGGTGATGACATTTATGAATGCCTCCGTGAGAAGCAGGTGAGGGCTAGGAGGAGGTTGGAGGCGTTAACTGCTATACTGATTGAAGTCCGTGCTGGTCTTACCGAGGGTGAGCAGCATATGGGGATTATGGACTTCTATGATTAGGGCAGCTTTGGGTAGGTTGTTTTCTTGGGTTGTTAGGTGTTGATGGTTTTAGTTGTTTTTTGCTGTTATCTATGGGTTATGGTGATGGTGAAATGAATAGAAGATGTATATGGATGGTTAATGTTTGATGAAGTAATTATAAATGGAATATTAATATTAGTATCTTTAGTAAAAATGCTTATTCTCTTTATTTATTTATTTATTATCATTCAAATTTTTTAAAATATATATATATATATATATATATATATATATATATATATATATATATATATACACACACACTTTTATTTATAAGGGTATAACAGATCTCTTTCTCTATCATACACAACAACAACAATATACGGCAGCATTAGATCTGATAAGATCAAATATATGCGACAATCCAAATTAGGGTTTTAATCGCTGTAGGGTTTGATTAAATCAAAAAAAAGGATCCATCAAATAAAGTATAATCGTCTTAGGGTTTGGGTGAAATGGAAACCAAATATCCTATACTAATTGGTGAAATGAATATACAGGTATGTATGTTAATGATATAGCATCATTTTTCTCTCACATAATCACCCACAAAGTAATAAAACAATAGATCCCTAAATCGATTTTAGGGTTTTCATTTACATACGACAGATATGTAATCAATCAATGATGAATCAGAATAACGATGTATTAAAGTGTTTGAAAGTTTGATCAATAATATCAACATGTATTTGAGAGTTTTTTTAGTTCGATAAGGTATTGTATGTTGACTGGTATTATCAGTTTATTTTGTATATGGGATTTGTATTGTAGCATTATTAGTGTAATCGGTGTGTTACAGAGTGTGTTTCAGAGGGCGTTAGTAGTTTAATTTGATATGCTTAGTTTATAGATTATAGGGGTGTTCAGCATAAGGTTTTAATGAGGAGAATATAGCGTATACCTACATTTGGTTATTGTGATCCAATATGATTTGGCACATATGTTAATAGTATTAATCTGTTAGGGCTAATAAGCGATGTATACCTGTCGTTTATACCTTTGGCGCATATATTTGGTCGGGTGATTGAAGCATGTTTGGCGTGGGATAAGATCAGAGGGTCTTGTTTACTTTACAACAGGCTTATAAAATGAATTTTTTAACATTAGAGATTTTGTATTAAGGAGGTTAAATTTCTGATATAAGACACTCGGGAGTTGAAACCTAGCATTTTATGTTGTGATCTAATATATATATATATAGTGTTGGTAAGTCATAAATGTTTTATAGTCTATGTAACTAAACGTGTATGCAGTATGTTCATCCTTCTTGTACTTAGCTGACACGGCAACTAAAGTAGTTAAATGTGATAAATTTGTTGGTTAACTATCAAGAAGAAGATTACATGATTTCCCTGTTGTGGTCTAATAGATATAAAGTGTTGGTAAGTGACAAATGTTTTATACTCCATGTAACTAACCGTGTATTCAGTAGTTTGATCCTTCGTGTACTTAGCTGACATGGTAAATAAAGTTGTTAAATTTCGTAAATTAGTTTATTAACTGTCAAGAAGAAGACTACATGATATGTGTATTTATAACAATACAGATCCGTATTGTACTTAGCTGACTTGGTAACTAAAGATGTTGAATGTGATAAATTAGTTTATTAACTGTGAAGAAGAATATGACATGATTAACGTCTGTTGTAAATATATGTTGAAGTCCGTTAGCAGTCGGTTTTACTTAAGTCGTGTGCAGGGTTTATACATCAAATACTTATCATTGTGTGTTTTTTGTTAGAATCGTTTTGCAATAGTTAATATGTTAATACGAAATGGAGATAACTGATAATGAGTACACGTTCCAAAGAGGTTTGATATTGCTGTCTTTAACTGCTTGAAAGTTACATTAACAACTTTATTTCCTATATGTATCTTCACCTACTTATGCGCATCGTTCCGACTACGATAACCATCATTCATGTCATCATAATTGGAGCTGCTGGCAGAAGACGAACACTGCAATGGTATTACATCCTTTGCTATTGTTGGATTTGATAATGACAATACCAAACTCATGGATTTCATTCTTTCGTGCTTATTTTTGAAATATTTATGTCTCAATTTTTTGGTGCTGTTAGCAAATTGTAAATTTGGGTTATCTTCTAATTGCCTTTGTTCTTCTTTCAGCATTGTTAGTATATCTCGCATGGTTCCATAGTGTTGTGCGCCGCCATTCCCAGCCTGCAACGAAAAATGAAATTATTTAGTAACACGATATACAGATTTGGAAGAAGGTTAGTTTTTATTCATTTTGAACCTGTAAACCATTAATCAAATCTTTCATACTCTTCAGTTTACGATAGGGCCAACGCTTAATACCCACGTCTCTACAGCGGGTTTTGAATACACTTAAACCAACATTAAATTCTTTTGCAGCTTGCGCGATAGGCATGTGAAAGTACTTGGAGATAACCTCAAAGCTGAATTCCATCTATTTCTAATAGGGGTATCTGATATATGTGTGTGATAAAAGAACTGGTGAGTGTTGGTGAAGGCCAGAGTCCAGGTTTTTAAAGCCTGTCCAAGTGATTGACATTCCCAGCAGTTACAAAAAGGGTTTGTGATTCATAATGACTCATAAAGTAATTTAATTTCATAATTTATGCTTTGTTATTGTTAATTATTGACATTCTTTGACTGGAAGTGATTATTCGAGGAAGTATAAGATGGTTTGTTTCATATGAAAACTATAAAAAAACATATATCATGTTAATAGACATTCTATATGAATGTTAAAAGAAGTAATGATAAGAAACGTTAACACATAACGACTCGTTACACCATATTCTGACACGTACAGTTGAACATTACTGAATATGGGATTAGGCGAATATAGGACAACATAGGTAAGTGATTACCCTTGACACTTGTTATTTGGCATTGCGTAATAGAATTTTAGAGGGAATTGTCATAATTTTAGTATGAAGGGCACACCAGATTCTGTATATCAGTGGATATGTAGTAGTAAACGTGTATTTCAATTAATCCCTTCCGCTTACATCATTTCTTCGTGACTGAAGTTAGGCGACACAGTTCTTATTACTATGAATTTCAAAAAGAGTTACCATATCTCGGTGATGGGTTCTGTTGATTGGGAATCGTGGGCTGAGTAGATGTAACAGATGATGAATATTTTTTTTTCTAACTCTGTCACTCTATCTTTGTTAGCGCCTTATATTAATAATGATTAATCAAAAACAAACTGAGAGTTGGTATTTTTTTAGTATCCTTGTATCTGGAAAATTAGGTTAGTTTTTTAAAAGAGCTATAGTTATTATAACTATATAAAAACGTATATCATTTAGATCCTTCATGCCTATTAGAATATAACTACTTATTTCGGTTTTGGTGGTTGTTTCTTTATTTGGAATCGTGTAAGGTCTAATTCATACGTGAATAAGAAAGTGTCCTATATCATTGTTTAGTAACCTTCTCTCATTGCATAATCCGTAAATTGCATTATTTTAGATATTCAATTAGCATTGTTATAAATAGTAGAATATTTTGGTATTTGGTTCACAAATATAAGCCACACACCGTTAGGATTCATGGTAGAGTTGAATGATATCAAAACTCATATAGAAATAAAATAACATAAATAAGAACACGATTTATATTAAGGTAAATCAATATAGTTTGTCGCGACATCCAAATGATATCAAGAAACTATTATAAACAAAACTATTTTATTATGCCCATATGTCTATGTATGAAGACATTATTTGTTGATGCTTATTTCTTGATGATGCGTGCTTCTAGCCTGACATAAACAACACCCCTATACTTACTCAGAATCCTCCACAATAAACCTAAACACATAAGATAAACAAATACTTATTAATAAGCATGTCAGAGTAACCCGGATAATGATTGAAGGTTTTCATCACCATGTTCTCACTTTCTTTTTTTCTTCCATTCAGCTGATCCACTCCCAGCATCATTCAGCCACTCATCTGCATTAACCAATTCCACCTCTACATTAGAATCTTCTAGCTCCCCCCTGAAGACAATGAAATCATATATTACATGTGCAGGATATTGTTTAAATCAATATTCATATGTTTAATGTTTATTGCTTGTAACGGTTAATGGCAACTAACATATTCTTTTCCTTTATCTCTGCAGACTTAGAAGGTGTGGCGATTGATGGGTCCTGATGTGATTCCTTTACTGAATGGTTCAATGCGACAGATTGGCTGACAAATGCGCTGGAACAATCACCATCCACAGCCAACTCAGTTGGGTTCACAATCCAACATATGAATCTTTCGAAACTGTTACACTCGTAGTATGTGTGAGACTTTATCTCAAATACATGTGTTGTGCCAATGATCTTGGCTAAGGTCGGTGGCAAGGTACCGTGTTCATCTGAATACTATAAAGGAAGGTTAGTAAAAAGAGTGTTATGCAAAATATCATATATGTTAGATACTGTAAGATCCCACGAAAATCCATCGTAATAGTCCTTGTTAATTAATAATAACCTTGAATTACCATTTAACAAAACCCATTTTTACGGGGAAATTTAAACTTTTCTTTTATTATTACCACATTACGTTTTGACAACATATATTAAATAGCGATACGTACCTTGAAAACTCAGTGTTTCACAAAACTCCATCCACACTAAATTTATGTTACACAAATTACACATTATAGTTAAAACTACTAAACCTGTAACTTGATACTTTAATCACATTTATACTTCACTAACTACATTTATTTGTACAAAACATATTTCCTACACATACCTAAGATATTGTTAGCTACCCTCACATATACTTACCTACCTAAGATATTTTTGTGTGCCAGCAAAACATGCAAACGTGTCCATCAAACCACAGTAACCTCAAATGATATCTTAAATGTCGGTGAAATATGTATAGCTGTCCTCTTCTCTACAGTTCTTTCAATGATTGAGTTGAAAACGAAATATGTGAAATACATTCTATAAGATACACCACCTCTATCACCCACTTCCTATTCTCATCCTAACTCTCTCACCTCACTCTCCCTCTCTAACATTTTCCAGTCTCAAATCCGGCCATCCGGCCGCCACCCCCGGTCACCTTACTACACTACCACCACCAAAATGATCCTTGTGATCTCCTTTTCACCCCCATGTACTCTACGCGCCACAAACATCATCACCATCACCTCCACGCGCCTTTACCGCCACGTATAACCATCACCACCATTAACTACATCACATCTCTCATTCTAGTCTTGATGTTTTGAAGTCGTTTGAGGGACAACCCGTGAGTTCCAGCCACCATAGCCGCTGTAGCAGCCACCATCACCGTTTGCTCTCTCCTCTTCTCGTCATGGTAAAACCGAGAAAGCCCGTTTTTATATATTTCTTTTATATATAACCGATTTATTTTGTTTCTATTTGTTTTTCGTGGATTTACATAAAACGGATTTATTTTGGAATTTAAAATGGATTAATATGAATGTACGAGTGGTAAGAAAAATTGTTGTAATGGTGTCCTTTTTGTTTCGGGTTGAAAACGGGTCGGGTCGACCCATACTTGCTTTGGCTCAGTTTCATGTGGTAAGAAATATGAAAAGGGTGGTTGAATTAATTAGTTTGGTTACGGGTGGAGTTTTTTTTTTTTGGTGATTGGTTCGGTTAACAAGACACCACAAAGGTGTTGTCATTTACAGTGAGGTTTTTGGAATAATTATTTGACTAATTTTATTGTGATAGTTGTAGTCGTGACTGTTAGTCCGTTTGATTTGTTTCATGTCGACAAGGGTACGAGCCGAGACCCTTTGGTCTCGGCATAGTAAGTTTATTTTTTTTTATTGTTGTCATTTTGTTAAGGTTGGACTTGGATTCGATCTCTTTTTGTGGTCTTGATGTTGTTATTGTTTACTTGGTCTCGGTTCAAAGTTTACACCCAAAGAGGGTGCTTGATAACTCTCGGGTTGGTGCAACCAAACTCGAGAGGGTTTCCTATTTAGTCGAACTTCTCCCAGCTCATTTCCAGTGAACGTGATAGGGTACGTTTGTAATTTTGGTGTATTGATTGTCTCGGTTATTTTTTTTTTCCAAGTGGAGTAGTAATGATTGTTAAAAGGGCTTATGAGTACACTGGTTTTACTTGGGCCAAAGCCCACTTGGTGTAGTATTGGGTAAAGCCCAATGAGTTAAAAAGAAAAAGATAACATTTGTTTCATTAAGATAATTAAACTTACATATAACTTTCGGTTATTAAAAAGGGGATTAACTAACGTATTACTTGGTCGACATTTTTGGATATTTGGTGCGTTTCGGATTTTACTTGGAAATTGTGACATTGATTTGAATACGGATTTGATTATAATACTTGGACATTGGACAAAGGTGGATCGCTATCGGACTTACTACATTAGACATTGGACTTATTGAATATTTTGAGACACGAAATGGACCCAAAATCTTCAATAAAACTAAAACTACTATTTACAAGAATAATAACGGGATATAAACTTATTAAATAGTGTAATTCCAGTTTTGATTTAAACCAAGTCTCGACGACTTGAGGAAAACTAATTTTATTAGTTAAACTTATTAGTTTTATTATAAAACGTTTATGTTTTATACAAGTTATTTGGGATAACGGGGTAAATGCCGAAACGTACAAACTAGTTATTTGATTTGAGATGATTGTTTGTTTTTAGCTTCTAAGTTGTCCTCCTTGGTTTAAGTCCTCGTCAGTATCCTCTTGAGTTAGTTGATGTCTATTCTTTTTGGCGTGAGTTGTACGTCGAGTCTAGATTATCTTACCACACCACATGAAACATTTAAACTAAGTTTTTGATAAGTTTTGGAAAACTGAATAATCCACGAAAACTATGACACTCTATCTTTTATAGGTTTATTATTGTGCTAGACGTGTTTTGAGATAACTGTATACGTACTAGGTTGTGCCGATACTAGATCGTTGTGTATCATCGTGCTATATGTTTTGAGACCGTTGTGATATGCTCTAGATGCCAGTCATGTCAGTGTGATCTTTGCTTGCTGTGGCTAAGGTGAGTCGTGGCCCCTCCTATTTTAATACTTGTTTTAATAACACTTTTGGGGGAGATACATGCTTTAACTGTTTTAAGTTACTTATATACTTTGAAAACTCTCATGAATTACTCAAAATCATCCACTATGCTTTACATGTTTGAATCATACTTGAAAGGAATACATGCTCATTATATGTGCAAATTGTCTGTTTAGCTTAAACACGGAACTTGGAAGATAACATTTTTAAGCTACTTGGTGTAACATGATACTGAGGCTTATTGTATGCATTCATGTGACAAATGAATGTACTGTTACTTTATTATGATATTTCTACATTTCACTAGAAATAATTGCCAAGACTAAAATTACGTATAATTCATGCTGTTTGTGCAGTATAATACATGTCGTTTGTGCGATACATTTCATACTGCTTTGTGCGGTATAATTCATGTTGTTTGTGCAGTATAATACTTGTCGTTTGTGCGATACATTGTTAACGTTTGCGTATCACGAGGCTTAGGGCAATATAACTTTATGAATATATGAATGTTTCATAAATATATCCTAGGATACAGCTGTATTTGGAAGACCCCCACTTTACACTGATAGATTTCAGACTCTAAATTACTATTCCCACTATGTGATATGATTATGGATCATGTACTTGAATTTTAACTGTTATCATATGTGATTTAAATGAGAATTCTACAAAAGACAACCCAAAATGCTTAGTATATCGTTACATTTAAAAGCTGATTCAACAGTCTATATCGAGCGTATAACAACGTGGCTCATCTGTACTTATAACTTGGAACTTATGATTTTGGAAATCATATATGAATTGCTTGTGGAAATTTTACACAACACAACTTATTATTTATTTCATGAAGAATTATTATTTACTTCGACAATCACCATACACCATTTAAATTCATTAAAAGAAAGTTATTTTCTATCAAACTCCACGAACTCACCAACCATTGTGTTGACATTTTAAGCATGTTTATCTCAGGTAATTAACGGAGCAGGACAAGACACGGAGCGGGCATCTTCTACTCTGATAAATAAACTGGTGTAAAATCAAATATGTCATTCTTTCCAAATTATCACATTTTCTCATGGGATTTTCAAATCAAATAATTCACATTTGTATCAAGAATATTCTTTTGAATGACATATAACTTTCAAAACGCCCCTTCCGGGCCGTTTTTCTGAAATTTAAACCTCGATCCTCACCGTAACACCCTAATTACTTTTTCGCTGCCACAAACCAAATTTGGGGGTGTTACATATATTCACCTCGTGTTCCAATTGCAGAAGCGAGGACGCCGAGCACTTTACCAACTGAGTCGATGGTTCATCGAAGAGCACAACCACAGTTTTATCAGTGTGGTCGGACACACACAGCTCAAGCCTATACCTGTAAATCAGTTGTTTTACGGGTAAATTATCAATTGTATTTGTTGCATTCCAAATAACGTTACATAATTTTAAACTATAACATTACCTAATATCAGGGTATGCAACTGGATTCTCACATCCATCGCACCAAAAGCTACCTTCAATTTGGGTGGAACCTTTTTTGCATTTGTCCCCACCACATGATCGGATGATCCACCCATTCTTAGTCCTGATATTGTCGATTGTCACCTTTAAATGGAAGGTTGCAGACTGTACACGGGAGGATCATTTAACCAACATGCAATGGGATGATAATATAGGCATGCAAGGATCGTAAAATTACTTACATCATTTGTCCGATTACGTGACCACAACAGAAGGGTTTCGAATGTCCCAGTTTTAGGTATAGAGTCCATAACAGAGGGGGCAACCTGTCTTTCGCCAACACAACTAACAGCCAGAGAACTGGTAAGTTATTAAAAAAATAATGGTATTAACTTTGCAAACCATGGCAGATCAGGAGGGGGTTTTAATATTCAAATAATGTATTGGAAACGGCTATGAATGCTTACCCAGAGTCTGACTTCAATTCCTTAATTGCAGGTATGTCAACATCGTCCAGAAGCATTGTCGATGAACTGCTGGATAAACACAGCTTATCTGGGATGGGATGTACAAATTCAGAGTCACATGTCCACATGATTTATACAGATAAGTTTCAAAGTAAAAAAATACATACTGTTGTAATGTCTTGCAGTTGTAGATGTCATCACAATAGGACACATGACCACGTGTTTCATCTTTTTGTCAATAAGCACATCACATAACCCTCCCCATAACGTTACCCTTATTGACTGTCCCCTGTTGCATATACCGGGGAAAAAAGCGATAAATGTTAATATAGTTTCTAAAATTGTAACACCAATAATGTAGATTAAAGTTGCTATATAAACTAAGCTGTAAACTTCATAACAATAAAAACGAAGATTTTTGTTCAAATAAAAGTCATATAAACTAACTTTAACATCTTTTGATCAATATGATATATATGGTTTTGATATATATATTTGGAAGAATAGATTGAACAAAGTGTTGTATTCTTTCATTAAAAGATTAATAAACATATATAACAGTGCTAACCTATGATTTGCCAGGTAGAATTCAAGATTTTTGGAACCGGTCTTAGTGTGGTTCATCCTGCCAATGTTTGTCACATATCCGGCTACATCTGCCAGGTAACAATTCGAATATTAATCCATCATACCATTTATAGTGGGGCATCACTAATTTTATAAAACAAATACAAACTTACCAATAAGATACTTGTTCCTTGTAGGTTTTATATTTTCAATATCCACCAACTGCAAAGGATACCTAATGAACCCTTCAGAAATCACCAAAGACTTCCGTATGCGTGTTTTGCCATCAAATTCAAGCATAAAGGTATCATCTTTTCTAACGCGATATTCTTCCTTGTTAGCCAGCACTACAAAATCTTTTATCGAGTATACACCACCTTCCTTTAACATGAGGAATTTGTGTGCCACAGTTGCCCTGGCAGTGCAGTGGATAACATTACCCTGCAATAATATGGTGTAAAAAATCATATATATTAGCAGCAAACATAACATGTAAACATTACCTTTGCATCAGATACAACAAAATCGGTACTCAATAGACGCCCGGTTGTAGCCTTCACATCCCACATCATGCACAGCATAACAACAATGTTTCCAGTTGAAGAGAATTTTAACTCATCAATGAACATATGGGAAGCTGCATTCACATCCTTGTCAGCCATTGAATGGGCTCACCTGTATGCACGAATGAAGCAGCACTTGTATGTATGGGCAGCAGAAGTGTTGCGGACTCAAGGTCATATGATGGTCTTTAATTGTAGTATTCATGGCTCTTTTGGTTCATATTCTGTAACCCCTATTAACTAATTGTGTATTTATATGATAGCCTATTTAGTGATTGTAAATTTATATGATAAAATTGTATTTCCGAATGCATTTTTTTGTATTATTTCCAAGCTTTACCATGTTGCACAATACAACCTTTTATGCACATTTACTCTTCCACATTAAATGTAGGAGGAGTGAATCTTTATATATATAAGATGCTATCAAAAATTGGTTAGAACAATGTGTTTTAAATAATCATACTAAATTTATATATGTTATATAGTAAAACTCATTTAATTTTAGTACTCAAAGTAATGCAAGTTGAATCTAAACTTTAAAAAAAATATGGGCTTATGTTTTTGGATTTAAGATCATTTGAGGACAAAACTTTTTTTACATACCAAGGGATCAATCTCCACCATTCATCTAGTTTGATCTAATGGGGATTAACCTAAGATTTAATATGGAAACCTAAGTCCATGTCTTCTTTTCCTTTTACTTTGTCTTTTTTTCTTTTTATTTATTTTTTATTTTTTTTGTCTTTTTTCTTTTTAATTCACGTTTTTTCTAAATGGTTGTTTTTTTTTTTTTTTTTTTTTTTTTTTTTTTTTTTTTTTTTTTTTTTTTTTAATTCACGTTTTTTTTAAATCTTTTTTTTTCTTTTTCGTACGTTTTCATACATATTCGTCCATTTTCTTTTTCGTCCGTTTTCGTCAGTTTTTATACGTTTTCGTCCGTTTTTATACGTTTTCGTCCGTTTTTGTCCGTTTTTATACGTTTTCGTCCGTTTTCATACGTTTTCATCTCCTTTTGTCCGTTTTCATACGTTTTCGTCCGTTTGTATACATCTTTGTCTGTTTTCAGACGTTGTCGTCCGTTTTCCTACATATTCGTCCATTTTCGTACGTTTTCGTCAGTTTTTATACGTTTTCGTCCTTTTTTATACGTTTTCATCTGTTTTCGTCCATTTTCATACGTTTTCATCCGTTTTCTTACGTTTTCGTCGGTTTTCATAGGTTTTCGTCTGATTTTATACGTTTTTGTCTGTTTTATACGTTTCCATCCGTTTTTATACGTTTTCGTCCGTTTTCATATGTTTTCTTACGTTTTTGTTCGTTTTCATACGTTTTCGTCCGTTTTCATACATTTTGTCCGTTTTCAGACGTTTTAGTCCGTTTTCCAACATATTGTCGTTTTCTACGTTTTCGTCTTTTTCATAGTTTTCGTCCGTTTTTAAATGTTTTCAGCCTATTTTCAGCGTTTTCATACGTTTTCGATTTACAGTTATATTGTCTCATATCCAGTGTTGTACTCAGATTTATCTCAATTGATTTACTCAGATATACAGTATTTTGTTTTATACAAGTGTTATTCTGAATTATCAACAGTATTTTACATTTTATTAATTCACGTTTCTGATTTTCGTCCTTTTCTTACGTTTTGTCACGTTTTTTTTCTTACATTTTGTCTTATTCGACGTTTTCGTTTTCCCTATTAGTTTTTTTTACGTTTTCGTCTTTATTTTTTTTTTTTTTCCTTCAGTTTTCATATTTTGTTCCAGTGTTTCTGTATCCGATTAATTTTAATTCAATTTTTCAGATCCAAGTTTTTTGTATTATCCAATTATTTGATTCACAGTGCATTTTCACTTTTTATTCAGTTTCTTATTCGTATTTTCTTATTTCGCGTTTTCTAATATTCGTTCGTTTCTTCGTTTTTAATTCATTTGTCATTTCATTTTTTTCGTCGATTTTAATGTTTTCACATTTCAGACGTTTTCATACTTCCTGAATATCACTGATACTCGGAATATCACAATTGATGATACTTAGAATATCACAAGTGATACTATGAATATCACAAGTGATTTTCACCTTTTTTTAATTCGCGTTTCTGAATATCACAAGTGATATTCTGTGATACTCAGAATATCACAAGTGATGATACTCAGAATATCACAATTGATGATACTCAGAATATCACAAGTGATGATACTCCGAATATCAAAAGTGATATCCTGAATATCACAAGTGATATTCTGTGATACTCAGAATATCACAAGTGATGATACTCAGAATATCACAATTGATGATACTCTGAATATCACAAGTGATATCCTGAATATCACAAGTGATTTTCAACTAATGTTTTGTAACAATCACTTGTGATATTCAGAATATTACAAGTGATATTCTGAATATCACAAGTGATTTTCACGTTTTTTTAATTCACGTTTTCTTTTTCACTTTCTTACGTTTTCGTCCGCATTCATACGTTTTCGTCCGTTTTCGTTCGTTTTCATACGTTTTCGTCCGTTTTCATACGTTTCTGAATATCACTATTGATATTCTTAATATCACAAGTGATATTTTGAATATCAGAGAAAATCACTTGTGATATTCCGAGTATCATCACTTGTGATATTCAGAATATCACTTGTGATATTCTGAGTATCATCAATTGTGATATTCCGAGTATCATCACTTGTGATATTCTGAGTATCACAGAATATCACTTGTGATATTCAGGAACGTATGAAAACGTCTGAAAATGGCTGAAAACATTTAAAAACGGACGAAAACAAATGAAAATGGACGAAAGCGTAAGAAAACGGACGAATATGTAGGAAAACAGACGAAAACGTGAATTAAAAAACGTAAGAAAACGGACGAATATGTAGGAAAACGGACGAAAACGTAAGAAAACGGACGAATATTCATAAACGTGAATTAAAAAACGTGAAAATCACTTGTGATATTCAGAATATCAGTTGTGATATTCAGAATATCACAAGTGATATTCTGAGTATCATCAATTGTGATATTCTGAGTATCATCACTTGTGATATTCTGAGTATCATCACTTGTGATGTTCTGAGTATCATCACTTGTGATATCCTGAGTATCACAATGGCTGAAAACATTTAAAAACGGACGAAAACATATGAAAATGGACGAAAACGTAAGAAAACGGACGAATATGGACGAAAACGTCTGAAAACGGACAAAAATGTATAAAAACGGACGAAAACGTATGAAAATGGACAAAAACTTAAGAAAACGGACGAAAACATATGAAAACGGACAAAAACAGATGAAAACGTAAAAAAAACAGACGAAAACGTATGAAAACGGACAAAAATGGACTAAAACGTATGAAAACGGACAAAAACTTTTGAAAACGGACGAAAACTTACAAAAACGGACGAAAACGTATGAAAACGGATAAAAACGTCTGAAAACGTATATAAACATATGAAAACGGACAAAAACGTATGAAAACGTAATAAAGTGAAAAAAACATGAATTAAAAAAAAAAAAAAAAAAAAAAAAAAAAAAAAAAAAAAAACTTGATTTAAAAAAAACGTGAATTAAAAAAAAAGAAAAAAAAAACTTGATTTAAAAAAAATGTGAATTAAAAAAAAAAAAAAAAAAAAAAAAAAAAGACATGGACTTAGGTTTCCATATTAAATATTAGATTAATCCCCACCATTAGTTCATATTAAATGGATGATGGAGATTTGTCCCTCAGTATGCAACAAAAATTTAGTCCTTAAATGAACTTCACTCTATGTTTTTGGTGTTTTTAAGTCGGGGAAAAAATAAAAGATAAGTTCAATAGTAAAATTAATTAGGAAAGTTGATAAAAGGTATTTTTGACATTTCAATAACTTTGAGTAAGGTGAAAAAGTTTATAATTAACTTTGAGTAAGGATGAGCATTATAGATCGCAGACTGAACCAGAGAAACCGGACTGACCGGATTTCGGTCCGGTCCTTCGTCCACCCTTTTAACTATTTTCGGTCCTTGATACGGTCCGGTCCAGTTCGATCTTACGCACAACCGGACATTAGGATTTGTTGGACCAGACCAGACCGACCGACAAACCGAACCAAACCTGGACCGAACATTTCAATCCTGTGTTTTGGGCCAAATCGGTTTTTGGTCCAGTCCGGTCTAGTTTTCGGACCATGCTCAGCCCTAGGGAATGGCATGTAATGCAAATTTTGGAAACCATAAGTATTATATAATAACAACTTTTGGCACTGCATAAATATAAAATAGAGACGAGCAAAATCGACCGACGATCGACAACCGACGTAAATCGACCCCGACCAACCTCGATTGACACAAACCGAACTCAACTCGGGTCGGGTCAGGAGTCGGTTTTGCTCAAGCCCGACCGAGAAAATACAAAGAAACCGATGCTCCCGACAACAAACCAAGAAAACCGAGGTGATTTTGGGACTATTCGGGTCGGGAGGCGGGCTGGGTTTTAGAGGTTATCCGTTTAGGGTCGGGACGGGTAGTTCCGGCCCCATGCTCACCCCTTATAAAAGGTAACAAGTCTCTTCATCTTCATCATCATCATCAGTCGTTAGGGTTTTATATAAAAAGAAGCAAAACAATGAAGCTAGCATGGCTCCGATCCGTCGAGACCGCCCACCAAGACTGCGTATGGGCATGCACATGGGTCCCACAAACCGACACCTCCCCGACCCTCCTCTTAACCGGATCTTTAGACGAGACAGTCAAGCTGTGGGACCCACAAGAGTTGTCACTCGTCCGTACGAACACAGGGCATTGTTTAGGGGTGGTTTCAGTGGCGGCTCATCCGTCGGGAAAGATAGCTGCTTCGGCTTCGATGGATAGTTTTGTCAGAGTTTTTGATGTGGAGAGTAATGTCACTATTGCTACTTTGGAAGCCCCCCCTTCTGAAGTCTGGCATATGCAGTTTGATCCTAGGGTGGGTTTTATATGTTTTTATATACTCGTATTATTTTATATGTTTTTATAGAATTTGATGTTTGGCGAGAATCGCAGTAGTAGTTAGCTGTAGCTATGACTTAGTGGTGGAGATAGGAGGGGGCAGGGTAGGGGTGTCAATCGAGTCGTGTTTGGGTTGACCTATTCGGGTTCGCGGGCTGGCGTGTTATTATAACATCAACCCAAACACGACCCGACCCATTTATTAATCGTGTCAAGAAACTCAACCCTAACCCAGACCAGCATAACACGTGTAACCCATTTTTGACATAACACGTGTAACCTATTTTTGACCCGTTTAACCTGTTTAAGTAAATAGGTCAAGCGATGAATAAGGTTAGTCGTTTGTCAATTTAACTAGTTTAAAGCTCTTGTTGCTAAACAAGCTTAATAAAAAAATGCTAGACATAACCGCTCATATGCATATGCAGTTTGATCCTAGGGTATTAATTCCAAATGCACGACATTTGGAGTGTTTTTGGAGCAACTAGTGTTTAGCGTTTGAAATATATAAGCTTGTTTAGCAAGTAGCGTGTAGTGTTTTGGATTTTGTTTAAACGCTATTTTACAACTGCTACTTAAAGAAGCGTTGAAATATAAAGGCTAGTGCTTCATAGTTCATACGACCACTAGTTTTACCAAACATACAGTAATTGATGTTGCGTTTGAGTTAGTTATGATGAATCTAAATGTAAGTTGAGATTTTGGAATTGGCGTGTTAATCTTAGCTTCTTAGGTGACATAACAAACTTATATAAGCTTATGCAGTTTAATCCCAGGGTATCAAATTCCAACATCTTTTGATATTTTTGTTATTGGTTTTATGGTAATGGTGACGTGTTTGTAGAATTTTATATAATTTCTACATGGATATAGCTAATTATTAGAAAACATGTATAGGATTGACTGTTCTAGTTTTAGTTTTTGTAAATTATGTTGCATTTAGGTGAGTTGTCGTCTAGCTACATGTAACTTGAGGTCATATAATTGTTTGAAAAATTACATGTTGGACTATTTCATATGACAATGGGAGCACAGGATTTGTATGTAGTTTTTTTTGTACTTCAACTCCTTGTAGATAAGTTAATGAACTAAAGGGTTGTGTCGGGGAAGCTTAGTTATAAAGTGTATCATCTTGTTGTGTTATCAAAACACAGAAATCACAAGTTTTTGGGGTAAAGGGTTATTAGTTGTTCTCTGAGGGGAAATAGGTGAAGTAAGCTGCTGCTGTTTTTTTGGAGCCTCAAATGAATACGCTCTGAAGCAGAAGCTTACCTAAACGCCCTCTAAATGAGCTCTAGTTTCTACCGAAACAACAAGTTCATCCTTCCGAAAGCTTATCCCTTAGTTAGTGTAGCTTCATCTTAATAAGTTCATTCTTTCTTTATATCAATTATGAATGTTTAGTGCAATAAGTTGCTTATAATCTTTAGACTGTGGAATCTACCTTTGATGTGTATTTTAAACAGTTATAAAGATGTGGTTTCTGAAGAAGAATTCTGTCAAATTAAATCCGTTGATATTTATTGGCAGGGTACGACTCTTGCTGTTGCCGGTGGTAGCAGTGCATCAGTCAAACTATGGGATACTGCTGAATGGAAGCAGATAGGAACTTTATCCATTCCTCGTCCTGAAGGCTCAAAGGCCTCTGACAAAGGCAACAACAAGAAGTTTGTCCTTTCGGTTGCATGGAGCCCTAACGGAAGACAACTAGCGTGTGGGTCAATGGATGGTTCTATTTCTGTGTTTGACGTACAGCGGGCTAAGTTTCTTCACCATCTTGAAGGACATACGATGCCTGTTCGCTCACTTGCTTATTCGCCTGTAGACCCAAGAGTTCTTGTTTCAGGATCTGATGATGAGCGTATTCACATGTATGATGCAGAAGGAAAGACACTATTTTCGTCAATGTCCGGTCATTCAAGTTGGGTTTTGAGCGTTGATGTGAGCCCAGATGGGGCAGCTATTGCATCGGGTTCCAGTGATAGGACTGTGAAGTTGTGGGACCCTAAAATGAGGGCAGCAGTTCAGACCATGACCAACCATACAGATCAGGTTTGGGGAGTGAAGTTTGAACCTGCAGGTGGAGCTAGAGGGAGCCTGCTTGCAAGTGTATCAGATGATAAAAGCATCTCGCTATACAATTATTCTTAGCTGTCAATTCTCTAAATTTCATCCTTGTTTTCCAGTTTGGTTTGAGTCGTTGATTTAGCGAGCAGTTTGTTTGCAGAGTAGACTTGAACCTGAAGTGGCAGGACACCAGCCAATTGTACTTTTTTCATTGTAACCTGGAAAAGAATTTGAGACTTGATTGGAAACTTAAAACTGACCAGTTGTTTTCTTTATATAATGGTAACTAGCAGCTGCAAATTACATTAAAAATGCAACAAATTTCATGTTACCTAATAGTAAGATACATGATGGTGCATCTGCTCAACTTTTCTATATGTTAATGTTTGATTGCGAGAGAGAACCATTGGATTGCTAATAGTTAATTGTTTGTTATCCTGTCCGTAGACGTCTATATGAAATATTCTTAGTTGCTAAAAGTTGATTTGATGATTATCTCATATGTATGATACCCAAATGATGGGACAAGTTAAAGGAACAAATTTGGAGACGTGCAGCAGATGGCGCGTACAGGTATTATTAGACATTCTATTCTACAAAGTTTACGTTTTGGAGGATGCTTCTTTTCTGTAATTTACTTCCTCTGTGTTCCTTTAGCTTTTTGCTGAACTTATATTGTTTACTTTGTAATTAGGGCTATAGGATCGATGAAGCGAAAGCAATTCAATAATGATCATTGATCAGTTGAAACGGTAGTGCTGGTATAACTGAAACAATGCGCAGACACTCATAAGATATTTTTCATGCTAGCAGATCAGCTTGAAGAATCTACTCAAAGGTTTGCGTATTACAATTGTCAAAATTTGAAATCATTGGTGGGCCTTTTTTGTTAGCATATTCATATAAAAAAAGGTAGACGTTTGATTTGCTTAATTAATCTGGTGATCAAGAATCTAATCAGAAACTACTTGCTCAGCAACTTGGTGATGCAATTCTGGTCTATTTACATAATCTCCCAATACATTATAAGAGGATACGTGCATAAATTATAACCCGGTCTTTGCTTAAACAATAACTAGAGAAATTGCTAAAGAACGACACAAACATATAAATGTCCCTCATAGGCTTAACAACAGCTCCTATACAATCCATTAGTGATCAGTTTTACGATAGGCTGGAGGTTTCCATCTATTACTAGTCATGAAATGATATTGACTTGGCTCATTTACGGGTGCCCAAAATGTCTGAGTCATATCATTTAATGGCTGTGCTTTTTCATACAATTTGGATCAGCAGATGGCCTTTTTCTTTAAAGTGCGATGGAGTTCTCAAAACTAGTTTTTTTGGAATGATTGTTGTTGCAAGTTTCTTTGCAGGTTGCTGATAAACTTGTGAAAGTTTGACTTTGAAAGTCCAGCAAGTTGTAGAGTCCCTAAATGCAACACCAATAAGTAGGAACAAGTTTTTAGTGGTTGTTCAAGGATAACATAAATAACTAACTACCGTCTTGTTTCAGTTATAAAGGTTAGTTAAAGGCCAATCATGAATAGATTGAAACATATTAAAGGATTTGATTTTTGTTCAAACAGGAAAATTTGAAGGCTTAATCTTTAAAAAAACCAACTAGGCAGAATCAACATTGGTTATATTCTCAGTTTAGGATTGGATAAGGTAAACAAAAAGAATGTCCACTAAATTTAACATCAATGTCATTGATGATTTATACTTGTGGAGCTATTTATTTGAGTTAATTTGATAAATGGTTCATGTCGTCTGTCGGGTTATATGAGTTTAGTCCATAAACTTTTTTTCTAATGGATCCAGTCTTTGTGGTTGCGACCCATAACGGTTTTGGTCTCGAGCTCTTGGCGAGGAGACCTTAGGATAAGTTGCTCCAGAATGTGACTTCTACGGAGGTAATAAGGGTCTTATATATTACTGTTATTCGTCCAGGATCGACCCGTTCAGTAGAATTCCGAAGAAAGACCGTTGGCAGCAGGTGGAGACATTTCTTTTGCCCCTTCAAAAAAAAAAATGCGGGCAGGGTGGAGCTCGGCAGAGGGTTCGAGAATAGGGTAGGGTCCTGTTCTTAAGATTCAGATAAGAAAAAAGTTCCAAACCCGTTATGGGTCGCAACCATAACGGTTTAAGGGACTGGATCTGTTAAAAAAAAAGTTTAAAGACTAAACCCGTAAAACCCGACTGATCACATGGACCATTTATGAAATTAACTCTTTTTATTTTGACCAATTTTAATAGCAATGTCATTGGTGATTTATACTTGTGGAGCTACTTATTTTGACCAATTTTAATGCCTACTGATGTTGAAAAACATTTTAGAGGCTTAACTACGAATAAGACAAGTTAAGTTTTCACATTATTTTATTTGAAAAAGCATATCATTATGGTGTTAGTACAAGTTTAATGATCATAAGAAATCATATTCACACATGCATGCACCTTTTTTTAGTTAATTCATGCCACCTGTTTTGTTGGTTTTTCCAACGTGACTTGTTTTTGTGGTATAAGAAAATGTCATACGAAATAAGTTGCTTGTTGGTGTGTTATTGGTGATTAAAATATGTTTTTATATCATGGGTTATATAGCTCGTGTTTGAACTAACTTGCACCTGTGTGTAAACAAAAATAAAGATTAATATATATTAAAAGGGGGATTAAGTCCATTTTAAAACTTGTAAATCACACGAAATAGACATCACATTTTAAGTCCATTTTAATTTTCTTTTACGAGGGAAATGCGACTCGAGCTATCTTTGATGACCATCTATGTATACGTCAGACTCTACAAATTTTAAAACAACAGAGATTAATATGGATTGAAGGCTTTGTCAATTATATAATATAGCATGTCTATTTATAATAGAATATACTAGCATGTCTGTTTAGTGGATAGTGAGGCCTGTCAGTATTCAGCTTATGTTGTTCTACAATGGAATGGCATAAGTGTGTAATATGGTGATGGGAAATATAGCCATTTCATGTATGATATAGTGAAGAATGTTGTTGTTCACCTCATAACAGTTTTGCTTTTGTTTGATATCTTAGGATCATAGGCTTGTCTAATGATCCTAATTTGAATATTGTAATGTTTTATATATTTGGTGTGCTAATATATTCTTCACTTAAAAAAAAAAAAAAAAATCTTGTCTTTACTTTATATGTATTTAATATAATTTTATTCCCTAATATTAACTATCAAAAATTTTGCTTTTTAGGTTATATCATTTTCAACTTTGTACTAGGTATTCTTGGTGCCTTAGTTGAGAGCATATCATTATTATACTTAAAGTCGCGTAACAAAGTTTCATTTTCAGCTTTTTATCATGTATTATTGGTGTGGTTGTTGATAGCGTATCATAATTACACCCAAAGTCGCATAACAAAGTTTTATTATCAACTTTGTGATTTGCATTCTTGGTGAGGTGGTTGAAAGCATATCATTATTATACTTAAAGCAGCGAGTTCAATCTACAATTCTTATGTTTATGAAGAGAAATTTACACGAATATTGACACTAACAAAAACTATCCTGACGCAACGCGCGGGCGTCCGAAACCTTGTTTTCATATGATATTTTGGACTAAAGTGAAACAATCTCTATAAGTTTATGTAACTACTACTACTAATCTTGTTATTCAAAAAATATGTTCCAAAATTTATGTGGGTAGTATACTAGATGAAAGACAACAAATGAAGCATTATGATTAACATTGATTGAGAAATGTTTAGAGCATTGAATGTGATTAAAAACGAAAAAGTGTTTTGAGTGATAACGGATAAAAGCAAGAAAGAATTCAAAAAAATTTGAAACGGAAGTGAATTTGAAAGTAGAGTGAGGGGTGGTAAATTGGTAAATAATCCAAATCCTTCCTCTCTATTGTCTTTGTCTAGTCTCATTTTGATAGAGTTGTCTTTTCAAAGTTTTGACCACAATAAAACACAAAAATTCTAATAA
This sequence comes from Artemisia tridentata subsp. tridentata, assembly GCA_021014915.2. Taxonomy (NCBI): domain Eukaryota; kingdom Viridiplantae; phylum Streptophyta; class Magnoliopsida; order Asterales; family Asteraceae; genus Artemisia; species Artemisia tridentata. The sequence goes on from CP139508.1 coordinate 509,007,369, forward strand.
ATTCTAGAGAGAGAAAAAAAAAAAAAACTACATAATAAAAAAAATACAACTATTGTTCTGGTATTGCTTTGCTTTTCTCATTTTGATAGAGTCTTTTCAAAGTTTTGACCACAATAAAACACAAAAATTCTAATAAATTCTCTCAGGAAAAAAAAAAAAAAAAAAAAAAAAAAAAACACACGCACACATACAACTATTGTTCTGGTATTGCTTTGCTTTGCTGTGTTTACAATAATAAAGTTTACTACTCCTGCCCCTTTCAAAATTATTATTCCCGGACAAAAAATACCCGCTTATCTCTTTTACTTTTTTGCAAAATATCTATGAAATTAATTAAATCTTTGAATGATGTTTATAATTTTTAGTATTATTATGTGCAATACGATAAATCTTTGAATGACTATTATTATTATTATTATTATTTTTTTTGAAGGCGACTTTTAATTTTTTGGATTAGAGAGTTGTACCTGCCACAAAGGCAGGCCCTCATCCACCACATAAGAGACTATGTTGTCTGAACCGGACCCACGCTGGTGTAGTGAGGATTGAACGGCTTTCGCCCGGAAATCGTATTGCCTCCACACGAGATTACTCGTTGGAGTAATAGCCGAATGAAAACCGAGGCCGGCTCGGATTCGAATCTGCGACATTAATTGCTCACGAGGAGGGAGTAATTTGTTATAAATAAAAAATATAAATACAGATAGATATAAAAAGACCACTTCATTTCTGTGATACACCCAACCAAACCAAACAAAATTATTATTATTCCATCTTCTTTATTTTATTTTATTTCAAACATCATCTTCTTGTTCAAAATCCTAATCATCATCATCATCACCTAATTAACTTCTGAGTTACCGATCTGAGTTGCGTGTTTGATGAGAAGAAGACCGTCATCATCATCATCATCATCATCATCATCGATTGGGGCTTTCAGAACCCCAATACTTCTTAGTTAATAATGGTATTTTTATTATTAACTTGTACTACTTAATTAGCTTATTATTATTAATAATAAGTAGTAATTGCTGCTTATTCATCTTTATAAATACTTGTTTCTTTTGTTTAGGGTTTCTAACTGCTTATTCACCACTTTTAATTCTAGCAACTTCGTTCCAGCTAATATTTAGGGTTTCTAACTGCTTATTAGTAGTAACTGCTTATTCATCTTAAAATAACTTGTTTATTTAGGGTTTCTAACTGCTCACCAGACTTGAAAATGTTTTGTTTAGGGCTAATAGGAGGGTAGTGCCTATGCTCAGGAAGATTTTTTTTTTTTTTTTTTTTTTTTTTTTTTTTTTTTTAATTTAGAACGGCACCACACTTGAAATCCGACCCCTGAGTTAAACCATCCAAACGGGCAGGCCCCGGGACCCGAACCACCCCGCGAAGGGAAACCTTTAGAACTCACGGCTTCGCACTAGGAGGAAAACCTAGATTTTTTTGTCTCTTGCGAGACTTGAACCCTGGGAAAAACCTCCCCCAAGCTCCAGAAGGAGCCCAGGTGGCCAACTGAGCTAAGTCAGTTGGTTGCTCAGGAAGATTTAATGTCAAATATTTCCCCATAGCTAGCATACGTGATGATCTTTTTAGCAATTTAAATATGCTGCAGTGTTATTTGTTTAGGCCTTAGAGGTTACATACAACACGCATAAGTTGATGATGATTTATGTTGCAAATTTGTGAGTTGAAACAGATGTTTAGTCAACTGGCCAAGGCTATCTAAGTCAAACAGTCATTTATCATTCTGTCGATGAAAATGTGCCGCCTGGCTTCATCAGTTAGTTACGCCTCAAGATTAACATTCTGGGTTGTAAGTAGTCAAATTATACAAATAATTAGTGGATACGAAAGAGTCTAAGACACAAAGTACATAATGATTAATTGTAATACTATTGGACCACTTCACATATTTATATATTTTGACTCTTGACACTCAATTTACTACTTGCTTTTCATTACTACTTAATTAATTAAAACCGTTTGAACTAAATGAATATTATTCTACTAAAAACGCTAAATATCAAAATTGTTATAAATCTTTTTCTTTTAACAAAATGTAATGCAAAAATCATTATTCTGGGGCTCACTGGTTTACTCACTTGTGTACTGTAGTATATCCAGTTTCTGGAACTATTAGTTGTACCCTCTATTTGTGTGTAACACGTTAAGTGCGTGCAGGCGGCACTGGTTAATATTATTGTAGGTTACGTCTAGGTTGAGGATCCTGTGTTAGCATGGATCGATGAGGAAGTGACCCGGATTAATGGCCAGGAAATTCATGTACGCACCACAAAGGGGAAGACGGTAAGTTTTGTGATGATATATTATATCTATGTATTAGGCTATAGTTCCATCGTACAACAAATAGTAAGTTCACTCGTTTCAGAATTAATTGACTGTAGGTTGTTACGAATGTCTCAAAAGTTTTCCCGAAAGATACCGAAGCTCCTCCTGGAGGTGTAGATGACATGACAAGGCTTTCATATCTGCATGAACCTGGAGTGTTACAAAATTTGGCGGCCAGATACGAACTCAATGAGATTTATGTGAGATGACATGATTAGTCTTGTTTTAAAGTTATTTTGATAGACAGAACTAATGCATGCTTATAGTAATGTCTTTTATTGGTCCTTTGTTTGTAGACGTATACTGGAAATATTTTAATCGCTATAAATCCATTTCAAAGATTGCCGCATCTGTATGACACCCACATGATGGAGCAATACAAAGGAGAAGGATTTAGAGAACTTAGTCCCTACGTTTTTGCTATAGCCGATGTTGCATACAGGTATATTTTTTACATTCTACTTTGGTATCGTCACTTTTTGAAACTTAGTTCCTATAGCTAACATGGTTTACATGATTAATAGGGCGATGATTAATGAAGGAAAAAGCAATTCAATCTTGGTCAGTGGAGAAAGTGGTGCTGGTAAAACTGAAACAACAAAGATGCTTATGAGATATCTTGCACATTTAGGTGGCCGACCTGGAGTCGAAGGACGCACAGTTGAACAGCAAGTTTTGGAAGTAAGACTGGAATTTTTATTATTGCTAGATTTAAGTCTTGATTAAGAATTTTTACAGACAAATGTGTATTCATTATTGTTTTTGGTGATAAATTTTGTAGTCAAATCTAGTACTAGAAGCATTTGGCAATGCAAAAACTGTCAGGAACAACAACTCGAGGTACATGATTGTTCCTAAACTTCCAAATCTCTGAATTTTGTAGTGGTGTTATACTCGTATCTCTCTAGTTATGAAACTAACTATCACTATATTGGTTATGGCATGTCAAAACAGTCGTTTTGGTAAATTCGTTGAGATACAGTTCGATAAGAGTGGGAGGATATCAGGGGCAGCTATTCAAACTTACCTTCTTGAGAGATCTCGTGTCTGCCAGATATCAGATCCCGAAAGAAACTATCACTGCTTTTATCTTCTTTGTGCTGCACCACCCGAGGTATTTACTTAACTCTAGTTATTTTATGATTCGTGCAGTTAATATACTCGACACTTACAAGAGCATTTTCTCCATTTTCAGGACAGGGCTAAGTTTAAATTGGAAAGTCCACAGTCATACCATTACTTGAATCAGTCAAAGTCGTATGAACTTGAGGGTGTAAGTGATGCTCATGAGTATCTGGCTACCAGAAGGGCAATGGAAATTGTTGGAATTAGTGAAGAAGAACAGGTTAATATTATATATATGTGTCCTATATATTTGTTATTATTGTCTTTTAGGTTTCTTACAGTGCAGAGATCTTTCAGGATGCAATTTTCAGGGTTGTAGCTGCAGTTCTTCATCTTGGTAATATTGAGTTTGCAAAGGGTGAGGAGATAGATTCCTCGGTGCTAAAAGATGAGAAATCTAGGTTCCATCTGAATGTGACAGCTGAGTTGCTTATGTAAGTTTTGACATCTGTTTGTAATAACTATGATCTGCGGCCTCCTAACTTACATTCTGAATGATGGTTTTTGAATATTGATTTCGGTGACCACCATGTCTCGACAGGTGTGATGCTAAGAACTTAGAGGATGCACTGATCAAACGTGTAATGGTGACACCAGAAGAAGTTATCACAAGAACTCTAGATCCTGAAGCTGCACTTGGCAGTAGGGATGCCTTAGCTAAAACTGTCTACTGTCGCTTGTTTGACTGGTAAGAATTTAAGACCGGTGTCATATATAAAAAATGTAAAACATGAATCTCTTATTAATCTTATAAAGATCTAATATCTCATTACTTTTGTAGGATTGTGGAGAAGATAAACAATTCAATTGGACAGGATCCGAACTCAAAATCACTAATTGGTGTCCTTGATATATATGGGTTTGAGAGTTTTAAGCTTAACAGGTACATATAAAAAACCTGTCCCACCTTAAGGCAATAATGCATGAACTTGAATGCTATAACGCTGACAAAACCTTATTTTGAAATAGTTTTGAGCAGTTCTGCATCAACTTCACAAATGAAAAACTGCAACAACATTTTAACCAGGTTCGCTTCTATCAATCAGACTAGAAAATCGCAACTATAAAAATTTTCTACTGATGTTTTTGTTGTTGTTGAATTCTTTGTTGCAGCATGTGTTTAAAATGGAACAAGAAGAGTACACGAAAGAAGCGATAGATTGGAGCTACATAGAGTTCGTTGACAACCAAGATGTTTTGGATCTTATCGAGAAGGTGTTAAACTAATCTGTGCTTGTTTGTATGCACTTTTCATCCCTATTTTAATTACTTTAATGAACACTAACAAATTTTGTTGCAGAAACCTGGAGGAATCATCTCACTTCTGGATGAAGCCTGGTACGACTCTTTTATAAAATTTTACATATTTTCATTCTATTTATAACATTATTAATGCTCGTTAAAAACTGGATGTAGCATGTTCCCCAAGTCCACTCATGAAACCTTTGCTCAGAAGATGTACCAAACATATCCGAAACACAAGCGTTTCATCAAACCAAAGCTTTCTCGTACTAGTTTTACAATAGCTCATTATGCTGGAGAGGTATAGATGTATATTCACATGCGATAAATGGTTGCTTTCTTTCTTTGCTTAGTTGCTTGGTTTGCTGATCAATATATGCAATTTTTGCTTTTACTGCAGGTGACTTATTTAGCTGATCAGTTTCTAGACAAAAATAAGGATTATGTGGTGGCCGAACATCAGGATTTATTAACCGCCTCAAAATGCTCCTTTGTTGTTGGCTTGTTTCCTCCACTTCCTGTAGAGTCATCCAAGTCTTCCAAATTTTCATCCATTGGTTCCCGCTTCAAGGTATTGCTGTTTTTAATGGCTTTAACCAGATTTTTAAATGTGATGGCACAATACTCTGCTTCTCCACAGCTCTTGCTACGAACTTTTGCTTTTCACATTTACTTATATTCTGATTAAAGATGAACTTGTCTACTAAATGCAGCTGCAACTTCAATCTTTAATGGAGACTTTGAGTACAACAGAACCTCACTACATTAGATGTGTGAAGCCGAACAATGTTCTCAAGCCTGCTATTTTTGAGAACCTAAACATTATCCAACAATTAAGATGTGGTGTAAGAATTTTCGTGACTCTTGATTAATTTGGGATTAAGTGTCTCTCCACTCTTTTTTGATGGAATTGTACCTTGATTGTAGGGTGTTTTGGAGGCAATCAGGATTAGTTGTGCTGGTTATCCCACCAGGCGAACATTTGACGAGTTTCTTCTTCGTTTTGGTGTTCTTTATCCAGATGTTCTGGATGGAAGGTACGGTTCAAATTCATTTGTTTTTAAATTTTCTGTTTTCTTCTTTATTCTAATTTTCCAATAATGCCATTTATGTAGCTATGATGAGAAGGTTGCATGCCAGAAGCTGTTAGATAAAATGGGATTGAAAGGCTACCAGGTGAATTACCTTGGCCTAATGTAACATCTTTATAAATCTCATTATTCTAGACCATACAAACATACTATTGGTGAGTTATAGCTTCTAGATATCAAGATTTAACATTATTAATACCTTTGCAGATTGGTAAGACCAAGGTGTTTCTGCGAGCTGGTCAAATGGCAGAACTTGATGCAAGGAGGGCAGAAGTTCTTGGGAACGCAGCTAGAATTATTCAGAGGCAAATGCGTACTTACATTGCACGCAAGGAGTATATTTCAATACGTAAAGCTGCTATCCAGCCGCAGGCTTGCTGGCGAGGTACCTCCACAATAGTGTGTAATTTGTTATATTTAGATATCCGAAAGTCTTATTAGAGTCTGATTTTCTTTTTATTCTTTGTACAGGTTTATCAGCTTGCAAGCAATTTGAGCAGTTGAGAAGAGAAGCAGCAGCAGTCAAGATTCAAAAGGACTTCAGGTGTTTTGTTGCTAGCAAATCATACCAGACACTCAGGGTTTCTACAATCGCATTGCAAACTGGTTTGAGAGCGATGACTGCTCGCGATGATTTCAGACACCGCAAGCAAACGAAGGCTGCGATTTGTATACAGGTTTGGTTAAGAACACGATTATAAATTAATTCATATAATTATATGAATTATAATTTTTTTTTGATGGTATGCAGGCTCACTACCGTTGCTACAAAGCACATTCTTACTACAAGAGCCTTCAGAAGGCTGCTTTATATACTCAATGTGGTTGGAGGCGAAGAGTTGCCAGGAGAGAGCTACGGGCACTTAAAATGGTATTTATCGCGTCACGACGGTCTTATGATTTCTGGTAATTATATTTTGCATAGATTTAGTGACCAAGTATTTGTGAATGTTCAGGCTGCAAGGGAGAGTGGGGCCCTCAAAGAGGCAAAAGACAAACTAGAAAAGCGTGTGGAAGAACTTACATGGCGTTTGCAGTTGGAGAAGCGACTAAGGGTAAATATACTCAACTGTTCCCACCTTATAGATTATACATAATGATTTCTCATAACCACTGTGATTGTACTCTTCTACAGACTGAATTAGAAGAGTCGAAAGCACAAGAAACTGCAAAGTTGCAGGATGCTCTGCGTGCTATGCAAATCCAAATAGATGAAGCAAATGCTAAAGTAATTAAAGAACGCGAGGCAGCACGAAAAGCTATTGAAGAGGCTCCTCCTGTGGTTAAGGAGACTCCAATCATAGTTCAGGACACCGAAAAGGTTGACACCTTGACAGCTGAGGTAGAAAGTTTGAAGGTAGAGACTTTAAATAGGTCATAGTTTTTAAGAGTTCGTTATTTTAGATGACATTCGATATTGAAAAGTGGTGGTGGAAGTGTGGTAAACAGTACGGTAATCTTAGATACATCCATAGGATGTGGTAGTAGCTTAATTTATACCTTTGTGCAGACTTTGCTGCAAAATCAAAAGCAGGAGGTAGAAGAGGCTAAAAAGTCTTTGATAGAAGCTGATGCCAGGAATGCGGAGTTAATGAAAAAGTTTGAAGATGCTGAAAAAAGAGCAGAGCACCTTCAAGAATCAACTCAAAGGTTTGTGTTCAGAATACTAAAAAAGTTTGATATATATATATGTTAACACATTCATGTAAAATTTAAGGTTTAATTCATTAATGTATATCTGTATAGCGTGCCTTTAACAAACTTAATTGTTTGTGATCTAAAGTGTTACATATGTCTTTTCTAATTGTTAGGCTTGAAGAAAAGCTCTCCAATATAGAGTCCGAGAATCAAGTGCTTCGTCAGCAAGCACTGACCATGTCACCTACCGGAAAATCAAGACCGAGAACAATGATTATTCAGGTACTAGAGAAAAATTTATAACTTGAAGCTTAGTTATTCATGTTGCTCATGTAGTCACATTCTTAAATCCTAATATACATTCTTAAATCCTAATATCCTTTTTGATGAATTTACAGAGAACTCCAGAAAATGGGAATGCTCATAATGGAGAAGCAAGGATGGCTACACCTGTAAGTATAGTTAATATGCTTCGATAGACTCCATTAGATAAGTTATGATGCAAAATATAATTTTGCTTGTGTTTTTTCATGGGTTTCAGGAGTCGGCACTTATTTTACCTAATTCAAGAGAGCCTGAGTCTGAGGAGAAACCACAAAAGTCCTTAAACGAAAAGCAACAAGTAAGTGGCTATGTGTATTCTGAAAAACCAGTTGATACTATTTGTATAAGATCTTTTCTAATTTTTTGATTACCTAATGTTTGCAGGAGAACCAGGATCTTCTTATCAAGTGTATCACACAAGATCTAGGATTCTCGAGTGGCAAACCAGTTGCTGCTTGTTTGATATACAAAAGCCTTCTCCATTGGAGGTCGTTTGAAGTTGAAAGAACTACCGTGTTTGATCGGATTATACAAACCATTGCTTCAGCTATAGAGGTAAGTACTTCAAATATTTTGTTATTCCTTCTTGGTGCCACATTACAAGCTATGAAGCTGATTTTGCACTTTGTGTGACACAGGTCCATGATAGTAATGATGTGTTAGGCTACTGGTTATGTAACACGTCCACGTTGCTGACACTACTTCAACACACCCTTAAAGCTAGTGGAGCAGCTCATATGACTCCACAACGGCGAAGGTCATCATCAGCATCTCTTTTTGGAAGGATGTCACAAGTATGACCATAATCATCATATGTCACCACTTTTGATATGAATAACGATCTTTCTATTAGAATGAAATTTATACTTAAAAATTAACCTCAGGGATTGCGGGCATCTCCTCAAAGTGGCGGTCTTTCATTCCTTAATGGTCGAGTTCTTGGTAGACTTGATGATTTGCGTCAAGTGGAGGCCAAATATCCAGCTTTGTTGTTTAAACAACAACTTACAGCATTCCTTGAGAAGATATATGGAATGATACGAGACAATCTTAAGAAAGAAATATCTCCGTTGCTTGGATTATGTATCCAGGTAATTTCTTCTTTATTTTGTTGGTGTTTGACAATGTGCCAAAAATAGTGGTAGATTATCAGCAGAACAAAATGAGATGGTGGGATGGGTTAAAATTGGTTCAGGTTGGTTCAGGTCTCCAGATTTTTAATATGCAGTCCACTTGATGCAGGCTCCCAGGACGTCTCGTGGAAGTTTAGCTAAAGGTCGTTCACAAGCTAATGCTGTTGCTCAAAAACAATTAATTGCTCATTGGCAGAGTATCGTCAAAAGCCTTGATAATTACTTGAAAACAATGAAAGCAAATTTCGTAAGTTTTTGAACCTTAAAACATCAGTAATATCTCTTCTTCTATATGCTTAAAAAATTTCCTGTTTACTGCTTTGACAGGTGCCTCCATTTTTGGTGCGTAAAGTATTTACACAGATCTTCTCATTTATCAATGTTCAGCTATTTAACAGGTAAATAAATGGAATCAAGTCGTTGCAAAACAGGCGGGTTGGGTGTGTTGGTTAATGAGTCAAAATGGGTTCTGGCCAAAACACATTATCTTTAGTTTTGGGACAAAAACGGGTTAGCTCGTTTTGGTTTGACATGTAAAGGCTTCTTTTGTGTCAGCTTTGTTTTTTATTTTATTTATATAAATAGTTAATCTATTAAATATAATTTAGAAGAATTATATTATTAAAACTAATGAATGAATTTTGAAATTATATATTTTTATGAAAATATAAACTTTATGAATATGAGTTAATTGTATACCAATTTCGACTCATTTTTATATAAATGGGTTAAATTTTCCACCATTAGACAGTATATTTGTTCTCATATGTGCAAACAGTCTTTAATAATAACCAAGTGCTATTTACATCATGGCTGACAATTCTCTTATTTATTGAAAGTCTTCTATTGCGACGTGAGTGCTGCTCATTCAGTAATGGGGAATATGTGAAGGCGGGGTTGGCTGAACTTGAACAATGGTGTTGTTATGCCACTGAGGAAGTAAGCAGTAACCCGAACAGAACTAATTGTTACTGAAATACAATCTTTATTTTATCACTGTTAACTAACATATATTGATTTTCAGTACGCCGGCACCGCTTGGGACGAGTTGAAGCATATTAGACAGGCTGTTGGATTCTTGGTTATCCATCAAAAGCCCAAGAAAACCTTAAATGAAATAACCAATGAACTTTGTCCCGTAAGTTGATAATTTTTTGTTCTTATTCCGTTTCCTTTATCCTTGTTTCTCTTCTGTTATGTTCAAGACTTTGTTTTTGCTCTTGCAGGTGCTTAGCATACAGCAACTATACAGAATTAGCACGATGTATTGGGATGACAAATATGGCACACACAGTGTTTCTTCAGAAGTAAGTTGCATTAATTTAAAAAAAAAATCTTATCTGTACGTGGCTTTGAAACTTATTATTATTCCGGCATCCTTCTAAGGGTTTTTTCTCACTTAGGTCATTTCAAGTATGAGAGTTATGATGACGGAGGACTCAAACAATGCTGTTAGCAGTTCATTCTTATTAGATGACGACTCCAGGTAAATTTCCAAATTCAAGTCACTTTATCAGTTTTCTTGGTAACTATATACAAATTAGAAACTGTTACGTATTGGGTGATATCTGGCTTATTGATGCAGCATACCGTTTTCTGTGGATGACATATCCAAGTCTATGCCGCAAGTGGACATAGTCGATATAGAACCTCCACCGTTGATACGTGAAAACTCGGGTTTCGTATTTTTACATCAACGGACAGAGTGACAGTTGGATAGATGAAAGAAGTGTGACAACATGGAATCCTTTTGATGTCACGGCTGCATACCTGTGAATACTTTTTGATTCATTTTATTTGGGTGTGCTTATGCATTTTTTTGGTTATTTTCCCAGGCAGTTTGGGTTTTTAGTAGTGTCTGGGATTCAATTTATTTTGGTGTCTCTTTCGAGCCTTTGGGTTAGGTTGGAAAGGGGCGATTTATTCAATTTAGATATGGCAATCCATAATATTGCCAGAAGTGTGATGAAATTGGTTTAAAAAAGTATTTGTATGGTAATGGGAGGGTGGATGTAGGGTTCATATTTATTTATAGTTGCAAATTGTTAGGTTACAATTTGCTGTAGCGTCAACGAAACTGTATAGCTGCATTTTGTATACTGTATATGACACGCCTTCCCTTAAAGTTCTACGTTGTCTTAAATTTACTTTGTCATATGTATGCGTTCTAAGAATTACTTGTCATATGTATAGCTGCGCCACGCCATGTTTTTGGCGATTTCACAATGGTGTGAAATAGGGTGCAATCACCGGATCCCATCGGAACTCCCGTAGTTTAGCGTGCTTGGGCGAGAGTAGTACTGGCTTGGGTGACCTGCTGGGAAGTCCTCGTGTTGCACCTCTTTAAATAAAAAACAAACAAACAATGGTGTGAAATATTATTATTACCGTGTAATATCAAGTTTCGTTGAATGAGGCTATAAAGCTGTTTTTGGTGATTTCACAATGGCGTGAAATATTATTACTGCGTACTATCACGTTTCGTTCAATGTGATCAAATTAGAATAAATATTTTAGATATAGGTTATGTAAACAATGATATAGGTTATATAAACATAAAATCTAAATATTTTTGTGAATCTAGATATTTTGTACTTTTACAAAATATATTTCTTTGCATATGAATGTTACTATTATTATTTTTTTTTCATTTATAAAGATTTTTTTTTTACTAATATATTTCACCTGTATGAAACAAATATAATAAACAAAGTTGGTAATAACACTAACAAGTTCCATAAAAATAAATTTTGTAAACTATGTATCTGAAAGTTCATTTGACCACTTTGAACATTATCTCCAGAATATTACTGTGTCTTGTATGACCTAAACCTGAGATCTTTTTGTTCTTTGTTTGTATTTAGTTTCGAGTTTGGTTTAGGCAGTCAGTGTGTTTGAGAGTGATGTGTGAGGGTTTGGTTGTGTCTAGATAGGATAGGGTTTGTTTTGTCGATTTGATAATGGTATATATTTGTTGATGGTTCTTCTTGTCTTTTTGTTTCTTTTTCATCCGATATAGGTGTAGGTTTTGGGTTGGTTTCGGTTGTAGTTTCGTTTGTGGAACATATCTGAGTTCGGTTTATGATTCGGTTTCGATATAAGTCAAACCACCGAAGTCGGGCATGAAGGTGTTGCTGGTAATGAGGATGTTGCTTTTCATTTTAAATTGTGAAGTACTTAAAATTGCGTGATGTTATGTTTTTGCTACCTAGACCTTTTATCTAGAAGATGAAATATTGCATGTTTTTTGGGCATACGTTCTATTTAGCGGTTAATAGCATTTTGGGGATTTTTAGTTATATTCAAGCGCAATGTGTTTAATGGCTGATGGCGATGAGTCGTTTCATATGGACTTTGCCATTGCACTTTGCACTTTGTTTTATAAGTCTATAAAAGCTTTGGTAAATGGGTGTTATGTGTTTGGGTGATCAAAATTGCACGTACTTTTAGCAGAGTTCCGCGCGGTGGGTGGCCATTCAGTAGTACATTTAGGGGAGAATCTTAAAAAAAAAAACGTATGTAACTTCACGTGAAAATCGGTTTAACGTACCGAACAAAATTTTTGTAGAAAATGAGTAAGAAAGTTTCATAAATGACTCTATTTAAGTAATAAAGACAAAATTTTTTTCTGTAATGACCATTTTACCCTAGCTTATTTTGAAAATTGCAGCCACCGTCCTAACACTAAATTACATAAATGGTCCCTGTCGTTACGCTAAATTGCGTCCAACGTCCAAATCATTTTTTTTTCGAAATTAATTTTTTTAGAAAAATTAATTTATTTTTTTGAAATTATTTTTTTAGAAAAATTAATTTTTTTTTCCATCCTCCACAATAGAAGCTTTTAGTTTCTCCTTTGTTTCCTTTTATAGGATTTCTTAGGACTTTTTAGGACTTTTTCTTTTTAATTTTTAGGTTATTTTCTTTTGTAACTCCTTGTTTTGTGACTTTAGTCACAAACAATTTTCAATGGAAGGATGTTATATTTATGCTTGTGGGTAATCACTATTTGGCATTATATTTTGGTTGATTTGATTTGCATCATTATATGGTTGGTTAAACTATTGACTTTGTTTGAACTTTGTGATTGGTTTGAACAATTTTACTTAGTTGACTTTTTTTAAGTCAAATGAGTTGAACAACAATGTTTGGTTGAACCTTTACATATGCATCATGCTACTTGGTTGGATTGATTTATATACAACTAACCTTTGTTTTGTAGCATTTCTCATCCTTGAAATATATACGTTGGTACCCTAGCAACGAGGAATATTGATCAAGGGGGAGCATATCTGATGAAGCGAAAAGTGTACCGCTTTTAAGGGGTCATTTAAGCCCTAAATCGTATTTATTTGATCAAATATTGCCCTAAATCGTTCCTTTTGTCATTTTAGGTACTTTTGAGGAGAAATCTGGAAAAGGAGGCATTTTGGACGTTTTTGGAGCATAAAAGTGAAGAAAACGACAAAGTCTCAAAATCATGCTGGAAATTACCTTTGACGGCGTCAGGATCTTCCCCAGACGGCGTCATGGCTTGGCAAGAAAAGGTGGATGTGAAATTTACTCATGATAAGCCAGTGAAAATTGCATGGGAATTCTGACGGCGTCACGCTTTAATCTGATCAAGGTCGTCACGGCTTAATTTAGAGAGGGACGGCGTCACGCATAATCCTGACGGCGTCAAGCCTTGATAAGCCAGAACGGATTTTGGAGAGCTAAAGAGGGACGGCGTCAAGAAGGTCATCCGGGAACCCTAAAAGCGGCGAGGTGACGGCGTCACACTCCATAACGTGACGCTGTCAGATCTAAAAATCTATATATAGTTTTGCAATTCTTTGTCATTAGTGTGGAACTTATTTGGGGAACTTTGTGTGTGAAAACCCTAGGACGAATTTGGCAGCTCTTTCAAGGCTTTTTGCCTTGAGATCTTCCATGTTACATTGAAGATAAGTTATCAATTAATCATTCAATATGTCTATGTGTTGTTTGATTCTATCTTGTTCTTGTCTTTTGTTTAACATGCTAGGCTAGATTTATCTTGTGTTTGCTTAGATCTAATGAAACCTAGCTATTGATTATTGGTTATTAGTGTGTTATTAGTTGTATTGGATGATTGTTCATCTATGTTAGGCTTAAGAAAACTGGCTAACTTCCTATTCGGTAACTTGCTTGAACGTCTTAAGAAACATGAACCAATGCGTACTAAAGGTTTTTATGGTTGTATTTAATGCACAAGCGAATTCTAGTGATCCCATGTTAGGAGCTTCCTAGCCGGCTCGACATAGGAGTGAAGTAGGAGCTTGTAGAGTTGGGAAAGTACGTACGCCACCCCACGAATGGTATTAAGGAATACACCCGTCATCCACGCGACTAATACACACTAATCAACCGGTAAAAGATAGTTAGGGAGTAAGGAAATCTAAGTAAACACATTTCTCTCTACATAAGTTTTCACCAACATTTTCATTTTCTGTTATTTTATTTTATTTGCATTCGTAGTAACTTGGGTTAGTTGACTAGCAACTAATTCCGCCCACTCTTTCAAACCCGAGATTTTACTTGCTTTCATAAAAAAATATAAAAACATAAAAAGAATCTTCTCTCACCCTTAGACCTATTAGAATAGTTTTTCATACCTAACGAACACTATTCCCTGTGGAGAACGATCAATCCCCCGTACTTACCACTACACTATACTACATCGGTCAGGTACACTGCCTGGTGGGGTTGTAAGCCTCTTGAGATCCCTCGAGAGGTAAAACCTATTGTAAGGTTGCAAAACCACGCATCAAGTTTTTGGCGCCGCTGCCGGGGAATAGTTATTGTTTAGGTTGAATTTTTATTTTATAGGTCTACTCACTAGATTCCTATCTAGTGAGATTTTTTTTTTTTTTTTAGGTTTTCTTTAGTCTATCTATTTTCTTCGTTTCTTTGTTCGTAACCATTACCATTAGACATCATGGAAGATGGTAATATCCTTAATCCCAACAACCCACCACCACAACAACCACCACCACCTCCTAGAGCCCGTACTTTAGGAGAGTACTCCCGTCCTAGCCACCACGGCTATCGAAACACCATTGAGCTCACTCAAGGAGCCAATATCACACCCTTGCGATCCGACACCATCCGGTTGGTGCAAAGCGGATGCGCATTCCATGGACTTCGTTCTGAAGATCCTAATCAACATCTCAAGGACTTTCTCAAAATTGTTGATTCTATAGACCTTGATGTTGCCACTCGAGAGACGACCCGATTGCGTCTCTTCCAATTCTCTCTGCGGGACCAAGCTAGTCAATGGCTAGAGCGTCAACCCGCAGGATCCATTACCTCTTGGGATGATCTCACCACTCGTTTCCTTGCTCAGTTTTTCCCACCGGGAAGAACTACCAAGCTAAGGAATGATATCTTGATGTTCCAACAACGTCAAAGCGAAACCCTCTACGAGGCATGGACTCGATTCAAGGACTTACTCCAAAAAGTCCCTCACCATGGCATGGATCCTTGGCTACAAGTCCAAATCTTCTATGATGGTGTCAATCATCAAACTAGAAGAGCCATAGATTACGCCGCCAATGGGAGATTGAGCAGGCTCAGTGTCGATAAGTGCTGGGAAGTCATTGAGGACTTAGCACAGTACGAAGAAGAAGAATGGAATGACTCAACGTTCTCGGAAGAAGGGATTTTAAATTGCATGAGTGCAACCCAAGAACAGCTGTTCGAAAACATAAAAAGGCAGGTTGAGAGCTTAATGAAAGCTGAGACACCTACGGCTGATGAAAATCCCGATGAGTGCGTGAACACAATTGGTAAACATACGTTTCATCAATTCTCACGACAAGATGAGTTTGAAGGGATAATGCTAACTTTCGTGAACAACCAAGAAAGGCGGATCCAAGAATTAGAGACTCACTTGAAAAACACCCAAGATATGTTCATGGAACTAGCAGAAAAGTTTATCGTGAGAATAAGGGAGAAAATTAGGGAAGAAGCCTCACACAAAAAGATCGAGAAGATCTTTGAACTCCCGGTCCCTAATGAACCATACCACGAATGGGATGATGAAACCCCCCTCCCCGAGCCTTCACTTTTAAAACCCTCTTATCTATTTGGATCCTCTCGCGAGAAAAATTCTCAAGATCGTAGCATTTTCGTGGGGAGCATGGTTGTCACGCTCCCTAACTTTCATGAAGCTAGAAAACGATCTTTTGGCTTTAAGCCAGGTGTGAGAAGAACTCAATTAAAGCACACCATCATTTCGAAAACCCCCTGGAAAAGTTCCTCTCACTCCCTGAATACCTGCCTTGATGGAAATTGGAACCTGAATGAGACGTCAACCGGCCCTTTTCAACATTTTACTACACCCCGTGACAGTAACAAAACATTTGACCCAGGAGGAACTTGTTAACGAGACTAGCTATCAGGATTATTGACCCTGACTAGCTGCTCTCTTAAAATACGAGGGGCTCATTTGTAAACTGGCACAAAGTAGTAAAATACGCTAATCTGACGGCGTCAGAATTTGAACGTGACGCCGTCACCCCGTCTGCACAGCAATAATAACTTTATTTCCATCACTTTCATCACAAACCCCACAAACCATATCCACTCCAACACCACCTCCGAACTTCCCTGGACAAATTCGCCTACTTCAGCTACCAATCTTCACGTGGTAAGTAATTTTTACTCATTCTTTTCGCTTCAATTACTCATAGGATTTGTAAATTTCGAAAATCCCCAACTCATGAAACCCTAGGATTGATTCATGCTTAGAACTCATAATGTCCTTTAATTAGTGTTATTTAGCAATAATTAAAGCATTTGATGATTGGCAATCAATTGGGTCTATTCACTAATGGGGAAGCCACGAATTTGAACCATTACCTATGATCCAATCACCCATTTTGCTGTAAAAAGGGGCGTTTGGTTTATAAGCTTAAAGTTTGAATATTGATTTTTCCCTCGTAATTTCGGATTTGAATTTGGTCGAACCTGACGGCGTCACCTAGCAAAGGGTGACGGCGTCAGACCTGTCTGATGCTCCACCAAATCTTTAATTCACATATTAACACTTTTGTTCCTCCCTGCTTTGTTCCAGATAATGAGTAAGCGTCAAAGACCTAGCCGAGGAAGTTCTTCCCGATCTCAACAAGAGAACTTTGGGGACACGGTCCTCAGTTGGGGTGTCTTTGACAACGATGCTGCTACAAGCAAATACACCCAATTGCTGCAGCATAAAGTTGAAAATGGAGCTATTGTTGATTGGAGCTTTCTAAGGAGGGAAGGTCTTGAGCAAACCTTTCTTCAAAGCTTTCAGACGGATGAATTTACCGGCCCTCAGTGGGAAAGACTGTTTAGGATTCAAGAGCCGGTCTATGAAGAGTTGGTACGTGAATTCTTTGCCACTTTTCACTTTGACATGGCTGAGGCAAGGACCGATGTGGGCAGGACCACCATCTATTTCAGGCTGGGGGGTGAGTTTAGGAGGTGCTCGGTTACTGAGTTTGGGTGGAGACTTGGGTTGTATAGTCAGCATGAAACCACTCAGGTGGGGTTCATGAATAGGTTGTTGCATGGGGAGTCGATGAGGAATGATTTTAGGTGTTCGTTGTTCTGGCCGACTATTGGGGATGGGATGTACACCTCGACCACTGTGGCATCTCAGATCAGGGAGCCTAGAGTTAGGTTGACTCATAGATGCCTCACCTACAGCTTGATAGGGCGTCACAGCTCTCACCACCGTGTCACTGCTTCAGATCTCTTCTACCTGTACACCATTTACTCTAATGAGGTTTACTGCAACATCCCATTTTGGGTTGCTGGCTTTCTGCATGGTGGAGTGGGGGAAAGGGAAGGAGACAGGATTTATGGTGGGATGTTTATCACCCGGCTGGCCCGATCGTATGGAGTCCTCAGGCCCGAGGTCATGAGGTATTTGAGTGGTGATGCATGCAGGACGGTGAAGGTGAGGTCCCTGAAGCAGATGGATGTGGTTATGGAGATGCATGATGGGACCTTTATGTGGTATCATCCAGGCGGTGATGAGGATGCTGGTGATGAGGATGATGAGGAGGAGGAGCCACAGCAGCAGCAGCAGCATGGGGGTTATGAGGCCGGTACAGCTGATTACTACCGGCACATGAGCAGGGGGGATTGGCAGGCTCACCAGGGGACCTGGATGGGCCAGGTTGATACTTGGAGGACCAGGGTGGACGAGAGGTTCGACTGGATGTATGATCACACGGTTCGTCAGATGCAGCATCTATCTACACGTGATCAGTTGGACCCACATCTGCAGATTGACCCTTTCCCGGGTCGTGAGCAGGATTACCCACCATATGGGTACTACGGGCACCTCCCTCCTGACTATGACTATCGCCAAGGTCCCTCACCCCAGTGATGCTTTGATTTGATGTTTTGATATTTGAACAATTGAAATTATGGTTGTATGATTTAGAACAATTGGGTCTGTAATAATTTAGGATAAGGCCTCTGTTGGCCTTTAAACATTTGTTACATTGATTTTATTTATTGCATGCAAGCCTTATTTGATTGCTTATTTTATTTGCTTTGTGTGTTTGTTTATTTGTTTGTTTGATTTTATTTGTTTCCGTATGTGTGTTTAATTTTTATTCTTATTGATTCATGTTCAAAACTAATTTGTGAAAATGCTTTATTTTGTTTTTAACTTCGTCTTAACTACATATAAAGGTATTTTGCAAAAGATAAGTGTAAGGGAAATCTAAATCGGTTTATTAGAACACAAATGAACATGAATCGTAATAATATTAAATGAACATACATATTAGTATTTGTTTGAGTCAAATGCTTGTATCGAGTCATAATGATGTTTTGCAGGATTTCCAGGAAGTAAGGTATAGGTTTTTCCAAAAATTTTCCGGAAACGTAACATGAGAATTCTGTCAGATCATATCTGACGGCGTCAGGATTTACAACCTGACGGCGTCAGGTTTAATCTTCTGAAATTTTTTGAAAGTTTTGTTTTCATAAAAAAGTTTTTATTAAATCTATAACTTATAATCTCCAGGAATCTGCAAAGTTATCATTCCACAAGCATTATATCCTTATATATAGATTTATCCCGCCGATGTTATGCAGGTTCTCGTGTTTGTTTTCTCAGGTTTAACAGGTTATTTTGGACAAGGAAATGTTTGTTGGATCAAGCTTTTGGCGATGCATTAGTCATGGAGCTTCAACATTACTTTGGAAGAAGATCTAACCGTGTTACTTCATTATCCACCGAGCGAATCAGGGGAGTATTTGATTTCATTCTTTTACTTTATGCTTTTACATTTGTTATTTGAACATTGGGGACAATGTTCATCTTAAGTGTAAGGGGGGTAAAAGTACGATTAGAGAATGCTATTACGCTTGATTTTTGTTTGTTTAATAGTAGATGTGTAATAAAACTGAGATAAATACCTGTTAGGGCAATTTTAGTGCCAAATTTAAAATTTTTTACAACATATAGGAGTGAAACTTTGATCTTAATGAGCGTCTCACGGATAGGAGTTATATGACTAGCACAAAAACCGTACCACTAAAAAAATTTTCCACCCCCAAATATGTGAGGTTCGCCCCTAGAATTGGTAGGAAAAGCATTTATGCCATGATGTGTGTACCGGTAGCACTTAGATTCTAGAACTTGTGTTAGGACCATTCCAAGGCCACAAGTGAGACTACATTCGTGTAGTTAGATTTACTACATGATAAGAGGCATTAGGATTAACCCATTGTTTTACACCTGTGTTTTTGTTATAATTACATTGGCTACATTGGTCAAGTAATTCTCCCACACCCTTTGCGTTGTACTCATTTTTAGTACACGATACCCCTAGTACACCCCTCAGAGCCTATCCTTTCGTTTCGACCTTTAAGCATTTTACTTAAAGGAAGAATTTGTTACACCCCACTAAAATGTACACCCAAATCGCCTTAGCCTACCTTGTATGCACTCATTTTTAGTGCATTATTGTGACAACATTTGTTTAAACCCAAGTGACTCGTCTGAAAACGGTCGTCTTTTATTTCTCTATCACACAAGTCAACCACTTGTGAATGGTCAACCGTAATAAATGATAAAAGGCAAACAGTCTCAGAACGAATGCTCGTGTGTAGTGTGTGAAACCAGGCAAGTGATCACCCGGATCGTTTCCCAACGAGATGTGAATGGAAAACTGTGAAAAGCTAGGATTATAGTGACAGATGATTTAGATTGCTTTTGATTTTGCTTTTATTTAACAATTCTAAATAACAATTAAGAACAGATATACACAGGGAAATTAAACGCGAATAAAATAAATTACAAACGTGTAACAGGACTGCTAAAATGGGACTAAAATTAAAATTTATGAAATTTAAAACCTAAAAATGTAAAATGACTTAAAACTTATTTAAAAACTTAAATTATATTTTTTTTTATATTTTTTATTTAATTATTATTAATTATTTATTATTTAATTATTAATTAAACTAATTTAAATTATAAAAAATACTAAATGGACAAAGAAAAATATAAAACTTTTTCTAAAAATATTACTAAGTAAATAAAAGCTAAGAAAATTATAAAAATGAAAATTACTTAATTAAAATTTAAAAAGATAAATTCTATTAAATAGAAGCTATCACTTTATTTCTATTTTTGATTTTCTTAAGACCTAAAAATATTTTTATATTTTTCCTAGATTAAAAATGATAAAAGAAAATTATGAAAATTGGAATTATATTTTTCTGATTATTTTTCTATTTATTATGATTTAAATACTTATAAAAACTAATTAAAATGATTAAAAATATCAAAACTATTCAGAAAATTATGAAATTTTCTGAGTAAATCTAAAATATTATTAGAAAGCTATGAAAAATAAAATGAAAAGTTTAATAAGCCAAATAAGCAGAAATGGGCAGATAAGCAGTTTGGAATAAGCCCAAATATAAGCAAATAAGCACTAAACTTAACCAACTGATTAGGACAGACTAAACCAACTTATGTGAGCTTAAAACAACTTATATCCAACAGATAATCCAACAAATAAGCACAATCAACCCCAAATCTGTTTCAAACTTAAGACAGAAATAAGCAGAAAAAGGCAAACTTGCAGAGTAGATTAAGCTATGAAATAAGCTACTGAGATGCAATATTAAGGGGGCAAAACTTAGCTTAGCTTATGAACTATCTTAAAACACTAAAAGCCCTATCAGAATCTAACCAATTGAAGTCCAATTGAGTGCTAGATCAGCAACTCAGAACACTCAGCATACACTGAGTTTGACTTATGCAGTAAAACAAGAGATTTGACTTTGGTGGATTTTGGGCTTAATCTAATGCTTGATTATGATATGTTAAGCTGTGATAAGACTAGAACAAGCAAGATTAACAACTTCTTAACACAAAAGCATGATCATGGATCCTAAATCAATATCAGACAACAAAATTAGAAGGTTCAAAAGCTATTTTGACTTTTAACTGATTAGAGACTAGTTTTTATGGTTGGTCTGAGCTATTCTTGACTAAAGTGACATATGACAACAATCAAAAACAACACACACAATCAACAACACCACTGAATCAGTAGATCCAAACACCCCTGATCAGAACAGGCAAACAAGAAATTCAAAGCAACTTGATGTTTTGATCCTCAAATCTGTTCTCAAACCTTATACTATCATCCACAAAGATCAAAGAAACAAGAAACATCAAGAACATAAGCCTCAAACACAGAAATCACCTAAGTGGTATATTGACTGCTATGATGATATTTTTGCAACTATCAAAATCAATGAACAAGTTACCTAGATTAAGCTATATCTTAACTTAATAACACCACAGAGACATAATAGAATCAAAATTCAAGCAATAAGCAAATGATACAGTGAAATGCTAAACTTGATCAAAACCTTACAACTGAGAGAGTGGCTATAGGGATAGCATGCATAGGACAGGACTATCTAGCTTGTTAAAAGCAAGCTAGAAAACCACAAAGAGCTTTCTTGATTAGCTTATACAACCCATGGAAGCTTTTAAGAGCTTATGTTGACCATGGTTGACCATTCTTGTATCTTGAGTTTTAGAACTGAGGTACACTAAATAAGATTATAGAAAGCTATATTAAGCTTATATAACCTTATTGTAAGGGTGTGGGAGCTTGTGAGAGCTTCTGAGTTATGGTTCGAATCTTAAATCCTTAACAGACACATACACTTTTGAACAACAATGAATTCAGACACAAGATAACATGAAACAAGATTCTTATAGCTTAAACAAACTTTGATTACAACTGGAAATAAGAAATTACAAGATTATAACTGAAATAAGTAAAATGCGATTTAAACTAAATTAGCTACTACTGAATTATCTATTACATTGTTCTATTTATACTAAATACAAGTGGGAAACCCTAATTTGATATCTCTGAACACATCCCAACCCTTGAATTGCCTTCTATTGATCTCAGCAGTCCACTTGGCATTTTGGCGGGAAAATTGGTTTAGTGGATTGAGCAGGTTATAGCAATTAATGCAATTCAGGGTAGTGGAGAAGAAGCATTTAATGTTTCTTGTATTGTTAGGTGAGTTGGATTGGATGGGGAGTGGTTTAGCAGAGAAACCATGGGCAAGGTTGTATTGGCGGGGTTGTGAGGTTAGGGACAAGTTTGACCGAAGTCAAACTGGTTTTGAAAACCAGGCTTGGGTCGGGTTGGGTGTTTAAGGGAGTTGGGCTTGTTGGGCTGGGTTTAGTTAATAGGATAGTGGATTGGGTTTAGATAATTAGGGTGTTGGGTTTGTTTATTTATTTTTGGTCCGGATTTGGTTTGTAGCTAAATTATCACAAGGACCAATAGTGTAACTTTCTGAAACTTGAAGGATCCAACCTGTAAATTCACAATACATATCACAAGGACCAATAATGCCATATATGATTAGTTCAAAGGTTTATTTTTGATAAATTCCAATTTTAAAACCTTAAGGACTATTTCTGACATTTTTCAAAGTTGAGGGACCAAAGTTGTAAATTTGTAATTTTTAACTTCAAAGGACTTTTCTAACAACTTATGAATCCCCAAGGACCTAAAATGATATTTGTACAAGTTTTTAGTGAACAGGGACTAGATTTGACAACTTTTAAAAGTTGAGGGACTGAAACTGCCAATTATGCAAACTTTGTTCGTTTTTCAACTGTTTTTAAACATTTTGCATCTGAAACATATAAAACACAATTCTGGAATAATTTCAGTATTTTGATGCATTTCTGAGTGTTTTTGAGAGTTTTGGCAGCTCAGATTAGGTAAAAATGATGAGTATATAGACACTCATCAATCCCCCACACTAAACTATTGCTAGTCCCTAGCAATATTTTATGAAGATTTAATGGATTTGAAAGAATCTTTACCAAAAGCCATTACTTCTGGAGTAGCCAATTGTTTCAGTTCAAGTAAGAACTTTGGTACAATGATAACCAAGTGATTTTGAGCAAACCACAAGCTGTCAACGGTTTTGATTTGTCTTTACCAGAAGCCGTTTGCTTCTGGACTAGCCAACTCTTAGATAAATTATCAATATTATCTTTGGTGAGCTGATTACCAATCATGGTTTTTCTACTGCCTTTACCACAAGCCATAACCTTGCGGGCTAGCCAACTCTTCACTTATAAAGATATGGTGAGTCGAATACCATACAATTTTGGGCAAATTGTAAGCCATCAACGGATTTGAGACATCTTTACCAAGAGCCGTTTGCTCTCGGATTAGCCAATCCTTATGTGGGTTAGACATGGCGGACTGATAACCATTTATTGAGTTCTAAGTGAGAAAAAATTTTAAAATTTTGGCTAAAATGGGGGTACTAGATGGTACATTTGATCAAATTCGCGAGAATTCCCCCCCACACTTAGAACTGAATATTGCCCTCAATATTCAAAGAACCGGCTGTTAAACCAACACTTAGAACGTGAAAGGGAAATATTAATAGCCTTTTATTTTATTTTTATTTAATTTGCATTTAAGCCGTTAAGGCATGCAAATTCCCCCTTTTTTTTTTTTTTTGAACTTTACATATATACAACATGTGGGGCATCTCCCCCACACTAGATGGTAGAACAGAGAAAGAAAACAGAGACATGGGTGAAAACCCATGTTGTGCTAATGTTTTTGATCACCGAGTCACTAGCTTGACTCGATCCCCGCATTCATTGGTTCATGGGGAAAGTTTGAAGATCTGGGATAACCATTGGTGGTATGTCCTCTCCAAAGTAATGTTTCAAACGATGACCATTCACTTTGAAATTAGGCCCGTCAGCTTGAGATAACTCAACGGTACCATACGGATAAACCTTTGTGATAGTGAATGGACCAGTCCAACGGGTTTTGAGTTTGCCTGAGAAGATCTTTAATCTTGAATTGAAAAGAAGGACTCGATCACCAACGTTAAAAACGCGGTTCTTTATTTTTGAGTCATGAATCTTCTTTGTCTTTTCTTTATAGATCAAAGAGTTCTCGTAGGCCTGATCACGCAGTTCATTTAGTTCATTCATTTGAACTTTACGGTGATCACCCGCAGTTTGGAGGTCAAAGTTAGCATGTTTCAAGGCCCAGTAGGCTTTGTGCTCTAATTCGATCGGTAGATGACATGCCTTTCCGTACACAAGTTTGTAAGGCGTACACCCAATGGGTGTTTTGTAAGCTGTACGAAAGGCCCATAGTGCATCATCCAACTTATCCGACCAGGATGCACGATTTTCTCCTACAGTCCTTTCTAGAATTCTTTTAATACCCCGATTTGAAACTTCTACTTGTCCACTTGTTTGTGGGTGATACGCAGTGGAAAGACGGTGAGTTACACCATACTTTTGCATGACTTTGTCAAATTTGTCATTGCAAAAATGCGTACCACGATCACTGATTATAGCACGTGGAGTTCCAAAACGGGCAAACAGAGTTTTCAGGAATTTTACAACCACTCGGGCATCATTAGTGGGTAAAGCTTTTGCCTCAACCCATTTTGACAAATAGTCAACAGCCACAAGAATGTATTTATTTCCTCGAGATGATGGAAATGGCCCCATAAAGTCAATGCCCCAGACATCAAAGATTTCACAAACTTGAATAGCATTTTGTGGCATTTCATTTCGTTGTGAAATATTACCGTGACGCTGACAAGCTTCACAAGTTTTGATGAGATCTTGGGCATCCTTATAAATTGTGGGCCAATAAAACCCGGAATCAAACACCTTTTTGGCGGTGTAGTTTGGACTATGATGGCCCCCCGTGGGTCCAGCATGGCAAGCTTTGAGAATGTCAATAGCTTCCTGTCCGTAAACACACCGTCGGATGACTTGATCCGCACAGATTTTGAATAAGTAGGGGTCGTCCCAGAAGTAATGTTTAACATCCTTGAAGAATTTATTCTTCTGTTGGGTAGACATCCCTTTTACTATGAAGTTACCCGCATGGTAATTTGCGAAGTCGGCAAACCATGGGGTAGTAGAATCTCCACTAAAAGCAACCGCACTGAGTGTCTCAAGAGGAAATGTTTCATTTATTTCCTTTTTCTCGAAAACATCTTGGTGTGGGTTCTCTAATCTGGATAGATGATCAGCAGCTATGTTCTCAGCTCCTTTTTTATCACGTATTGTGATATCAAATTCTTGTAGGAGGAGAACCCAGCGGAGCAATCTCGGCTTTGCATCTTGTTTTGCAAAGAGATATTTGAGAGCCGAGTGGTCCGTATACACTACACATTTTGTCAAGATTAAATATGGCCGAAACTTTTCAAAGGCATACACCACAGCCAACAATTCTTTTTCTGTAGTGGTGTAATGAGTTTGAGCTTCAGTCATGGTTTTACTTGCGTAGTGGATAGGCTGAAAATGTTTAGCTTTTCGTTGCCCCAGGACTGCACCGATAGCAAAATCGCTTGCATCGCACATGAGTTCAAAGGGAAAATCCCAGTCGGGGGCAACCAGAATGGGTGCTTCAGTAAGCTTTTTCTTTAATGTTTCAAAAGCTTCGATGCACTCGGGTGAGAAGATAAAAGGAGCATCCTTTTCAAGAAGATGAGTCATAGGCCGGGCGATTTTAGAAAAATCTTGTATGAATCGACGATAGAAACCGGCATGACCCAAAAAACTCCTAATACCTTTGACGGTAGTGGGATGAGGTAATTTACCAATGACATCAACTTTAGATCTGTCAACCTCAATCCCGTTCTTTGATATCTTATGGCCGAGGACAATGCCCTCTTTGACCATAAAGTGACTCTTCTCCCAATTTAGACAAAGATTGGTGTCTTCACACCGCTTCAACATGTTTTCTAAATGGGAGAGACATGTTCCGAATGAATCCCCAATGACTGAGAAGTCATCCATAAAGACCTCCATCGTTTTCCCGATCATGTCGGAAAATATGGACATCATGCACCTTTGGAACGTGCCTGGAGCATTACATAAGCCAAAAGGCATACGTTTATAGGCAAAGGTTCCATAAGGGCATGTAAATGTGGTCTTTTCTTGATCCTGTGGATCAATAGGGATTTGAAAGTAACCCGAGAAACCATCAAGGAAACAATAGTACTCGTTTCCCGCTAATCTCTCAAGCATCTGATCCATGAAGGGCAGAGGAAAATGGTCTTTTCGGGTGGCATCATTTAACTTACGATAGTCAATGCAAACACGCCACCCAGTAACCAATCGAGTTGGAATCAACTCATTCTCCTCATTTGTGACAACAGTTATGCCACCCTTTTTTGGAACGCAGTGGATGGGACTAACCCAAGGACTATCAGAGATGGGGTAAATCAATCCTGCATCAAGAAGTTTGATAACCTCCTGTTTGATAACATCGTGGATTTTGGGATTTACCCTTCGCTGGTGTTGGACTGCTGGTTTGAAGTCATCCTCCATTAATATTTTGTGAGTACAAAATTCAGGGTCGAGACCCTTTATGTCGGAGAGTTTCCAAGCAATTGCTTGCTTGTGTGACTTCAAGACCTTTATTAGAGCAGTCTTTTCCTCATCACTTAAGTCTTTAGCAATAATGACGGGTAATTTATCATCACCCTCCAAAAATGCGTACTCAAGATGAGGTGGCAAGTCTTTGAGTTCGACCTCAGGAAATTCATCGTTTTTCTCAACCGATTTGATTTCCTCATTATGAAGTTCAACGGGAGGGAGGGGAGGAGAATTGTCCTGATTTAACAATGTCTCAAGAAGAAGAATATCTCCCTCCAGATCAATCTCAGCGTCATCAATTCCTTCCAGAAATGAATCACACTCGAGATAAGCCTCGATCTCTTCCAAATTGAAATTGCTTCCCTCAAACGGAGTGAGAGGAGGGGAAGAGTCGGAAATTATAGGTAGAGAAGATGTGGTGGTATCCCCACTCACAGAATTATGAGAATAACCAAGAAACTCTTGTGAGTACTCCTCTGAAACAATATCAATGACATCGATTCGGTTAACCGATTCAGGATCTTTATTTGAAGAGTACTTCGAAGTTTGATCGAGGTTAAAAGTAACAGCTTCATTATCCACACGTAATGTGATTTCATGCTCAAATACATCAATGAGAGCATGTCCCGTTTTTAGGAATCCTCTTCCAAGCAATGAGAGGAACCCTGGGATCAGCATCGAAATCAACAACCACAAAGTCAGCCGGAAAATGGAACTTACCTACCTTCACAAACACATCCTCAGTGATGCGTGGTTTTGTAACCTTACAACAGGTTTTACCTCTCGAGGGATCTCAAGAGGCTTACAACCCCACCAGGCAGTGTACCTGACCGATGTAGTATAGTGTAGTGGTAAGTACGGGGGATTGATCGTTCTCCACAGGGAATAGTGTTCGTTAGGTATGAAAGACTACTCTAATAGGTCTAAGGGTTGAGGAAGATTCTTTTTTATGTTTTTATATTTTTATGAAAGCAAGTAAAATCTCGGTTTTGAAGGAGTGGGCGGAATTAGTTGCTAGTCAACTAACCCAAATAACTACAAATGCAAATAAAGTAAATAACTGAAAATAAAATGTTGGTGAGAAACTTATGTGTAGAGAAATGTGTTTACTTAGATTTCCTTACTCCCTAACTATCTTTTACCGGTTGATTAGTGTGTATTAGTTGCGTGGATGACGGGTGTATTCCTTAATACCAATTGTGGGGTGGCGTACGTACTTCCCCAACTCTACAAGCTCCTACTTCACTCCTATGTCGAGCCGGCTAGGAAGCTCCTAACATGGGATCACTAGAATTCGCTTGTGCATTAAATACAACCATAAAAACCTTTAGTACACATTTGGTTCATGTTTCTTAAGACGTTCAAGCAAGTTACCGAATAGGAAGTTAGCCAGTTTTCTTAAGCCTAACATAGATAAACAATCATCCAATACAACTAATAACACACTAATAACCAATAATCAATAGCTAGGTTTCATTAGATCTAAGCAAACACAAGATAAATCTAGCCTAACATGTTAAACAAAAGACAAGAACAAGATAAAATCAAACAACACATAGACATATTGAATGATTAATTGACAACTTATCTTTCAATGTAACATGGAAGATCTTAAGGCAAAAAGCCTTGAAAAAGATGCTAAAATCGTCCTAGGGTTTTCTCCCAAAAATTCCACACTAAGCTCTCCCCCAATGACAAAAAATTAGAAAACTATATATAGATTTTTACATCTGACGGCGTCACCTTATGGAGTGTGACGCCGTCACCTCGCCGCTTCTAGGGTTCCCGGATGGCCTTCTTGACGCCGTCCCTCTTTAGCTCTCCAAAATCCGTTCTGGCTTATCAAGGCTTGACGCCATCAGCTATTGAACGTGACGCCGTCCCTCTTTGATTTAAGCCGTGACGCCCTTGATCAGGTTAAAGCGTGACGCCGTCAGAATTCACATGCTATTTTCACTGGCTTATCATGAGTAAATTTCACGTCCACCTTTTCTTGCCAAGCCATGACGCCGTCCAGAGTAAAATGTGACGCCGTCAAAGGTAACTTTCAGCACAATTTTGAGACTTTGTCGTTTTCTTCACTTTTATGCTCCAAAAACGTCCAAAATGCCTCCTTTTCCAGATTTCTCCTCAAAAGTACCTAAAATGACAAAAGGAACGATTTAGGGCAATATTTGATCAAATAAATACGATTTAGGGCTTAAATGACCCCTTAAAAGCGGTACACTTTTCGCTTCATCAAATACCCTTACACTTGAGATTTGCTTGTCCTCAAGCAAATGCGCTTTTATTCTAATCAAAATACAAGTTAGGGGTCATTTAATGCAAACATAAAAGTAATTACAACAAATAATCGTTCCACTTCAATCATAATAAGCACGGAGATTATGAACTAGCACCTCACAAGTAGTGTTTAGATACTCACATCTCTCAAGTGTCATCAAAATAAATCTCATAAATGAAAACGGATAATATCTCTCACTACCTGTCATAGCAAATAGATTACCATAGGCTTGGGAAAGGATCGAAAACCTCCTCCACTAGGCGTAAGCACCTAAGATAAACTATCAAAGAGGGCTTTTAAATGGGTTGTAACGTTAGGTGTAGGGAAAAGGAAAACACGGTTTTGTTGGATAAAGGATATTTTACTGGTGGCGAGTTAAAGATCTTGATTAATTACATGTACTATACAATGTTGCTAAGCCAAGACTCGACTCGATTTAAGCAAATGAAATAAAATAACAAAATAACAAAAACATAAAAATGAAACGGGATGGTAGTCCGTATGTTTTTTCTATTTTTCTTTTTCTCATTTTTTTTTGTATTTTTTTTTATTTTTTTTTTTTTTTTTTGCATACACTCTTGCCCTACCATCCAAAATAATACATCATAGGGGCGTTGCATCCCCTTACACTTGAATTTTTACATAACTTTACAAATAACTATTCTAATGACTCGAATTAAGATAATTGAAAAACTTGGAGTACTTTTTAAAACATTTAGCACATATGGGGGTAATAATTGATGTTCTTCCCCATTACTCCATTACACTAGTACTTTACCCATGAGTCCCAATCGTCCCAAAATAATATGTACAAGGATATGACTCGACTTAGCAACCATGTAATCGATTAGATAATTAACTTGGGTTTAAACAAATGTTGTCACAATAATGCACTAAAAATGAGTGCATACAAGGTAGGCTAAGGCGATTTGGGTGTACATTTAAGTGGGGTGTAAACAAATTCTTCCTTTAAGTAAAATGCTTAAAGGTCGAAACGAAAAGATAGGCTCTGAGGGGTGTACTAGGGGTATCGTGTACTAAAAATGAGTACAACGCAAAGGGTGTGGGAGAATTACTTGACCAATGTAGCCAAAGTAATTATAACAAAAACACAGGTGTAAAACAATGGGTTAATCCTAATGCCTCTTATCATGTAGTAAATCTAACTACACGAATGTAGTCTCACTTGTGGCCTCGGAATGGTCCTAACGCAAGTTCTAAAATCTAAGTGCTACCGGTACACACATCATAGCATAAATGCTTTTCCTACCAATTCTAGGGGTGAACCTCACATATTTGGGGGTGGAAAATTTTTTAGTGGTACGGTTTTTGTGCTAGTCATATAATTCCTATCCATGAGACGCTCATTAAGATCAAAGTTTCACTCCTAAATGTTGTAAAAAAATTTTAAATTTGGCACTAAAATTACCTTAACAAGTATTTCTCTCAGTTTTATTACACATCTACTATTAAACAAACAAAAATCAAGCGTAATAGTATTCTCTAAAATCGTACTTTTACCCTCCCCTTACACTTAAGATGAACATTGTCCCCAATGTTCAAATAACAAGATGTAAAAGCATAAAGTAAAAGAATGAAATCAAATACTCCCCTGATTCGCTCGGTGGATAATGAAATAATACGGTTAAATCTTCTTCCAAAGTAATGTCGAAGCTCCATGACTAATGCATCGCCATAAGCTTGATTCAAAACATTTCCTTGTCCAAAATAACCTGTTAAGCCTGAGAAAACAAACACGAAAACCTGCATAACATCGGCGGGATAAAATCTATATATAAGGATATAATGCTTGTGGAATGATAACTTTGCAGATTCCTGGAGATTATAAGTTGGAGATTTTAATAAAAACTTTTTTTAAAAACAAAACTTTCAAAAATTTCTGAAAATTAAATCTGACGCCGTCAGGTTATAAATCCTGACGCCGTCAGAAATGACCTGACAAAAATTTTCATTTTAAGTTTCCGGAAAATTTCTGGAAAAACCTTTACCTTACTTCCTGGAAATCCTGCAAAACATCATTATGACTCGATACAAGCATTTGACTCAAACAAATACGAATATGTATGTTAATTTATTATTATTATGATTCATGTTAATTTGTGTTCTAATAAACCGATTTAGATTTCCCTTACACTTAACTTTTGCAAAATACCTTTATATGTAGTTAAGACGAAGTTAAAAACAAAATAAAGCATTTTCACAAATTAGTTTTGAACATGAATCAATAAGAATAAAAATTAAGCACACATACGGAAACAAATAAAAACAAACAAACAAACAAATAAACACACAAAGCAAATAAATAAAATAAAGCTTGGGTTGCCTCCCAAGAAGCGCTTTTCTTTATTAACGAGTCTTGTAGCTAGACTCAAAGTCACTCTACCCTATATAAGTGAGCTCGTCATCGAGGACGTCTTTAGGGTTAAGCTTGGATTGAAGTTTCCTATTGGTCCGCTTAGTACGATATATCTTTTCAAACTTCTCTCCATCCGGGTCATACAATGTCATCTTAATATGCCATGACCCATCTCCATCTTTGGGTGGTTTGTCCCAATCCCACTTGTGATCATCCTCCTCACCAGTCCACTTATTCATTCCTAGGTTAATTGGCAAAACTCCTAGGAAATCAATCATCCTTCTAAAAACTAGAGGGTCTTCAAATGGATCCAATTCGGTGTCCCTAGCCAAGAGTTGTTCTACCGTATGTGTTCGGTTCACAAAGTCCTCTTCTAGGTAAAATGGGCGTTGGGGTCCTATGAAGCCTCTATCTATCCAAGGTCCATATCTAGATGGTCTCCTATTCAACTCTAACCAATGGGGTGTCGGTTCCTCACTAGTATCATAGGCGTGTTTCTTAACATCATAGACTGACCAAGTATCTCCTTCTCCTACCGCTATCTTAGATTCCTTACAATCAATCATAGCACTAGCGGTCGCCAAAAATCCTCTACCTATCAACAAGGGGCATGTAGGGTCGCTAACCATATCAAGGACGTGGAAATCGGCTAAAATGGTTAGTTTTCCAATGTGTACTAACACGTCCTTAACTACTCCAACCGGGTAAGCAACACTCCCATCCGCTAAACCTATTATCACCTCGGTTTCTTCAAGTTTTCCTAGTTTTAGAGAGGTGTAGAGAGGTAACGGAAGTAGGTTAAGGCTTGATCCAAGATCGGCTAATGTGTCATAAGCCTCCGAATTACCGATCTTGCAAGGTAGAACGAATAAGCCCGGGTCATCTAACTTCTTAGGTAGTTTGTTTTGAACGAAGGCGGTCCCTTTTTCGCCTAACTTGAGCTTCTTTTCATCCAACTCATCAACAACCGGACTTTCAAGGTGGAGCTCCTTGAATTCTTCGTCAAGGTTTTGAGTGGAAGGTGTTTCAACTATGTTGTTGACCAATTTGGATGTCATAACTTCTTGGTCATTTGGAACGACTTGGGTTTGTTTGAAACACGTGCTCATGGAATTGACCGAATAATATTGTGGACAAGAACTAGGGGACGAAACCGATGAAATAGCGTTGACGTTTAGTTTCGGGTTCTTAACCGTGTTGCTAGGGAGTGCTCCCATTTCTCGGTCATTGAGGGCTTTCAACAATGTGTCAATCTTATTGGTCATCTCGCTTTGTTTTTGTTTGAAATCGGCTTCAAACTTGGCTAAACGTGCTTCTTGAGATGCCATAAATTGAGACATCAATCCTTCAAAGTTATTGGTACTACCATTGCCGGAAGGATTGTTGTTGAAAGTACGGTTCGAGTTGGAACCGCTTGATTGGAAACGATTAGGTGGGTTGGAAGAATTGGGTTGTTGTGCGTTTTGGTTTTGTTTCCACCTAAGGTTCGGGTGATTTTTCCATGAGGGGTTGTATGAATCACCATAAGGGTTTGGCTCGGGTTTGAAAGTGTACCACTTGTCTCCCGCTCCGTCGGTACGCGAGGATGCGTAGTCCACAAAAGCTTGTTCGGGGAGTTCCATGCAATCACGAGTGTCATGGGGACCACTACATAATTCACATGAAGAAGTGATTTTGTTCACTTGGCTTGGAGGTTTAGGAGCCTCGTAGGATTTCATGAGAAACTTGACTTGGTCTTCAAGTTCTATGATCCTACGGTCGGAAGTGCTTGAATTGTTCGAAGGCAAAGATATTGCCTTGACCGTTTTATTCAAATCATGGGGATCACTCCAACTTTCGTTGTCATAAAGAGCAAGATCCTCTAGGAGAGCCCATGATTGTTCCGCACTTAGATCACGTAGCTTACCACCGGCCGATTGGTCAATGGTTTGCCTTGTGTAGAGATTGATATGGTCATAGAAGATTTGGATTTGGAGCCAAGGTTCTATGCCATGGTGAGGGACTTTTTGGAGTAAGTCCTTGAATCGAGTCCATGCCTCGTAGAGAGTTTCGCCTTGACGTTGTTGGAACATCAAGATATCATTCCTTAGCTTGGTAGTTCTTCCCGGTGGGAAAAACTGAGCAAGGAAACGAGTGGTGAGATCATCCCAAGAGGTGATGGATCCTACGGGTTGACGTTCTAGCCATTGACTAGCTTGGTCCCGCAGAGAGAATTGGAAGAGACGCAATCGGGTCGTCTCTCGAGTGGCAACATCAAGGTCTATAGAATCAACGATTTTAAGAAAGTCCTTGAGGTGTTGATTAGGATCTTCAGATCGAAGTCCATGGAATGCGCATCCGCTTTGCACCAACCGGATGGTGTCGGATCGCAAGGGTGTGATGTTGGCTCCTTGAGTGAGCTCAATGGTGTTTCGATAGCCATGGTGGCTAGGACGGGAATACTCTCCTAAGGTACGGGCTCTAGGAGGTGGTGGTTGTTGTGGTGGTGGGTTGTTGGGATTAAGGATATTACCATCTTCCATGATGTCGGATGGTATGGTTACGAACAAAGACACGAAGAAAATAGATAGACTAAAGAAAACCTAGAAAAATAAAACAAAAATCTCACTAGAAAGGAATCTAGTGAGTAGACCTATAAAATAAAAATTCAACCTAAACAATAACTATTCCCCGGCAACGGCGCCAAAAACTTGATGCGTGGTTTTGTAACCTTACAACAGGTTTTACCTCTCGAGGGATCTCAAGAGGCTTACAACCCCACCAGGCAGTGTACCTGACCGATGTAGTATAGTGTAGTGGTAAGTACGGGGGATTGATCGTTCTCCACAGGGAATAGTGTTCGTTAGGTATGAAAGACTATTCTAATAGGTCTAAGGGTTGAGGAAGATTCTTTTTTATGTTTTTATATTTTTATGAAAGCAAGTAAAATCTCGGTTTTGAAGGAGTGGGCGGAATTAGTTGCTAGTCAACTAACCCAAATAACTACAAATGCAAATAAAGTAAATAACTGAAAATAAAATGTTGGTGAGAAACTTATGTGTAGAGAAATGTGTTTACTTAGATTTCCTTACTCCCTAACTATCTTTTACCGGTTGATTAGTGTGTATTAGTTGCGTGGATGACGGGTGTATTCCTTAATACCAATTGTGGGGTGGCGTACGTACTTCCCCAACTCTACAAGGTCCTACTTCACTCCTATGTCGAGCCGGCTAGGAAGCTCCTAACATGGGATCACTAGAATTCGCTTGTGCATTAAATACAACCATAAAAACCTTTAGTACGCATTTGGTTCATGTTTCTTAAGACGTTCAAGCAAGTTACCGAATAGGAAGTTAGCCAGTTTTCTTAAGCCTAACATAGATAAACAATCATCCAATACAACTAATAACACACTAATAACCAATAATCAATAGCTAGGTTTCATTAGATCTAAGCAAACACATGATAAATCTAGCCTAACATGTTAAACAAAAGACAAGAACAAGATAAAATCAAACAACACATAGACATATTGAATGATTAATTGACAACTTATCTTTCAATGTAACATGGAAGATCTCAAGGCAAAAAGCCTTGAAAAAGATGCTAAAATCGTCCTAGGGTTTTCTCCCAAAAATTCCACACTAAGCTCTCCCCCAATGACAAAAAATTAGAAAACTATATATAGATTTTTACATCTGACGGCATCACCTTATGGAGTGTGACGCCGTCACCTCGCCGCTTCTAGGGTTCCCGGATGACCTTCTTGACGCCGTCCCTCTTTAGCTCTCCAAAATCCGTTCTGGCTTATCAAGGCTTGACGCCGTCAGCTATTGAACGTGACGCCGTCCCTCTTTGATTTAAGCCGTGACGCCCTTGATCAGGTTAAAGCGTGACGCCGTCAGAATTCACATGCTATTTTCACTGGCTTATCATGAGTAAATTTCACGTCCACCTTTTCTTGCCAAGCCATGACGCCGTCCAGAGTAAAATGTGACGCCGTCAAAGGTAACTTTCTGCACAATTTTGAGACTTTGTCGTTTTCTTCACTTTTATGCTCCAAAAACGTCCAAAATGCCTCCTTTTCCAGATTTCTCCTCAAAAGTACCTAAAATGACAAAAGGAACGATTTAGGGCAATATTTGATCAAATAAATACGATTTAGGGCTTAAATGACCCCTTAAAAGCGGTACACTTTTCGCTTCATCACTCAGCAATGCCGCGAGGAAGAGATGTGGAACGATCTGCAAGCTCAAGAGTCATGCAGGTAGCAGTGAGTGCCGGAAGAGAAAGTTTTTCCCAGACTGAATAAGGCATCAGGTTAATGCTTGCACCAAGATCGGCCAAGGCATAGCATTCAACCATTCCTGGAAAGACACAAGGTAGTAAAAATCTTCCAGGATCTCCAAGCTTCACCGGAAGCTTTTTCAAAATAACTGCTGAGCAGTTCTCATTTAACGGAGTCTTTGCCATTTCAAACAGTTTTTCCTTGTTGCTTAACAAGTGTTTGATTGTGGATGCAAACTTGGGCATCAGAATGATAGCATCCGCAAAGCTTATATCAAAATGTAGTTCCTGGAAAATTTTGAAAATTTTTTCCATTTGTTGACTAGCTTTTTCGCGGAGCTTTTGCTCATGTAAACGTGATGGATAAGGAATAGAAGGTTTGGATTTAGGGTTTTCAACAGGGATTTCAAAAACAACTCCTGGTTTGGGTTTTGGTTTCTGGACAACTTGAGGTAGGACGTTATCGGCACCCCCGTTATTAATAGGAAGTTCTTTGTCCTCAGTCACCTCAGGTTCACTTTCTACTACCTTGGGGAGAGGAGAAGAAGTGGTAGTAGAAATAGTGGGTCCATCATAAGCTTTACCACTGCGTGTGGTGACAGCTTTCAGTTCACCCTTTGGGTTTGGAATGGTATTACCAGGAAGATCTCCCGAGGTAGAAGGTGGATTGATATGATTCATGAGACTGGTAAGCATATTCTTAACTTCGCTTTGAGAATGATCAATTTTATTTGAAAGCTCATTCTTAAGCTCAGTTCCTTGCTTGTATATTGAAGTTTGAAATTCATTTCTCAATCCAGATATCTGATTTTGTATAGCCTTCATTTTGTTCTCATTAAACTTGATGTAGTTATCAAGTTCGTTTGGGAGAGGTCCTTGATGATTAGGAGCTGAATACCCTTGATTACCCCTCTGGGGTGGGTATTGATTGTTTGGGGCAGTAAATTGATTTTGCATGTTCTGCCCTCTCTGTTGATTAGGATTACTCCTATTTGGATTGTTGGGAGGAGGAAATCCGGGTGGTCCAAATTGATTGCTAGCACGGTGGTTTGGGTCCACTTGAGGACGGTATTGATTACCTCCTTGATTGGATGTTCCGGCTATAGCATTGACATCAAATGTATTGCCATCTGTGGCAGTACAATTATAGTAAGCGTGAGGACCACCACAAGTAACACAAACTTCTATTTTTTGACTTCAGCAGTGTGAGAAGTTTGCGGAGCGAACTCTTTCTTTTGTGTGGAGAAAACCAGAGCTTGAATAACCTTCGTGAGTTCAGCAAGCTGAGTATCAGTACTGGACTGACTCACGGGAGATGAAGTGGAAGGACCAGCACTAGCCTGGGAATTATATGTACTGTTTCGTGTAGTGCGGACCTTAGACTTATTTTCAATGAGAGCAATGGCTTCCTTAGTGGATTTGCTCAGAAAATTACCTCCAGCTGAGGCATTGAGAGAATCTTGGTCAGATGGGTTTAACCCACTGTAAAAAGTGTCCATCTGCATCAAATCGGTGAAACCGTGATGAGGACATTTGCGGAGCAATTCTTTGAAACGATCCCATGCTTCTCCAAATGATTCATCAAACCTTTGAGTGAATTTCATGATTTCATTTTTCAGATGAGTGGTTTTGGAAGGAGGAAAGAATTCATTTACGAATTTTTGAACTAAATCTTCCCATGTTCTAATTGACCGAGGGGGTTGTTTGTCAAGCCAAATCCGGGCTGCCCCATCTATAGAAAACGGGAAAAGAAGAAGTTTGATTGATTCCTCCGGGACATTTTTACATTTGATGGTGGATGTGATTTTATTGAACCATCGAACGTGATCTTGAGGATCGTCCCTCTCAAAACCATAGAATTGACGCGATGTTACCAGGTTTATCAACCCAGTCTTGAGCTCAAAATTCTCAGCCACGATGGCTGGAACAATAATGGCATCTCCATAACCCTCAGTGGGAGCCTGGAGAAGCTCATTCATAGGGCGGTCTTCTGCCATGATGACAGGGGTTTCGGGATCAGTCCGTATCTCGGGTACGACTGATGGAGCAGAACGTCTACGACGTCTTCGAGGTATTTTTCCAAGCTCACGGAGAGGGTTTGATGACCTAGAAGAACGAGTGCGCATGCACTTAGCAAAATTTTTTAATTAAAATCAAAATCGAGAGAAAACACAAGTGAACTTAAACCAATAATCAACAAGCGTACGGTAGCTCTCTAAAAGATAAACGCACAGAGTGGCGGAGAAGCAGAGGTGGGCAACTTAATGCTCCTTAAAAACCCGCTTCTTTCAGTCCGACAATTTAATGTCAGACTATCCTAGAACCTCCGTTAGAGTTTGTTTATCAATTAAAGGTGAGCCGATATTCGCAAGTGATACAAAGGCAAGTTTTAAATCTGATGTTTGGGAACTTATTATGGCCGTACCCCCAGTTAGGTAGTACTCAGTCTTGGTTCTCGATGGTTAATTTTTATTTGTTTATTATTAAAGAAAACGGAAAATGTTTTTGGGTTTTTAATTTTTATATGATAATTATAATAATAATATATATAGAAAAGAAAAGAAAATATTTTTGTATTTTATATTGTTTTTGGGAAATAGGAACTTCTTGGGAGAAGGATCTCGAATCACTAATCGCTAAAACTTAACACAATAGTCGCAGCACACCTCCCCGGCAGCGGCGCCAAAATTTGACTCGTCTGAAAACGGTCGTCTTTTATTTCTCTATCACACAAGTCAACCACTTGTGAATGGTCAACCGTAATAAATGATAAAAGGCAAACAGTCTCAGAACGAATGCTCGTGTGTAGTGTGTGAAACCAGGCAAGTGATCACCCGGATCGTTTCCCAACGAGATGTGAATGGAAAACTGTGAAAAGCTAGGATTATAGTGACAGATGATTTAGATTGCTTTTGATTTTGCTTTTATTTAACAATTCTAAATAACAATTAAGAACAGATATACACAGGGAAATTAAACGCGAATAAAATAAATTACAAACGTGTAACGGGACTGCTAAAATGGGACTAAAATTAAAATTTATGAAATTTAAAACCTAAAAATGTAAAATGACTTAAAACTTATTTAAAAACTTAAATTATATTTTTTTTAATATTTTTTATTTAATTATTATTAATTATTTATTATTTAATTATTAATTAAACTAATTTAAATTATAAAAAATACTAAATGGACAAAGAAAAATCTAAAACTTTTTCTAAAAATATTACTAAGTAAATAAAAGCTAAGAAAATTATAAAAATGAAAATTACTTAATTAAAATTTAAAAAGATAAATTCTATTAAATAGAAGCTATCACTTTATTTCTATTTTTAATTTTCTTAAGACCTAAAAATATTTTTATATTTTTCCTAGATTACAAATGATAAAAGAAAATTATGAAAATTGGAATTATAT
The DNA here is from genome assembly GCA_021014915.2 of Artemisia tridentata subsp. tridentata. Lineage (NCBI taxonomy): Eukaryota > Viridiplantae > Streptophyta > Magnoliopsida > Asterales > Asteraceae > Artemisia > Artemisia tridentata. The sequence goes on from CP139508.1 coordinate 509,046,583, forward strand.
TTTTCTGATTATTTTTCTATTTATTATGATTTAAATACTATTAAAAACTAATTAAAATGATTAAAAATATCAAAACTATTCAGAAAATTATGAAATTTTCTGAGTAAATCTAAAATATTATTAGAAAGCTATGAAAAATAAAATGAAAAGTTTAATAAGCCAAATAAGCAGAAATGGGCAGATAAGCAGTTTGGAATAAGCCCAAATATAAGCAAATAAGCACTAAACTTAACCAACTGATTAGGACAGACTAAACCAACTTATGTGAGCTTAAAACAACTTATATCCAACAGATAATCCAACAAATAAGCACAATCAACCCCAAATCTGTTTCAAACTTAAGATAGAAATAAGCAGAAAAAGGCAAACTTGCAGAGTAGATTAAGCTATGAAATAAGCTACTGAGATGCAATATTAAGGGGGCAAAACTTAGCTTAGCTTATGAACTATCTTAAAACACTAAAAGCCCTATCAGAATCTAACCAATTGAAGTCCAATTGAGTGCTAGATCAGCAACTCAGAACACTCAGCATACACTGAGTTTGACTTATGCAGTAAAACAAGAGATTTGACTTTGGTGGATTTTGGGCTTAATCTAATGCTTGATTATGATATGTTAAGCTGTGATAAGACTAGAACAAGCAAGATTAACAACTTCTTAACACAAAAGCATGATCATGGATCCTAAATCAATATCAGACAACAAAATTAGAAGGTTCAAAAGCTATTTTGACTTTTAACTGATTAGAGACTAGTTTTTATGGTTGGTCTGAGCTATTCTTGACTAAAGTGACATATGACAACAATCAAAAACAACACACACAATCAACAACACCACTGAATCAGTAGATCCAAACACCCCTGATCAGAACAGGCAAACAAGAAATTCAAAGCAACTTGATGTTTTGATCCTCAAATCTGTTCTCAAACCTTATACTATCATCCACAAAGATCAAAGAAACAAGAAACATCAAGAACATAAGCCTCAAACACAGAAATCACCTAAGTGGTATATTGACTGCTATGATGAGATTTTTGCAACTATCAAAATCAATGAACAAGTTACCTAGATTAAGCTATATCTTAACTTAATAACACCACAGAGACATAATAGAATCAAAATTCAAGCAATAAGCAAATGATACAGTGAAATGCTAAACTTGATCAAAACCTTACAACTGAGAGAGTGGCTATAGGGATAGCATGCATAGGACAGGACTATCTAGCTTGTTAAAAGCAAGCTAGAAAACCACAAAGAGCTTTCTTGATCAGCTTATGCAACCCATGGAAGCTTTTAAGAGCTTATGTTGACCATGGTTGACCATTCTTGTATCTTGAGTTTTAGAACTGAGGTACACTAAATAAGATTATAGAAAGCTATATTAAGCTTATATAACCTTATTGTAAGGGTGTGGGAGCTTGTGAGAGCTTCTGAGTTATGGTTCGAATCTTAAATCCTTAACAGACACATACACTTTTGAACAACAATGAATTCAGACACAAGATAACATGAAACAAGATTCTTATAGCTTAAACAAACTTTGATTACAACTGGAAATAAGAAATTACAAGATTATAACTGAAATAAGTAAAATGCGATTTAAACTAAATTAGCTACTACTGAATTATCTATTACATTGTTCTATTTATACTAAATACAAGTGGGAAACCCTAATTTGATATCTCTGAACACATCCCAACCCTTGAATTGCCTTCTATTGATCTCAGCAGTCCACTTGGCATTTTGGCGGGAAAATTGGTTTAGTGGATTGAGCAGGTTATAGCAATTAATGCAATTCAGGGTAGTGGAGAAGAAGCATTTAATGTTTCTTGTATTGTTAGGTGAGTTGGATTGGATGGGGAGTGGTTTAGCAGAGAAACCATGGGCAAGGTTGTATTGGCGGGGTTGTGAGGTTAGGGACAAGTTTGACCGAAGTCAAACTGGTTTTGAAAACCAGGCTTAGGTCGGGTTGGGTGTTTAAGGGAGTTGGGCTTGTTGGGCTGGGTTTAGTTAATAGGATAGTGGATTGGGTTTAGATAATTAGGGCGTTGGGTTTGTTTATTTATTTTTGGTCCGGATTTGGTTTGTAACTAAATTATCACAAGGACCAATAGTGTAACTTTCTGAAACTTGAAGGATCCAACCTGTAAATTCACAATACATATCACAAGGACCAATAATGCCATATATGATTAGTTCAAAGGTTTATTTTTGATAAATTCCAATTTTAAAACCTTAAGGACTATTTCTGACATTTTTCAAAGTTGAGGGACCAAAGTTGTAAATTTGTAATTTTTAACTTCAAAGGACTTTTCTAACAACTTATGAATCCCCAAGGACCTAAAATGATATTTGTACAAGTTTTTAGTGAACAGGGACTAGATTTGACAACTTTTAAAAGTTGAGGGACTGAAACTGCCAATTATGCAAACTTTGTTCATTTTTCAACTGTTTTTAAACATTTTGCATCTGAAACATATAAAACACAATTCTGGAATAATTTCAGTATTTTGATGCATTTTTGAGTGTTTTTGAGAGTTTTGGCAGCTCAGATTAGGTAAAAATGATGAGTATATAGACACTAATCACCAAGTTAATTATCTAATTGATTACATGGTTGCTAAGTCGAGTCATATCCTTGTACATATTGTTTTGGGACGATTGGGACTCATGGGTAAAGTACTAGTGTAATGGAGTAATGGGGAAGAACATCATTTATTACCCCCATATGTGCTAAACATTTTTAAAGTACTCCAAGTTTTTCGATTATCTTAATTCGAGTCATTAGAATAGTTATTTGTAAAGTTATGTAAAAGTTCAAGTGTAAGGGGATACAACGCCCCTATGATGTATTATTTTGGATGGTAGGGCAAAAGTGTATGCAAAAAAAAAAAAAAAATCGAAAAATTCAAGAAAAATACAAAAAAATGAGAAAAAGAAAAGTAGAAAAAAACATACGGACTACCATTCCGTTTCATTTTATGTTTGTTTTATGTTTTTGTTATTTTGTTTTTAGCTTAAGTTGAGTCGAGTCTTGGCTTAGCAACATTGTATAGTACATGTAATTGATCAAGATCTTTAACTCGCCACCAGTAAAATATCCTTTATCCAACAAAACCGTGTTTTCCTTTTCCCTACACCTAACGTTATAACCCATGTAAAAGCCCTCTTTGATAGTTTATCTTAGGTGCTTACGCCTAGTGGAGGAGGTTTTCGATCCTTTCCCAAGCCTATGGTAATCTATTTGCTATGACAGGTAGTGAGAGATATTATCCGTTCTCATTTATGAGATTTATTTTGATGACACTTGAGAGATGTGAGTATCTAAACACTACTTGTGAGGTGCTAGTATGTAATCTCCGTGCTTATTATGATTAAAGAGGAACGAATATTTGTTGTAATTACTTTTATGTTAGCATTAAATGACCCCTAACTTGTATTTTGATTAGAATAAAAGCGCATTTGCTTGAGGACAAGCAAATCTCAAGTGTAAGGGTATTTGATGAAGCGAAAAGTGTACCGCTTTTAAGGGGTCATTTAAGCCCTAAATCGTATTTATTTGATCAAATATTGCCCTAAATCGTTCCTTTTGTCATTTTAGGTACTTTTGAGGAGAAATCTGGAAAAGGAGGCATTTTGGACGTTTTTGGAGCATAAAAGTGAAGAAAACGACAAAGTCTCAAAATCATGCTGGAAATTACCTTTGACGGCGTCAGGATCTTCCCCAGACGGCGTCATGGCTTGGCAAGAAAAGGTGGATGTGAAATTTACTCATGATAAGCCAGTGAAAATTGCATGGGAATTCTGACGGCGTCACGCTTTAATCTGATCAAGGTCGTCACGGCTTAATTTAGAGAGGGACGGCGTCACGCATAATCCTGACGGCGTCAAGCCTTGATAAGCCAGAACGGATTTTGGAGAGCTAAAGAGGGACGCCGTCAAGAAGGTCATCCGGGAACCCTAAAAGCGGCGAGGTGACGGCGTCACACTCCATAACGTGACGCCGTCAGATCTAAAAATCTATATATAGTTTTGCAATTCTTTGTCATTAGTGTGGAACTTATTTGGGGAACTTTGTGTGTGAAAACCCTAGGACGAATTTGGCAGCTCTTTCAAGGCTTTTTGCCTTGAGATCTTCCATGTTACATTGAAGATAAGTTATCAATTAATCATTCAATATGTCTATGTGTTGTTTGATTCTATCTTGTTCTTGTCTTTTGTTTAACATGCTAGGCTAGATTTATCTTGTGTTTGCTTAGATCTAATGAAACCTAGCTATTGATTATTGGTTATTAGTGTGTTATTAGTTGTATTGGATGATTGTTCATCTATGTTAGGCTTAAGAAAACTGGCTAACTTCCTATTCGGTAACTTGCTTGAACGTCTTAAGAAACATGAACCAATGCGTACTAAAGGTTTTTATGGTTGTATTTAATGCACAAGCGAATTCTAGTGATCCCATGTTAGGAGCTTCCTAGCCGGCTCGACATAGGAGTGAAGTAGGAGCTTGTAGAGTTGGGGAAGTACGTACGCCACCCCACGAATGGTATTAAGGAATACACCCGTCATCCACGCGACTAATACACACTAATCAACCGGTAAAAGATAGTTAGGGAGTAAGGAAATCTAAGTAAACACATTTCTCTCTACATAAGTTTTCACCAACATTTTCATTTTCTGTTATTTTATTTTATTTGCATTCGTAGTAACTTGGGTTAGTTGACTAGCAACTAATTCCGCCCACTCTTTCAAACCCGAGATTTTACTTGCTTTCATAAAAAAATATAAAAACATAAAAAGAATCTTCTCTCACCCTTAGACCTATTAGAATAGTTTTTCATACCTAACGAACACTATTCCCTGTGGAGAACGATCAATCCCCCGTACTTACCACTACACTATACTACATCGGTCAGGTACACTGCCTGGTGGGGTTGTAAGCCTCTTGAGATCCCTCGAGAGGTAAAACCTGTTGTAAGGTTGCAAAACCACGCATCAATATCATGTACTATTTATTATTATTTTGTAGCATTCATAATCCTTGAATCATATACGTTGGTACCCTAGGATCGGGGAGTATTGATGAAGGGGGAGCATATCATACACTAACTATTGTTTTGTTGGTTCATTCATGCATCGTAAACTTGACACTCCAATTAGGGTGAGTATTATCCAGGGGCGCTATTAAGTTCTCAAAATCATTGAATCATTCTTGGTACTCCAAATTATGGGGAGTAATCACCAAGAACCGTTCACCATATTCCGCTATGCATTTCTTCTTTTTGTTTCGACAAAAAGGGGGAGATTAGATTAAGCTCATTTGAATCATAACAGACAGTACATGTTTTATGATTAAAATAGATTTCAAAACTTGCATAAAACTAACTTAATCTATATTTTTAAAAGACTTGTACTTTATTTATTTCATTGCTTAAAAATAAACTTTATGTTTTGTCATCAACAAAAAGGGGGGAGATTGTTAATACAAATATCGTCCTAAAAATGTTATTTACATTTTACGATCTTTGCTATATTTTGTTAATGACAATTATAAAGTTTATCTTTAGCAAAACATAAATATAAGATTAAGTCTTTTACATTTATAATAACAAGCTTTTTAAACTCATTTACATGCTACATGATCACTAGGAATTACAAATTACATATATATATATATATATATATATATATATATATATATATATAAATATATATATATATATATATATATATATATATATATATATATATATATATATATATATATATATATGCATTTACATGCTTACATTTTTATTCTTAAAATAGAAATATATACATGACATCATGGCATACATCATTTGGACATCTTTTAGATATCTTGTAGATTTAGTATATATCTTGGAAAGATCTTCAAGCAAAGGATTAGATTGTGTAAGATCTTGGTTAGATTTGGAAAGATATTTGGAGATTGCCTATCAGAGACTGGCGGAACCAAAAGTTATAACGGATGGACCCCTGCATTTGGGTCCGCCATATCCGTGGACTATTTGAGCAGTTTGCCTATAAATAGCAAGCTGCTCATTCAAGTTCACTCATCACTCATATAGCATAAATTATATATTCATTCTTTCATACATTACTAACCCATTCATTCATTCATTTCATTCTTAGTGATCTTTCTTTTGTAGCAAAGAGATCAAGCATCAAGGTTCAACATACTGTTGCAAACCTGTTAGAATATGTACTGTGTGATTTATAGTTTGTCACACATCATTGTTATACCAAACATTCTGTAGTGATCAGTTAGTGTTTTAGTCCTCCAAACACATAGAGTGTCGGGAGTGGTTGAACCTCTGTAAAAGAACTCGACATCTAGCTTAGTGTCGGAAATTGTATAGGCGACGTCAGGTTGGTATATATATTGTAAAATACGAGACTCCTCTACTTTCTCCTCTGTTTTGTCCCATTCCCTTGTATACCTCTGAAAATGCAACCATATCATATACGAATCTTGGATTCCTGTCAACTTATCCAGAAAATAATCCCTAACTGAAGCCGGAAAGTAATCCCTCATTAAACATCGAAAGTAACCTTCTCCATCAAAGCTCTTTACAAAGTATGATATTGTTTAAGAAGGTGAAAAACATGCTTCTAAACCCATAATTGATCATAGAACATCAAATGTCCTAGGTGAAATAAAGTTTAGATCGATTTGATAAAATGGTGTGAAAATATGTGGGAACTTGTACACTTGTCGAGGGTGATTCACTTTGGACCTCGTTAGGTGATCAAACATTCGAATGAGGGAGTGAGACTTCGACACCTTGATTGTTTGGTGTTTGGAGATTCGAATGAAGGAAAATGTTACATAGTTCATGTGTCGAATTCGAAAGAAAACAAGGCCAAGTATGGGTGAGTGAACCGAGTGAATATAAGTGTGTTAATAAAAATTATGAAATTGGGTTGGGCTTGTGAATAGTACTTTGGGCCATGAATAGTAAATGGATCCGTTTGGTGTATAGTGAGTGTTTTTGATTCGTCGTGGTCCGCGTGTGAGCTCGTTCCAATGTGCTTGTAAATTACATATCAATGTGTTTGTAATAAACAAAATTTTTAAATTTTGCTCATAAAAATGGTTAACTGAACAGTAATGGTGCTTAATACTTGATTAACGTTTACAAATTACTGAGGAATTTAGGAATTTTACAGATTGCTACAGAATCCTTCCTATAAGAAGATATGTAATTTGACTTCAATTCATAAATCATATAGAACACGCTTCAACTTAATATTTGTTGAGCATGTTCACACTTTTGTATGACCGACTTAGTCCAAAACCAGCTGTAACGAAGATAAAATTGCTCTATTTGTATCTAGTTTATCAGTTTTCTCTAAACAATATGATGTAATTACTAGTATACTCGGCCAATGCTCATACAGGTATAGAAGAGTTTTTCGAGAATCCGAATTTTTCAAAAAAAAAAAAATCCAGCAATTAATAAGCAGTTTCATCGAAGCAAATAATACATCCATAATCAGTTTTTTTTCACATTACAACATGTTCAGCAACATACTTAGCTTATAGCGCGCAGTTTTAGCAAAACAAAGGATACAACCATTTAGCCTATACTGAAAATCAGCAATGAGCATTTCAGCATTCAGAAAGAACACATGGCGCAATGCTTTGAAGTTGAATAAGGGTTATTTTATTTTCTAAGTTGACTTATGAATGTACAAATATCAAAAACATCAAAGAAAGAAGGACTTGTGAAAATACATGAACAGTGTATCGGTCCAAGGAAGATAATCACAGCTAGTGTACAAAGACTCCATTGAAATCAAGAAATGGAATGTCACTTATGAATATGAATGAATGTAAGATGTCAAGTTTTACAAGCCGAGTATGAGCTTTATAATATCCCTTATATGTAAATTTTAGTTTCTTGTTCCATAATCTTTTGTTATTTTGTTGTTTATCCTTTATTTTAACTTTAACTTATTGATATTTATCCTTTGCAATGCGTCAAATGTGATAAGCTCATTTCGAATGAAATGCAATTAGTTTTAAAAAAATGCACGGCATGAAAAAAATTTAGGTGGTTAAGTTTGTCAAAAAAAAAAAATAATAATTAATAATAAATAAATATATAAATAAATAAAAATTAAGGCAACTACCTAGAACAACACTAGGCATTGAAACCGGTAGTTTTATATAGGAACTGATAAGCATTATACAAAGTATTCAAGTATTACTAACATTAAAGCATCCTGAGAGGACAGGGCTGAGACCGGGGACAAATCGACACATGTACTTCAACTGAGTATCAAAGTAACAAGACATATTTGAAGAAAAAAGAAGGTGAAGACCAATGATAAGGGTAAGGCAATCTTGGAATAGAACCGGTGGTTAATACTCATATAAATGGTAAAAGATGTAACTTTGAGAACGGGCTGAAAGCTGACCCGTATGTAAATGGGTCGAAATACATGTAGCATCTCCAGGCAGCTAACTCAAGGAACTGATGCAAAGAAGGCATGCATCAAAGAATAACGTTTTCATCAATCAAAACAAACGTCTAAATTTTTATAACAAAAAATGAACATGTCTCAATTGTTGGTCGGAAATCCAAAAACAATCTACAGACAAGCTGAAGAGTAATAGTTTGCCTGTATAATAATACTAATATTTTCTATTAGTATACATTTCATCAAACACAGATGTGCATCTCCTACACGGAAGCTCTTTATCTAAACTAAAGACATGGATTATTGAATAAAACGAAGAAAAAAAAAAAGTTACAATCTATAAAGGACATATAGTTTAACATATAAAATATTATAATAAAGGTTTTTTATTAGACTACCATGACCATTCGATTCTATTCAAACCCATTGACAAATTATCACCCCTAAACAGGCACAAGGCCCCACCATGTTGTGATAAAATAGGAATGTCTTGGAACATACTCGAGTCTGCTGCTTCTTGATCTAAATCTTCATCAAAAACAAGTCTTACACCCATCTTCTTAACTTCAATACCTTCATTCTCATAAAAACAAAATGTTACAAAATTCTTTGCTTCCTTCAATTTCTGTATTTCTGTTGTCGTATAATGCAACCATATCATATCTGACTCATCGATTCTGATTGGCTTATCCTTAAAATATTCATCATAGTAGTATGGACTGCATCCTCCCAAAAGAGCTCCATTAAAGTTCCTTACATGGTATGCAAAAGATGTGAAAATTGTGGAAGGTTCTTTTCTCTTAAAAACAACACAAATTCCATATCCCCTTAACTTACTGAAGCTCCAATCCAATGGTAATTCGACCTTTATATGATTTCCCATACTTCTATTTGTGAAATAATTTGGAATGCTATTTCCATCATATATTATATCCATATTCTCAATGGAACTTAAACGGAAGAATCCACATCTGTTATTTTGGATACGCGCATACCGAAGGAAAGAAGAAAATCGGTTTGTAGAGCCTTGGGAAGTTACAGACTGAGTCTCCGATATCGACACCTGGCTATCAATGGCAAGATTCTTGAACAATTTTGGACAATTTCTGAGACAAGTCCATTTGCTCCAGATTGGGTTTGATCCCGTAACTGAACATAAGGAGGTGCAATCACTTGCGTTAGTGCTTTTTAGGCTATGTGGAAGTTCGGGCAACACTTCCAGCTTCTTGCAACCATTAACTTCAAGACTTTGAAGATGAGAAAGTTGAATAAGACTGGGCAAGCTAGTAAAATTGTTCCCTTCCAAGTTTAGTTCCTTTAAACATGATAAGTCTCCAAGGCCATCAGGTACTTGTACTAAATTGCAGTACCTTAAATTCAGATACTTTAACATGTGTAAACCTTCCAATGAAACTGATCTTTGGGGATGTTGTTGGTTCCATATGAAACCAAGCATTGAAGTCAACCTTGAAGTCAACCAACTAGACCCTTGGTTGACATTCAAGCATCCCGAGAGATTCAAAACCTGAAGAGAATCCATTTCCACTTTGCTTGGAAAACTCGTAGCCCGCCTGCAGTCTCTCATATTTAAGACAACAAGTCTGTTGAGCATTCCAATTGATGGATGAACTGTAACCAAATTCACACAACCTTCAAGATCTAGCTCTTCGAGATTTTTAATCTCTGAGAAGTCAGGGGTGGTTGTTAGGTTACAACAGTACCTTAGCTTCATTATTTTCAACCTTCCTAAACACTGATATCAATAGAAAAAAGATTAGTTCTTATATCTCTAGGTGTCAAACACGAACACATGTATGAACAAGTAAATACCTTAGGTGTCGTCCAAAGTTGTTTTATGTTGCTGTAAGAGAGGTCGATGGCAACAATGTTTTCTGGATAGAAATCTGAAGGTAAGTACTTGAAAGGGCATCCATGCCAACAAAACAAGCTTAGCTCATTGGACAAAAAATACAAACTTCCTGAGTACTTCACATTGTAGCCCTTCAATTCCACCTTCTGATCAAATTCTTTGTCAGCATAAATTTTCAGGATCCGCAAATTTTTCATAAGTGCAAAAGAATTAGCGTTTATGTGAACCTTTTGACTAGATTCCCTTAACAAAAGGACTAGAACTTCAACTGCTTCAGTCATTTCCACCTGAAAAAGAAAGAATATGTTAACTTAAATTATAAAGAGTAACATATGCAATTCTGTGTACTTTAATATTAATATGAAGGTAAATAAGAATATGCCACTTCTTACTTTCTTTTCACTTGATACATTATAAATTGCAGATGAGATACACAATCTTCTCTGTTTCCCAGTCTGCTCATTTTCTTCACGAATAATTTCCCTTGTCATTGCTTTAATCAAGCCATGCATTTGAAGTGAATTATTGCAAGAGATCGTGATTAATGACTTATCAAATAGAACTTGCATGTTTGTATCTGCAAAAAAGTTACAGCCATCTAGTATGCTTGCTACAAAATCTCTGTTTTCTCCAATGAATAAACATGCGATATCCAGTAAGATATTTTGCTGCCGGGGGTTTAGCCCATCGTAACTTAAACGAAGCACTCCTTGTATCGTTTCATTTGGATGTACTTTGAGACTTTTCAGTTCACTTTTCCACTGACCCACGGTTTTGCCATATAAATGACGACCCATAACTTTGAGGGCCAGAGGGTGACCTTGCACATAGTTCACAATTTCCTGTGAAACTCTTTTGAATTCTACAGGATAATCTTTTTCTTTAAAGGCATAGGAACGGAAGAGCTCAAGAGATCTATCCTCATCTAGAAAATCCATCTCATGGATTTCATCCACTCCATGAGATCTTAGCAACTGTTTATCTTTGCAAGTGAAAATAATCAAACTTCCTTTGCAAAACCAACTAGCTGAACCCGCTAGTGATTCTAGCTGCTCGTGATCGTCCACATCATCCAAAACAAGCAGGACCGGCTTACATGGCATCCTTCGCTTTAGTACCCCTGCTCCTTCAGATACATTTGATATATCAAAATTTTTTGTTTTCATGATCTTTCCAATCATGTGCCTTTGGACTTCAGCTAGGTTTCGCTCTTCTCTGATGTTCTCACAAAAGCAACTTCCCTCAAAGCGGACATACATCAAGTTATAAATAGCTCTGGCAAGGGTCGTCTTTCCTATTCCGCTTATACCACATATTCCAATCCTGTTAACCTTATCATTTGACCCAACGAAGCGTGACAAGTTTAATTTATCTAAAAGGATATCTAGTCCTACAAGGTTCTCACCAACATGCAAGGGTAAATCAAATAACATTTTGAGGATGTCATTGGAGATTTTGATGATGAACTCGGACTCAAACCTGTTGAAAAAAGAGTACAAGATTAACTAGTTGGAAGAAAGCAACATGAAAAGAAAAAAAAAATAAAAAATAAATAATAAATAAATAAATAATAATAATAATAATAATAATAATAATAATAATATAATAATAATAATAATAATAATAATAATAATAAATAAATAAATAAATATATATATAAATAAATAAAAAAATTAAAAAATTTTACCCATTTGTCGTGTCGTGGAGATCCCATCCAGATAAGTTAGCCGCCATGGATAAAGCTTTCCTCCATTCATCTACCTCTACCTCTGGTCTTTTATTTTTATGTTTATCAAAAGCTTCAGCATAGCTCTCAGTTTGGTGCCTCACCACGTCAGGTTTAACATCATAAAAGATAAACCGAACCTCGTGTTTATGCTCTCCCATGCACTTGAGTATTTTAACAAGTTCCCTCAAACACCATGAAGAAGAAGCGTAATCTTTGGAGAAGATAACAATCAAAAACCTCGATTCTTCAATGGCTTTGCAGAGACGAGGATATATCTCTTCTCCTTTAGGCAATTCAACATCTCTAAAAGCACGAACTCCTATTTGCTTGAAATAGGTGAACAGATGGTCCACGAAAGTCTTGCGAATATCGTCACCTCTAAAACTAACGAAAACATCATATTCCCACGGATATTCACACGGATGAGGAATGGACGTAGTAGCCATTATCAATAATGAGATCGAACTGCGTTCAGAAGTAAATATCATCATAAAGAGTAGAGCCATATATATTATCAATAATAGTACAAAGAATCCATGACTAAGATTTTTATAGTCATCAATCTGCCCTAAAACAAATATTATAACTTGGAGTAAAGAAGCTTGCATGATTGCAATTCATAAAAAAAATCCTTTTACTAAATATGTGACTCTGGTTCATACGTTGTCTTAAAATGAGAGCTACACAAAACAACATCGAAACAATATAAATATTGGATAACAACAACATGGAAAATCTAGATACCTTTTTAAAATTTTAAAATGTTTTGTGGAGATAACATGTTTCCTCCGACTAAACGCACCCAAAATGTCTCATTGTGTGTTCAAATTATTTTATATTCTTCATGCTATATCAAAAGTTGGACAAAGTTGGAAATATATATACAAGTGACAACGTTAAATACAAATTTAAACCTGGTCATTTGGCCCATTGGATCTAATATCACTTTTAATGCGTTTAGAATGATAAGTTATAAAATTGGCAAATACAAAAAGTAAAATGACTTGCAGTTTATGGATGGATGGAAGCTCAAAGTTAAATAGAATAAAGGCAAGTGGGTTTGTAGAAAGAAGCTTGTACTATGACCGCATTTCATAAAGGGATAATTAGCTAACGGCATAGCCTATCTATACAAATGGCACCCACCTTTTTTTTTTTTTTTTTTTTTTTTTTTTTTTTTTATATATATATATAAAAAAACTATATAAATGCTAACTTGTCCTTTTCGAGTGATGTGTAACTAACAATTTTTTTTCTTTTATATACTCAAACTTTCCTCTTGGATTTTGGTTAAAAATCTTTCCAAAACAAAACAAAATCTGCACAAGATCTTTCCACATCTTAGAATATTATTGATGTAACAATACATGAACCTCAACCTATGTGACATCATGAATGAGGTAAAAAAAAACTAACACTTTTGATTTTCTTAAAAATAGAAAGTAAACTTGTATATTTTGTTCACATGAACATTTTATCCTTCGATGTTAACAGGATGGTTAAAAAACGTAATGATAGATTAGTCACAAAATATACACAAAGATCGAAATTTAAAAGTTTGGGTATATAATAGCAAAAAATAAAGGTCAATACACACAACTTCAACTTGAAAAAGTGGTAAGTTTTTAAGTAATTTCCCCGTTCTTAAAATGTGATTCTGTTATGAAATTTTGGGTGATTAAATTAGAGATTTAGATCTTATAAGTTGTGTAGTTATTTAGACCTTGTCATCTAGCCCATTGGATCGATTATTATATTCAAATGTTATAAAATGAGACAATATTAAAAGTAATTAGAGTATAAGAAGAAGACTTACCGTTTACCAATTGAAAGGACTTTGAGAGTGATGCTTAGGTGATTGGTGAATGCAATGAATGAAATAAAAATGGAAGATCGAAATAAAGTTACAAAGAGTAAAGGCAAGTTGGTTGACTCCAAGTCAATTTTTTAACATTTTGTGGTTACTCTTATTTTAAAGCATTAAATTATCCAAAGTGTTCGAGTAATTATTAAAGCATTAAAGCACATGGTATAATAGAATAAAGTGTGACTCATATGTACTAAAAATGTTTAATTTTTTACATAGCATGAAGCAAAAAAAACAAAAAACAAAAAAAGCTTATTAGATTGAAGGGTTTTGTTAACCACAACCCATGGGTTGTGTTTAAACATACCCTTTTTTTTAGAAGGCGACTTTCAATTTTTGGTTTAGAGAGTCGTACCCTCCATATAGGCAGGCCCTCATCCACCACATACCCAGACTATGTTGTCTGAACCGGGCCCACGCTGGTGTAGTGGGGATTAAATGGCTTCCGCCCGGAAACCGTACTGCCTCCACACGAGATTTCTCGCTGGAGTAACAGCCGGATGAAAACCGGGGCCGGCTCGGATTCGAATCTGCGCAACTACTGGCTCACAGACTCTCCTCTTCATTGCCTAGTACCAACAAAGCATTGTGATCCACCAGTAAGGACTTCCCGGTATGGTCACCCATACCGGTACTACTCTCACCTGGGAACGCTTAACTAACTAAGCCTTCCCCAGTGGGCCACAAGCTTGTTGGTGTGTTTAAACATACCCTAATTAATTTTTTTTTTTTTTTTTTTTTTTTTTTTTTTTTTTTTTTTTTTTTGCATTAAATGAAGTAGTATATTCCATAATTATACATATTTTTTCATTTTAAACATTGAAGGTGATGTTAAATATAGAGTGTTTAGTGTTCATTTAATGCAAAAAAATTAATTAGGGTATGTTTAAACACAACCCATGGGGTTAATATTAACAAAACCCAATTATTTATAGTTGGTATACAACAAGTTATAATTAGATGAACAAATACAAAATGGCAAAATAGATAAAAAGTAAGATATCAAATTAGATCTAATAAGTTAAGAAATGAGACTGTAAAAGAAGAAGACTTACAGTTTACCAATTGGATGGAAGAAGTCTTTGAGAGTGGCGTACTGTTGGTATGAATGGTAGTTCAAGTGAAGGCGACTGGGGTTGACTCCAAGTCAATTTTAAATGTCTAAATTGCACTTTTAGTCTCTTGGTTTTAGATAATTTATAATTTCTTGTACTAGGTTACATGTCATATTTAAAAGAGTAAATTACATCGTTACTCCCTGTGTTGTTTCCATATTTCACTTTTAGTCCCCTTATAGAGAAATTATTGCAGTCTTTCTTTCTGAACGTTTGAATTCATGCACGCTGCTAGTCCAATTTTGTAACGACCATTATATAGGCTCTATCACAGAGTTTTTTTGGCAACGATAGTAGATTTGAAAAATAATTAACAAAATATGTATTCATAGAAATAATTAACAAAGCATTTAATTAATTTCTTTTTCTATTTATAAAATGAAACAATGTGTATATCTGATCGTCCAACACGTTACACGTCTTCATCTTTTTCACTCCTTCATCTGATCATGATGGTGTAAGACATGATTCCGATGTCATCAGTTAGAGAAAATTTATGTTCTTTTGATGATTGCGACGTTAACAAAACAAAGTATCTAATCGTGTTGACTCGACCAAAACGAAACCTAATATCGATCATAACAACTAACGCCATAATTACTGCAAAGTTCATGCAAAAGTATTCTACATTCGTATTGATCCGCTTGATCAAATTGCATGGAAATGCTATGAATATATGAAAGGGATTCAATCGAACCAACATTGAACGACAATGAGGGTATTAGCAAATATCAACTTGATATCAAATTCATAAAACTAATGATAACAAATAATAAAATCAGACATGGTCCTCGTCATTGCCGATTCTGTCACCGGTGACGGTGATGATGGGCATCACTCGAAGAAAGAGCAAAAGAAAACATAATGTCTCAATTACGTATACGATGTCATTCAATGTTGGTTCAACTCGGTTCCTTCAAAATTTCCGATACATTTGAGTGAATCAGTATGAAAGTAGAATACCTCCGTATGCTGCGTGACCTTTGTGATACTTATGGTTTTCAGATTGCTCCTAAGTTTGTTATGTTATTGGGTTTCTTATTGTTTTCGAATTAGCACAAACGTAAGATACTTTATTATGTTGTCATTGGGATCATCACATTGGAACACATAAATTTCCTTCAAGTGATTAGAGTGAAGAAATTGGCATTGAGGATGATGAAGTGATCGTTGAAGAAGAATTGAGTTTTAATTGAGTTTTCTTTATTTTAAGAAAAAGGAAAAGAAAATATGATAAGTATTATGCCAATTATTTCTAAGAGTAAGTATTTTGTTAATTAGTTTTTTGAAATGTCATGGTCAACTAAAAAACTCTTTTGTCACATGTTTGACAAATGGTAATTTTTAACCTTATTTTAATAATAAATATTTATTTATTATTACTAAACTGCGCATTTCCATGCATAAGTGAACATTTTTGAGCTCACGTGAACATTTCGGGAAGCCATCCCGCAGAGTGTAGCTTACAGTCACTACTGAAACTGTCTATTTTTGTCAGTAAACATAAATTATTCTATTTTTGTTAGTTACTGACAAGTTGCGTAATAAACCGAGAAGCTTTCTCGCATTTACTGAAAAACAACCCACACCGCGTACCGACACTACAGTAGAGATGGCAGAAGTCAAATAAATACATTTCTGGGCAAATAATAATATTTTATTATTATTCTGACAAAAACGCTGGTAAAAACTTTATTTTACGTATGCGGGTCCAAAAACGTCAAACCGAGACTTCACGGTAAAAATTAAGTTCAACCCGACACACGATACATCAACGAGGTCCAAAAATATTTTCCCTCCCTCCCCTTACTTGTGTGTTGCCGCCCATTGTAACAACAAAACAAGAGTAGTGGTTCTTAAATCATCACACACACCACTTCACACACTCATTTTTCTCATCTAATATTTCCTCTCTAATTTCTTCATCTCCTCACACCATTCGATACACAAAATTCAAGATCCACAAAAATTGGTTGAAGTTATAACAAATTGGGTTGTACTTTTGAGCTCTCGGGTTAATTTGGAACGTTTCTTGGGTAATTTGGAAGCAAATTGGTGTGTCTTGGGTACTTCTTTGGCAAAAAAAATTCACATAGCATTGTGAGGATTCTCAAACCTTGATCAACTTTGTTCTTTCATGTTTATTTTAGTCTAAATCTTGATGTTATGTAGTCTTTTGTGTCATTTGGTTAATCTTGAAAATTTTGTGAAATGTGTACACATATACATATACACGTACGACACAACATATGCACATAAGCTTCAAGTTTTCTTGCTTGTGTGGTAAATTTGAGCTAATTACATGTTACCTTGATGATACAAATGCTTAACTAGGGCTTGTTACGTTAATTTCAAAAATTAAAACCCTAATTGGGAATTTTGTACAATTCGACATACACAAAAATTAAATAATTATCAGGGTTTTGAAAAATATAAAGTTTTGGCTCTAATGGTGAATTTTTGTAATTTTTGGACTATCGATTATTTTTACGGCTTATCGAAACGAGCTATAGCGTATTGGATTTTTAGTTTGGATTTTGGTTTGTTTAGTTTCGACACCAACATGGGCCGAGCCCATGGTATTTTCAGCCTAAATTAATTTTTGGACTAGTTTGTGTAACTGACGAGCTAAATTTATTATTTGAAACTAAACTCAAATTAAAATGTAAGCTAAAAAGGTTTGTTTGGTTTCGAGCTAAAATTTGACAAATGGACTCATATTGGGCTTTTCGGCCCAATAATGGTCTCAGATTGCTAAATTGAGTTTTGGATTATTTTTCGACTTGTTATAAATAATTTGGCATATTGAAACATTGAATATGCTTTGGACCCAATTTCGGGCTCGTTTTAACGCTTTGGACCCAATTTGACTCGTTATTGGACTTTTAAGCCCAAAATAAAGTCTTGTTGACTTTTGTTTGACTTTTGGAAAATTTTGACTAAACGTTGACTTTTAATTTCGCGACTTATAATTGTTTTTTGAAAATGTTAGTTTAATTGAAAACGTAACAAAATATATATTTATAACCTAAATATATATGTTTGGACTATATTTTCATATATCGGTAACTTACGGGATTTATTTGAGTATGTGCAACACTTGTTGATTGTTTGGTTTTCATGTCCATTGGTACGTTTCAGATATATTGGGATTGATACTTGATATTAGACATTATTGGATTTTAATATATGGGATTGTGACTTGATATTATTTGGACAATTGAAGTGTTATCAGATTTACGATATTAGACATTTGACATATTGGACATTTTGGGACATAACGAGGTAATGTATTAAACTCGAAGAGAATTTAATATATTAGACTCGGATCAGACATAAAATATTCAATAAGCCAAGGCTAATATATACGCGAATGATAACTAAACCTGAAATTTATTAAATATTGAAATGTAAAAATTTATATTTACTAAAGTCACGATAACTGGGGAATGTTGAATAAACTAAAGCGTTATGCCGAGGTTTAAGACATTCCAAAACTAATGTTTTTATTTTAAATAACTTCTATTATAAAAACGCAAATGACTTTTCTAAGCTATTTGGAAATATGGGAAAATACTGAAACTTTTCAATTGACCTCCTTGTGTTAGAATAGCTAATTGTCGTTGAGTTTTTGGGTTGGTCTTTGTTAGATTGAGTTTTTGTTAGTATTTCTCGACTATGTCGACGTCTCTTCCATTTGGCGTGAGTTGTATCTAGAGTCTATGTTTTCTTACCACCACACGAAATCACTGATACTAGACTTTTTATAAGTAATGATACGAATAATCCACGAAAACTAGGACACATTGTCTTTTATAGACCGTATTATTGTGCGAGACGTCTCCTGAGATAAATATATGTATTAGGTTGTGCCGATCTGACACCATTGTGCCCATTTTCCCACTATCGTTGTGTTGTCCTTGATGCCAGTTGTGACTGTTGTGATATTTGTGCATTGCTGCAAGCCAATGTGAGTTCATGGCCCTTACCTTTTATTTGTTTTATAACTGTTTTGGGGGAGAATACATGCTTGTTTTTAAACTAAATGCACGCATATACATAAAATCATAACTTGTTTTTATCTAAAGACATGAATCATTTGATTGTTGAAGATGTCATTTAATTGACCAATATTACTGAACTTGTTATGGACCGACACTACTTTACCAAATTATTGCACAGTTAGCCTAAGACTCTAGAACCCATTACTATGCCCGCCTTCATGCACTGTTAATTCCGGTTAGGAAGCGCGATTAATATAAATAGATCTATTGGGGTGACACCCCCGTTCGGTTGGCCAGAAGGGTCAACGCGGGCGTATATTAAGTCGGATTATGAGTGAATTGGGTTAAGCACTCGCTAAGGGCCCCATTGTTATTATTGATGTGCTAGGTTATAACGCACTGAACGGTCGAGCTTCGGTGGCATGAACTTAGAGCTAGCGCAATAGAACATTAAAACTTGAGACATATACCCTACCCATGGTTTACATTACTAATTTTGAGCTTAAAGCATGCATTAATATAACAACCCGAAATTTTTCACGTCAATATTTAATTCTAAACTCTAAGTCATTACTTTGAAAATTGCAAGAATACAATTTACGTATAACTTTTTACTTGAAGCAACGTAAAATCTAGAATACCTTTCAAGTACAAATTAGAAACTGTTACGTATTGGGTGATATCTGGCTTATTGATGCAGCATACCGTTCTCTGTGGATGACATATCCAAGTCTATGCCGCAAGTGGACATAGGTGATATAGAACCTCCACCGTTGATACGTGAAAACTCGGGTTTCGTATTTTTACATCAACGGACAGAGTGACAGTTGGATAGATGAAAGAAGTGTGTCAACATGGAATCCTTTTGATGTCACGGCTGCATACCTGTGAATACTTTTTGGTTCATTTTATTTGGGTGTGCTTATACATTTTTTTTCGTTATTTTCCCAGGCAGTTTGGGTTTTTAGTAGTGTCTGGGATTCAATTTATTTTGGTGTCTCTTTCGAGCCTTTGGGTTAGGTTGGAAAGGGGCGATTTATTCAATTTAGATACGGCAATCCATAATATTGCCAGAAGTGATGAAATTGGTTTAAAAAAAATATTTGTATGGTAATGGGAGGGTGGATGTAGGGTTTTTATTTATTTATAGTTGCAAATTGTTAGGTTACAATTTGCTGTAGCGTCAACGAAACTGTATAGCTGCATTTTGTATACTGTATATGACACGCCTTCCCTTAAAGTTCTACGTTGTCTTAAATTTACCTGTCATATGTATGCGTTCTAAGAATTACTTGTCATATGTATAGCTGCGTCACGTCATGTTTTTGGCGATTTCACAATGGTGTGAAATAGGGTGCAATCACCGGATCCCATCAGAACTCCCGTAGTTAAGCGTGTTTGGGCGAGAGTAGTACTGGCTTGAGTGACCTGCTGGGAAGTCCTCGTGTTGCACCTCTTTAAATAAAAAATAAACAAACAATGGTGTGAAATATTATTATTACTGCGTAATATCAAGTTTCGTTCAATGAGGCTATAAAGCTGTTTTTGGTGATTTCACAATGGCGTGAAATATTATTACTGTGTACTATCACGTTTCGTTCAATGTGATCAAATTAGAATAAAGATTTTAGATATAGGTTTTTTTTTTGGGTAAAAGGGATTCCACCCTGGCAAAATATATTAACCAAAAAAAACCGTTTACAAAACAATGGAATGTGGCTGAAACGCCACAATAACCTCAAGCAATCGCTTGAACTACCACTAAAACATTTATGACATGCCATAAATGAACCACTAGCTACCAACAACTAGAACAAACACTAAAAACATAAAAAGACATGCAAAACAAATAAACCAAACCAAATAAAATATTACTTCCTCGAATGTGCTAAAAATGGGGACGCAATCAGGTTCTTCTCCTGTATCTTTTGCAGATATGTTTAAGGATAAAACTCCCAAGAAGACCGTTAAGATTTCGGAGATGCGAAACGAAAATTGTGTGGTTGGTGCTAATGTCACCATTCCTTTGGAAGCTGTCAATGAGGTACGCTCTAGATTCGCTAATACCTTGTATGGTTATTTCATTGGTAAGAGACTCGCTTTCCCGGTAGTTGAAAATTACGTTAGAAATACTTGGGCAAAGTTTGGTTTACAAAGGGTTATGCTTAATAATGGTTTTTTCCTTTTCCAATTTGAGACCAAAGAAGGTATGGAAAGGGTGTTGGAGGAAGGTCCATGGTTGATACGATTGGTTCCTATCTTTTTGAATATTTGGACTCCCAACACTACACTTACAAAAGATGATATAACTTTAGCTCCTGTTTGGGTTAAACTTCATAATATTCCGGTTGTTGCGTATTCTGAGGTTGGTCTTAGTTTGATTACGACGCAAATTGGTCGTCCTATCATGCTTGATTCCTACACGAGTTCGATGTGCCTTAAGTCGTGGGGTCGTAATTCCTATGCTAGGGCTCTTGTGGAAGTGTCGTCAAAAGAGGCATTACTTGACTCTCTTGTGGTTGCTATCCCCTACCCTAATGGGTCAGGTCATTCATTGGAAAAAATTGATATTGAATATGAGTGGAAGCCGCCAAGATGTGAGACATGTAAAGTATTTGATCACAATGATGATGGATGTCCTAAGAGAGTGAAACCGGTTGTGAAAGATAAATCGTAGGTTATGTAAACAATGATATAGGTTATATAAGCATAAAATCTAAATATTTTTGTGAATTTGGATTTTTTGTACTTTTACAAAATATATTTCTTTGCATATGAATGTAAGTATATATATATATATATATATATATATATATATATATATATATATATATATATATATATATATATATATATATATATATATATATATATATATTTTCATTTATAAAGATTTTTTTTCACTAATATATTTCACCCGTATGAAACAAATATAATAAACAAAGTTGGTAATAACACTAACAAGTTCCATAAAAATAAATTTTGTAAACTATGTATCTGAAAGTTCATTTGACCACTTTGAACATTATCTCCATAATATTACTGTGTCTTGTATGACCATGTTTTGTGACTCGCACCTCATAGAGAATATTTTCAAGTAGACATATTTCACATAGGAAAGTCTTTTAGTGACTATGGAACTGTACCAAAAGATGTCACATTATTGGTGGTTGTTCGGATTAAGAAAGATGTCATATTCACGCTGCGTGGTGAAAATTTTTGTTAGAAACATAAGAGTAAATTACACAGTTCGTCCTTGTGATTTGGGTCAAATTTCAATCTCAGTCCCTATTTTTTTTTCTTGCTTTTTTGGTCCCTGTGGTTTTTCAATTGCACACCAGTGGTCCCTATCGTTAACTGGCGTTATCTTTTCCGTTAGCAAGTGGCAACGTTAGTCCATTAACCAAACAAGCGTTTGCAAAGTTAGTCCTTTCACTAACGGCCGTTTTATATATTTTTTTTTCCAAAAATTTTTTTTCTGAAAAATAATTTCAAAAAAAACATTTTTCTAAAAAAATTATTTCAAAAAAAAAAATTTATAAAAAAAATTCCAATTTTTTTTTTCGAAAAAAATTTATAAATTTTTTTTTCTGAAAAATAAAATGTAAAGAAAAATAATTTCAAAAAAAAATTCTAAAAAAATTATTTCACCAAAATATATATATTTTTTTCGATAACCCAAATCAGACAACTTCAAATCCAAAACTAACCTAAACCATCACCTTCAATTTCAGTCCAAGAACATCATCTCAATTCCAATACATCAAACAAGATACGAAATAAAAACTACAATATCTCAGTTTGTTCAACTTTCTCACAATCTTTCAAAGATTTTTTTGAGTTGAACATATATCATCATCGATAACTCTTTGAAGCAAAGCCTCTTCATTTAATATCCGAAACTAAAAGGAGAAGAATGATAACAATTATGTTATTTTCCTCTCCTTGGTTCGTTGAAAGACAAACAAAATATAACCACAAATTAACACCTACCCGAGACCCGTGAGAGGATCTTGAAGCGCAAACCTTTGTGTTCTTCAACCGTACTAAATAAAAGGAGAGAAGGGTGTTTATGTGTTTTTGTTCATGTGATTTAATGGGGATGTGCAGAAAATGAGATTTGAGATGAGATCAGTGAATCGGTTTGTGTGGAGGAGATAAATTAGGTGAGAGGTGAGAGGAGATAAGTTGGAAAAAATATTTAATGGGGATGTGCAGAAAATTATTTTACCAACTACAACATCTACAATGAATTTTTCACATCCTTTTATTATCACATCAACAATGGTTACAAAAATAATTGAAAACACACGAACACAAAAACCATTTAAAGATAAGAAAATAATTTTATCCATTTACTTATCTTTAGTCCCTCGGTGTAATTTACTCTAATATACTAGTGTGACCTCGTGTGATGCATTTATGTAAAGTATTTTCTTGTTGTGTTATGAGTTTTTGTATCCATTTACTTATCTTTAGTCACAAGTTGAATGTAAAGCTAGTTAATTTAACTATTGAGATATGCATGTTAGCTTTTAGACCGTAAATAATCAATTTCGTAAGTATATATGTTTCAATATAAAATTTCTGGTTTCGGTCAAAGTTTCTTTTGGGTGAAAAAATAATTTTTTTAGAAAAATATTTTTTTTTCGAAATTATTTTTCTTTCCATTTTGTTTTTCAGAAAAAAAAAATTATAAATTTTTTTCAAAAAAAAAAAAAATTTATAATTTTTTTTTATAAATTTTTTTTGGTGAAATAATTTTTTTAGAAAATTTTTTTTTTCGAAATTATTTTTCTTTCCATTTTATTTTTCAGAAAAAAAAATTTAGAAATTTTTTTCGAAAAAAAAAATTAGAATTTTCTTTTATAATTTTTTTTTGAAATAATTTTTTTAGAAAAATATTTTTTTTTTCGAAATTATTTTTCAGAAAAAAAATTTTTGGAAAAAAAAATAATTTCGGAAAAAAAAATAAAACGGCCGTTAGTAAAAGGACTAAGTTTGCAAACGCTTGTTTGGTTAATGGACTAACGTTGCCACTTGCTAACGAAAAAGATAACGCCAGTTAACGATAGGGACCACTGGTGTGCAATTGAAAAACTATAGGAACCAAAAAAGCAAGAAAAAAAATAAGGACTGAGATTGAAATTTGACCCAAACCACAGGAACAAACGGTGTAATTTACTCGAAACATAATTATAAAAGACAACATTAATGTAAAGATTAGTATAATCAAGTATTTATATATTTCTATTGACTTGACTTGAGTTGAGTTGACCAAACCAAACTTTTTAAAACTTAATAATCAATTTTATATCACAATGTGTTGTCTTTATTTGGTTAATATATTTCGTATTTAGTCAAGTGGTATGCATATGACTATTAGATCACATTTCAAATGCACTTTATTACATTCTAGAGTTGTCTTTACTAGTATTTGATAAAAGTCAATATTGAAAAATAAAAGGTAACATTTTAAAGTGCAACTTAATTCTGTCAATGCAATAAAAGAGTGTAATTTGATTATGTTAACACACCCCGCGAGCACATGTTTGTGCTGTTTCTAAAATGTGTGAGGCCTCAAGTTTAATTTTTGCTAGGTGCAAACCACCTTGATGTGACTACGCCAACCTCCTAAAATGAGAGGGCTTTACTTGGTTTGAGTTTGTGTGGCAATGGGTTCAAACCCGTTGATTAATCGGCCAAAAGGTCGCAAAACCATGGTTACCCGAAAAAAAACCAATCTTATAGTAATTAGATTAATCAAACACACATTTTTATATATGAAAAAAAAAAAAAAAAAAAAAAAGTTTTATTTTTATGTGTATGAAATGTTTTATATTGTAGCAACCATATAACATAGACATTGTTCTTCAACGCCAAAATGCTACATGTACCCAATCACCATCGGGACGATGAGATACAAAAAACCCATCTGGACGTACTGACCAATAACAATGTTGAGTAGCTAATGGTTGTTTTGGTTGAGAGCATATACTTCGAATACGTTTGTCAAACAAATGTAGACTCTGAATTTTCAAACCACACCAAAAGTCGGCAAAGTAAAGAATTCCTCCAATAAAGCTATCGCAAAAGCTCCAGTCATAAGTTCCGTTGAATGGAATGGTATGAATTCCACGGTCTTCGTCTCCTGATTTGACATGAACAATGAGATCATTATCAGGCATATCACTTGTTACAATAATATGCCATTTTCCAACTGCACAAAACGCATGCGTTAGAGGAGCAAATGTGCATGTTAGAATGAAAACGATGAACAACGTATTCATCACACAAGACTAAATTGTACATTGTACATGCACTTGGTTGTGTCTATTTATAAGCTCATGTTGAAATGTTTAATTAATGATACTTACTGAATATTATTATGTTATGTTATATTACGGAATATTATTACGTTATATTATATACTTAAATGTCTCTATTTATTAGGTTATATTATATATTTAATTGTCTCTATTTATTATATTAAGTTATGTTATAAATTTAAATGTTACATAGATTTAAATGTTATGTTATATATTTATATGCTCATGTTATATGTTATGTTATGTTACTATATACTAGTTTTAGATCCCTATTTACGGCCGGAGTTTTGAGTCTGATTTATGCTAGAACCATTTTATCATATTATACATTAATGATAACATTTAAAAGCAGACTTTGACATTGTTAAATTTTAATTTGTGGGTGTGGTGAATACATATTTGATATGAGTAGTTATTAGGGCCCGTTTGGTACCATATAATGGGAATAATGGAATGGAGTGATTCCAAATAATGGCATTTGTTTAGTGGATGTAGATATTCTGAATGGATATCATATGAAAAGAAGGGTCATACTTCATACAACACTATGGCGAGGATTGTAAATCTATCATGGGTCAACATAAATATTTTTGGTATGAGATGAATTACTCCCACTATTCATAAATTGATAACTATGAGCACTAATGGCATAAGATGAATTACTCCCAACCAACTCAAACATGTGACCATTACATTTGCAAATTAATATTCTAAAGTTGAGTTTATAGTGAACGAGTGTGGTAGCCCGCGTGTTGCCACGGGAATGCCGTGTACATAAATCAATTTCGCAATTTCTCAAGTGCAAATATGTATTATTCCTTGAAAAAGTCTTACAACATGTGGTGATAGAAAAGTGCAGAAGTAATCATTTGCTCTTAAAACTCATTACTTCATCCAAGACTCCAAACCATGACTAAAAAAGGCAATAAAGGAGGCGACGGGCAAGCAACAAAGCAAAGATATAGCCATTCTCATTTCTTTTTGTTTTAATAGGAGTAGAGAGGATTGCTTATAAGACTGCTTTTAGAGAGGACTGAGCGATTACTTATTGACATTTCTTATAGGAGCTTTTTGGGATTGCCTATTGAAACATATATCATTCCAATTATTTTACAATCTTGAAATTAGCAGAAGACCAGAAGTTTAGGATTGACACACTTATATACGTAAAAGTCTATTTGATTGATTGTTGTGTACTATTCATAAGCATAGCAGTAATAACTTTCTCAAGCTACCTGTAGACAAAATTGTTTGTATTTTATTTATATATAATTCTGGGACTTCTATCACATGAGTAGAAGGGATTGGAATATTAAAAGTGACAAGTTTTTTTTGTTGCAATTCCATCATGATAAGATTGCAAATGGCTTAAATATGCAACCAAGTTTCACTTTTTCACCAACTTTTAAACAAAGTGAATCTTGGTCTCACATAAACTGCCACATATTTTTACTTTTCTAAGTTAAAATGGCAAACATGTTTTTTTTTTTAGATATATAAATTAGTATCAACTACCAAGGTTAACATGATAGTGTTAATTTGTTTAGATCCATATATTTGTTTCCCATTGATATATCTTAAAAATTGGCTGAACTTTAAGGCCCTTTTCGAGGATTTTAGGTAACTCATGAGGTTAATACGAATTATTACAAAACTATGAATTCAGAAGATGGCTAATTCTTAACACAAAGTTTGGTGTATGAATCACTTAACATAGGGACATCACCGAACTTTTCTTCGAAGCTACATCTTACGCAAAAGAAAAAAAGAATGTCAACACACTTCTCTACTTTTGTATGGTATGTTTGTGAATTTGAAAAATACTTTTGTTAACAGTTTATATTTGTAATAAATGAAAGGAATTCATGTCCATTGGTGTAATTAATTTGGTAACACGTTGTTTAGGATATAACCGTTGGACATCTTTTTCTTAGTTACTTTCATTGGTTTATTGGTTTTATTGTCTTTGTGAATGTAATATAGGGCTCGAAGACCCTTCTAATAGATAATTCATTTATATATGCATACAAGGTGGAAGGTTATACATCTTTAACTAAATATTATAAACAATTTTGATGTATTTAACATGTGTAGTATAAAATTACACATGGGTTTACTCATGGTAAAATAATAATGATGTGATGATGGGTTATGGTTTATCTTTTGTTCCGTGTATGAAGGCATTGACTTGCAAAAAGAAATGTTTGATATGTAATGGGTAAAATGGGTTATAAAAAGGCCAAAAGTTAAACCCATTGACATAATGAGTTGAAATGTGTAGTCATGATAATCATTAAACACACCTTATATAACGCGTATAACTTTGAGTTGAGAAGTGCTGCAGGTCGTGCCATAGACATTAGAACCAAGTTTACAGTTAGCATCTGTTGTTGTTGCACAAAGTAAGCTCAAATTAATAGTAGATCTAGATCATAATTTGTTACTCATATAAATTTTGTTGTTTTTTGCCACATTGTTATTATCAACCAACATATCTATGAACAATCACATATTATTTTGCTTTCTTTAACTTGGTTTGATTAATAGGCTAAATATCCAATGTCAGAGATAGCAGACACTATCAACGAATGTACATCCCGCCACCTATCAGAACTTACTGAGGTATTAAATATTCATGTGTTACATCTTTATTCTTTTACGACAAATCCGAGGTTGTAAAATCAGCGGGTCAAGGGGTTGGGTAACCGTTGAAGACACGTTGATTATTTACTTATCAGGTTAACATGAAACTCTTAAAATATATTTCGGACGGGTTTGTCAATTTGATCAGTTTCTTCTTTACGTAATACCCCCTTATGGATCAAACATAACATGAATCGAAACATTTGTAACATGGGTCGAAATTGCCACATCAACCACACAGGATTATTAATTTTATTTTTTAGATTTTTTTAATATGAATCAACACATCGTCCCTAATGGGACTTGAACCCACAACCTCTTGGTTAGGGACATAACCATGTCATGGTTACCATTAGACCAAAGGTCCATTGGTCACAAGATCATTAATTTCAATAGACCTATTAAGCATGTTGCTTTGATATTGTATTATGCAGTTCTCGGAAGCAAGTGGAGGATCTCTTGGCTACGGGTTCTCACGGACGATGTCCAAATCTAAACTGCTTTAGATTCTTCTTCTGATGATAATCAAATTGTGAAGGAACACTTGCAATATAAAACGAGATGGAAAAAAAGAAGAAAATCAAATAGAGGCACATGAATGGAACATAATTTGAAGGAGCGGAAAACAGGTTATTGCCCCTCCAGTGTACAGATACATATTAGTTAGATAAATTTTTCACATTGGTATTACTTATTTGTATTAAGTAATCTATTTGGCCACCTATTAGTTATATAAAAATCACTTTTGGCATCTTCCAACCTATTTCTTCATTCGCTCATTCTATTGCTTTTGTCTGTTTGACATGTTAGATATTAAAATTAACCAAATTGACCCATTTATAGCTGAACGGGTCAAAAGGGCCACCTCTCAATGTTTGAAACACATGGAATGACAATAAGTGGCACCATATATTCATATATACTTATAACTTTTCAGATCAAGTTGACCAACTATTAACGTTTATAGTATTTTTCTTAAAGAAAAAAAGTGATGTCATCAAGCTTAAAATGATGTGGTTATATTTTTTCCTGTTGGAGGTCACCAAATATTGAAGGTTGTATTGTTGTCCAGGCCATATCAAAACTTTAAGTTGTATTGAACGAATGACATGGTTTGTTTCTGTCACTTCTATCAAATTCCCAAATCATCCCATTGATGACCTGTAATTGTGCATCAGATACAGTTTAAACCCAATGCATGGGAAAACTAATGCCTACCCCTTTTGTTTTCTGCTACATGATTGGGTGCAGAAGCTATCCATTTTATGAATGCTTAATTGCATTCTCATCTCTCATCAAGTCTTTATCTTCGTCAGTGGGCCGTCTTCATCAACTCTTTTATGATGACATACATTTGTTGTATAAGTTTCGTACCATGTTAAAAAAAGGACGGGTTATTTAAAGGTAGCCTTTTCATATTTAGGTGTTCACGAAATTGAACATGCACTACTAAAGTGTTTGACGTTGATTGTATCATCAACTCTTTTATAATGACATACATTTGTTGTATAAGTTTCGTACCATGTTAAAAAAAGGACGGGTTATTTAAAGGTAGCCTTTTCATATTTAGGTGTTCACGGAATTGAACATGCACTACTAAAGTGTTTGATGTTGATTGCATAGCTTTGTTCTCCAAGACTATAGTTACAAACGGAATTGTTTATCAAATCATTGACTTATTACTTACTAATCACAAACTTCTTTTACTTACACAATTTTTAACTTATCAGGTGCTCACATAATGGACATTCGATTGAAGTGTTACAATAATCACTACATACATTTTCTTCTCAAGACCATCAAAATTGTAGGTCACGATGCAATGGACGTTTATCACATAGATATTACGAATAGTAGTTTATACGAGTAATAACATTAACTTATAGCTTATTATTCTATTCAAAAAACATTTCAAACCGTTTACGTTCATTGTTTTTTTTTTTACTATCATTCACTTATAACTTATTATTTCGTTACAAGAAAATTTCATAGCGTTTACGTTCGTTGTTCTTTCTTACTTTATTCACGTACTTAATTTTTTTAATCCAAAATCCCGTGGATTCCACGGGTCTATAAGCTAGTACAAAATAAACTAATAAACTCATAGTTCCTACATAAAGTGAGAATGAGATATATTAGATTATGTTAAACTAAATCATGATATTAAGAAGTGTAAATTGCAAGAATCGTCCCTGTGGTTTGCTCAAATTGCATATTTCGTCCCTCAGTTTTCGAAAGTGCAGGCGGCCTCCCTGTGGGGATTTTTTGGTTTCATTTTGGTCCCTGGACGTGCAATTTTAAGCAAACCACAGGGACCATTTTTTCAATTTTGAGCAAACCACAGGGACCAAAATGGAACAAAAACTCCCCACATGGAGGCCGCCTACACTTTCGAAAAGTCAGGGACGAAATCTGCAATTTGGGCAAACCACAGGGATGATTCTTGTAATTTACTCTATTAAGAATTTAAATTTTACACACGTTTGAATTCGTTGGTCATCATAATATTTGGTCCATGCTATCCTCCTCCAAAATTTACACATGTTTGTGGTGTTTGTCTTAAAAAGAAAAATCAGTCACTTTAAAATGTGTGAGGCCTCAATTTTAATTCCTGCTAGGTGCAACTTTGATGTGGACACGGCAACCTCCTAAAAATTGAGGGCCTTACTTGGTTTGAGTTTGTGTGACAGTGGATTCAAACCCTGTGGATTAGTCGACCGAATGATCGAAAACCATGGTTACCCGAAAAAAACCAATCATAAAGTAATTAGATCAATCACTATATTGACACACATTTTTATATAAAAAAAGTAATTAGATCAATCAAGCTTTATTTTTATGTTTATGAAATGTTTCATATTGTAGCAAACATACAACATAGACATTGTTCTTCAACGCCAAAATGCTACATGTACCCAATCACCATCAGGACGGTGAGATACAAAAAACCCATCTGGACGTACTGACTAATAGCAATGTTGAGTAGCCAGCGGTTGTTTTGGTGTCTAGCATGTATTTCAAATAGGTTTGTCAAACAAGTGTAGACCTTGAATTTTCGAACCACACCAAAAGTCGGCAAAGTAAAGAATTCTTCCAATAAAGCTGTCGCAAAACCTAATAAAACGAGATATATTTATCTCGATAACAAACAAACGAAACATAAACATAAACTATGAAATAAGATAAAATCTTATCTAACTTTTGAAGAGACTTCATGTTGTCTCATTTAAACATTTAACTGTCAACCAAGATGTTACGACACGAATACTAAAACTCACGTATATTTGAATACGAGTACTAAAACTTGACATACCAACCCAGGTCGCGTGCCGGAGACGTTTATCAACTATATTTAATTTGTTTTCCATCCAGACTGCTAAGGTGAGTTCATAGTCTCACTTTTATACGTTTTCAAACTTATGGGGAGATACATGCTACAAACCGAACACAAGTATTTTTCTGTATACTTTCCTGATTGATATTGCCTAAGTTTAACTGTTGGGGAGATACATGCTACAAACCGAGCACAAGTATTTTTCTGTATACTTTCCTGATTGATATTGCCTAAGTTTAACTGTTGCCCCTAAAAGACCCTCAATCATGAACCATTAATCACTTACCAGTGAACGCGAATATAGTGAATAGATCTATTGACCGTTGACGACCCATTTGTGTTTGCCGGATAGGTAACCAAATGCACTTTATTTGAGATCAATAAAGAGAATGGCAAACTCCTACTCGAGGGCATTATTACTACATTTAATTATGTGGTAATTACATCAATAGTTCATTACTATGATGTCCATCCTGTTAATGTTTGTGTGTCATGAGACTTAGGGCAATATACTGAACTGCAATATTGCTGATTTACTTTCTACTTAGCTTGTGTTCAACTGATTATTACTATAAACACTATGGATTCACTCAACCTTTGTGTTGACTTTTTAGCATGTTTTATCTCAGGTAACTAAAAGCACAACCTGACACGGAGTGGCAATGGGCTTTCTTCTTATAAAAAGAGTGTCCATTTTGTTATCATTCAACAAATAATGTATCTTTTATAATGAATTTCAGAACTTTCCGCTGGGACCTCTATTATGTAACTCTGATTTAAATAAATGAATGATAGCAACTTTATTTAAAACGTCTCTTTTCGAGTCGTTTTCTATTTTCATGACTACGATACCTGAAGTAATACCCCAACTTATATTCCACTGCGTATATCGAAAATGGGGGTGTTACAATTACCAATCCCGACCATCTACAACTCTACAACCTGCAACCTTTGTGTAACCGCCAATCCTTTGGATATTCACAGAAAGCTGAACTATCATTTTGACCAAAACTATTACTATTATTAATAAACTACCAGTTGCACTTAAAAAACCCCTTACAGTAGATGGTGTTGAACCACTTCAAGAGCATTTCAATCTTCGGCCGACTTCCTCAAGAACCTTGGTCCGAGCTTGCCCTGTTTTTGCTTCGTCCTTTATCCAAGATCTGCGCAACAATGAGTACCATTAATAAAATATGGGCAATTTTTTATGGGTCAGTAACGGTTGTCCAAGATACATATTTGATTATATTGACCTTACACAAATGCAAATTTCAACATTTTAGGACATGCCAAAGACGAATATATTATCACAGTTACACAACCAGCATATTATCACATAAAACAAAACATTAAATTATCACTTAACCTCTTCACCCAACCAACAATTTCTAAGCCCAAATCGAATGTATAAACTTATAATCACCACCCCTAATTGTTTAGGCTTATTTGACACATTTAAGCTAATAAGCTCATAAGCCCACTATATAAGCTTAGCCAAACACCCCCTAAACTTAATTATCTATTTCTTTAGAAACAATCAAATCAGTTGAGGAACAATAGCAAAATCTGAAACATTAAATCATTAGAAAAATAACCATAACTCGGAATGAGTATTTACTAAAAATTAAAAACTTCAAAAAATTTCAGTTTGCCCATTTAAGACAAATAGCCGGAACCCAAAAATCGTACCGAATTATTCGATGGATTGATGTTTCCCGAGAAGATTCCTCACCAGAAGCACCAACTACTATTTACATGGTCCTAAAATAAGTACATGTTAGAATCATATGATAGATCAATGATACACATTATATCAATGATACAGGAATTAAAGGCAAGACTAAATTATTACGAATACAAAAACTACATGTTAACGACACATCACTTCTTAACTCCAGCACATTATTTATTTATTTGACACTTATTTTTTAGAGTTAATTACATAAATGGTCACTGTGGTTTGGCTTAAATTGCACTTTCAGTCACCGAACTTTTTTCTTGACCGGTTCAGTCACTGTGGTTTGCATCTATTACCGGTTCAGTCCAATTTCGAAGAAAATGACTAAAAAGCCCTTGTGATATTCTTTTTCTTTTTACAGTTAGTCCTTTAGACAACTATGGTTTGTCAATTGTTTCACAGTTAGTCCTTTAGACTAACGGTTGTTAGTCCTTTACACGTTTTCGTCCGTATTTACACGTTTTCGTCCGTATTTACACGTTTTCGTCCGTATTTACACGTTTTCGTCCGTATTTACACGTTTCCGTCCGTATTTACTAGTTTCCATCCGTATTTACACGTTTTCGTCCGTATTTACATGTTTTCGTCCGTATTTACACGTTTTCGTCCGTATTTACTCATTTGCGTCCGTATTTACTCGTTTTCGTCCGTATTCACACGTTTTCGTCCGTATTCACACGTTTTCGTCCGTGTTCACACGTTTTCGTCCGTATTTACACGTTTTCGTCCGTATTTACAAGTTTTCGTCCGTATTTACACGTTTTCGTCCGTATTTACATGTTTTCGTCCGTATTTACACGTTTTCGTCCGTATTTACTCGTTTTCGTTCGTATTTACTCGTTTTCGTCCGTATTCACACGTTTTCGTCCGTATTTACACGTTTTCGTCCGTATTTTTCTTTAGAAAAATATTTTTTTCGAAATTATTTTTTTTCGAATTTTTTTTTCAGAATAATTTTTTTCGAAAAATATTTTTTTTCTAAATTATTTTTTTCGAAAATTAATTAAAAAAAAATTAATTTTTCGAAAAAAATAATTTTTCGCAAAAAAATAATTTTTTGAAAAAAAATAATTTTTTGAAAAAAAATAATTTTTCTAAAAAAATAATTTAGAATAAAAAACATTTCGAAAAAATTATTTCGAAAAAAAATAATTTTTTGAAAAAATTATTTCGAAAAAATTATTTCAGAAAAAATAATTTTTCAAAAGAAAATATTTTTCTAAAAAAATAATTTTGAAAAAAAAAAATTTAACGGAAAAGGACTAACCTTGCAATGCTAGTTAACGGGCAGTTAACGGAAAAGAAGAGGCAAGGGCTTTTTGGTCATTTTATTCGAATTTGGACTAGATCTTTAACTTATGCAAACCACGGTGACTGAACTAGTCAAGAAAAAAGTTCGGTGACTGAAAGTGCAATTTTGGCCAAACCACAGTGACCATTTATGTAATTAACTCTATTTTTTATTTAACTCAACTTTATATCATAATGCTAAATGTATTAAACCAAACAAAACACATAACTATCCGACTCACTATAAGAAATTCATCTAAAACGCAATTGTCATTCTCCATATCTTCATAAAGCAACCATCAACTATCTCGATATCAAAGGCTATAAAAGGGCTTTTTTATTAACCCAATAAGCATGGAATGGAAAAAATTAATATATAAATATTATAACATCCATGTAGCTCTATCTTTTATTAAACTACATAAATGTATTAACAAATTTTTAAAGACAAACCTTAAGTTCGAATGAGCT
Organism: Artemisia tridentata subsp. tridentata; assembly: GCA_021014915.2. Lineage (NCBI taxonomy): Eukaryota > Viridiplantae > Streptophyta > Magnoliopsida > Asterales > Asteraceae > Artemisia > Artemisia tridentata. The sequence goes on from CP139508.1 coordinate 509,081,425, forward strand.
TTAGCCACAACGATTGAATTAACTGCAAAATAATAATAATAATAATAAAACGGATATACAAACCGAATTCATATTTATCAATTAACTGAAAAATAACTAACAATTGGCAAATCGAATTAGCAGTAATTAAATTGATTAACAGTAAAAATATAGCAAATCGAATTAGAGTTTTTATTAATTCGACCCAATGTATCACGTAAAGAAAAATAGTACCATGTTGTTGAACACACAATCGTTTGAAAAGATGGATGCAATGACTTCAAGATTTGAATAGGGTTTTGTGTTATGAAGGAAATTGGTGGTTTTTATGTTTGATTAGTGGGGTGTTTTTGTGTTGTTATGATTCTTTTTTAGTTTTGTATTGTTATATGAGTAAGACTGTGTGTTCAGCTTTTTTTAATTTTACACTTAGCACCCAAATCTATTAATGTATATTTAGTTTTTTCCAACATATAATATGTATAGACGAAAATTTAAATTTTTATGCCAAATGAGGAAATATTTATACTTTTTTAATTCCAAAATTTTTATTTATAAAATTAAAAAAAATCAATTATTTCATAATAAGGAATGATTTGATTTTTTTGAAATGCAAAAGTTCTCGCTTTAGGTTTTGTTTTATTATATAAAAGATTCGCTTCATTTCAAATGGCATTGTTTTTTAGTTTTAGGCTTTATTCAAACTTCGAATAATTTTTTTTTCACCCGTGAAACCCGCGGGTCTATAGTCTATTAATTATATTTAAACACAAAAATAGGAAGAAAGAAAAAAGAGTGAAAAAGGTAATGAGATTGAGTTGGGTGGGGGTTAAAGGGGTGGTGGTGTGTGTGATTGGGGACTAAAAAGCTGCTTTTTTCTATCTCCTTCAATTTGTGTTCAGAGCATCTTTGCAGACAAAAAAACACATGTATATTCAATCTATGGTTTCAATTTTAACCTCCTACAAATCATCAAAATAACAAAAAGTTTACATCCAAAAAAACCAACCAAAAGTTGGAGACACAAAATATTACCATATTAATAAAACCAACAATATACATCTAAGCAGGCCTAATGAGTAGCGTCTTGTTGAGCATGAGAAGGTTGAGGCGGCTGTTCAATATCTGGGGTGGTCTCGCGATGTTGGTTTGTCTCCCTCCATTTCAAGTATATGGTTCCGCACATTGCACCACCACCAAAGCCAGCAAAGGTAGCAAGCAAAACGGACAGAATCAGATGAAGCTGTAAATATCACATATATAGTTAATTTATTCTGTCTTATTTCAGCAAAATTAAGAATGAACTTGCTTGAACCACTTACCTTGGAAACACGGAAGACAATTGCAAAACAAACCACTAGTATGAACTGCATGGTTGCATAAATCCATGCATACCTTCTTCTGACTGGACATAATTAATTTATTATTGCAAGTACTAAAAAAATGTTCCAATCCTTTAGAAAGAAATATCAAGAGGAAGTTACATACCCATTATTGTTGTCGCTATCATGGATCCTAGGAGACCAAGTATGCAACCAAATGGCAAGGATATAGCAATTCCACGATTATCCATATCTTTTACCTTTTTACAAATTCAACATATATATGATCAGGAGCGCTAGTATAGCTTCTAAGATTATAAAAGATTAATGATTTACGATTACTCTTGACATACCAAAAATAGCTCCAAGAAGCATATGTAAGCAAGCATGCTCACAATCAGAAGAATAGGTGCGTCCTGCCATACCCTGAGAAACCACTTCGCATTGTTAGTTATATGCCCACGACCCGACCCAATAAGGCCTTATAAGGTCAAAATTAGCTTATCGGGTCAACCCGATAGCCTTATAGAATTGGGTTAGGGTTTTATTTAGTTCGTTATCGGGTTGACGCTATTTAAACTCATAATTGAATTTCTTTATAAATATCTTATCAAAAGATACTAAATGATAAAAGGTAGATATTGATTCATTTTTTCATTTATTTATGATAACTTTCATGTATACCTGTATGTAGTAGCAGGAGTATGCATAACACGCACGTTCATCACCTTTTGGTTGCAAATCTCACAAATTCTGTTACCTTTTCTGCTAAACCATTTTGTAGCACAATCTTTGTGAGCGAGGCCTAACTCCCCTTTGCAATTGCAAGCCAGCTTAAGGGCGCCCTCGTGAAGTTCATCCATGCAGATTCTACAAACAGCAGCTTCTTCTGCTGCTGCTGCAATTAAGATGCTAAATCAGTTGGTTGTACTTTTAAAGATATGATTTTTGAGAAAGGTGTCCGGGAAGAAAAAAGTTGATCAAAGATTGGTCTCTAGGACTCAGAATCTAACATTCAACGAGCGGATCATAGGAGAGTTAAATTCAGAAGCAAATCTTCATGGTATTCAAAGCAATTCAATATCTGACTGAATAGGTGATGAATCATACAATTTCAAATGGAGGTAAGAATTCTCATCACGGGCAATGGGGATAAAAATGAATTTATTATCTCTAAATTCTTGTGGCCTTGGCTGTGAAGTCGTGGATTAAAGAATTATGTGTTTCTAATAACATAAGTTTTTTGGGAATCAAAATGGGTCCAGGTTACTCATATGAAAGTTAATTCGATATGGTGACTTTGACTTTGATTTTGTTGCCTCATCAGAGAGCTGAAACAAGAAAAGGGTAATCAAAGAAAGGAAATTCTTAATCATCTAGAAGATTTTGATTAAAAAAAAAATAATAAAAAATAAAAAAGTGGAATCGGGGTTGGTTGATGAGGGTGATTTGGATAAGCATTCAGAAGACCTTATTGAAGTTTATAAGTTAGAGCAAAGGGACCTTAGATCTCTGAAACAACGTGCAAAATGTAAATGGGCGTCTTTGGGTGATGAAAATTCACGTTTGTATCATTGCCACATCAATAATACAAGGCAAAAGAAGTTAATCCATTTGATCCAGGGAGTAACATAATTCAAGTGCTGAGATTAAGGCGGCTGTGTGGAGTTGCGGCAGTGATAAAACACCTAGTCCCGACGGTTTTACCTTCAAGTTTGTTAAAAGTTTCTGGGATGTGGTAAGTAGTGACATTATGGCATTTTTTAAATTCTTTCATGAAGGTGCAGATTTGGCGAGAGGATGTAATCCAGCTTTTATCTCCTTAATTCCTAAAGTTTCTGATCCTATTACACCAAACGACTTAAAATAGTTGCTACGTATTAGGAGGTGCTTGTTTTAGCTTTTATTCGGTCTTATAAGCTTATTTAGGTCGGGCTTGCTCATATTTTCAGCTACATTTCCAGCTTATGATCTTATTTTACAGTTTGTAAGACATAATAAAAGCTTGCAAGTCAGATAAAAACAGGTTAACTAAAAATAAGCAGAACAAAATCAGCTAAAACAAACAACCCATGTGTTAAAGCACTTACTAATATTAGTTAAATTTAAGAAGGGTGTTTGTTTTATCTTATTTTCAGACTTATGAGCTTATTTAGTCCAGCTTATTTTTCTTATAAGTCTATTTTTCTCAACTTATCTTCCAGTTTTAAGTCATAGCCAGCTCATAAGTCAGAAAAAGTTGTGTTAATGAAAAACAAGCCCAACAAATAAGCTCATAAACTCGTAAATAAAGCTAAAATACTATCAGGAGCTGTTTGTTATGATAGCTTATTTGCCAAGCTTATGAGCTTATTTAGTTCTGCTTCATTTATTATAAGCCCCTTATTCAGCTAATTTCCCAGCTTATGGCAAGCTGGGTTGATCACATATTTCCCACTAATCAACATTCAACGAGCGGATCAGAGGAGAGTTAAATTCAGAAGCAAATCTAACAAATTTGATCACATATTTCCCACCAATAAACTAATCTCATGTATTTTATTAACCCATTTTTGTTCTGACTAATTACCAGCTTAGTATAAGCTGGCTTAAAAATGAGCTTATGAAAAGTAAGTGGAACTAAATAAGCCCAAAAAATAAGCTCTCCTGTTACTATTTTGGCTTATTTCTAGGTTTATGAGCTTATTTTTGTCTGACATGTGAAGTTATTTTTAAGTTGACCAAAATGAGCAATAAACAAACACACACATATAGAAGCATATATCTAACTTAACGAGTTTATGAGCTTATTTTTAAAAACCCATTTTTGTGTAACTTAAAACTTGACCACAAATAAGGTGAAAATATGGACGCAGTTATTAAATGGGTTAACAAAAAATACTATCAGGAGCTGTTTCTTTTGATAGCTTATTTGCCAAGCTTATAAGCTTATTTAGTTCTGCTTCATCTCTCATAACTTTTTTTTTTTTTTTTTTTTTTTTTTTTTTTTTCATTCAGTTAACTTTCCAGCTTATGATAGGTTGGCAAGTCAGAAAAAAATGGGTTAACAAAAAATAAGGCCAACTAAATAAACTTATAAGCCCGGAAAATAAGCTAAAACAAACTCATAGTTTTTAGCTTTATATCATGAGGCCATTAAACACCACTCATCAGCCCACTACTCTCCTCTAAACTGGGCCTTTCACCCTCACAGCCCCAACAGCAAATCAAATAAACATTAAAAAAAAAAAAAAAAAAAAAAAAAAAAGGGTCAATGAAAGTGAAAGTTTATACAAAAACTAATTCAAGGTGTTGTAAGTTAAACAAGAGAGAGAAATAAAATTATTAATTAAGGCCATGGAGTTCAAGACTTTTTAAGATATGATTTTTGAGAAAGGTGCGGGAAGAAAAAAGTTGATCAAAAGTCATTCAACATGTTTGGTATTAAATTTAATATATGTATTATCTTATATATTTATTTTATTTTATAATAACGTTTACAAATAATAAAAAACATGTTTCACAAAATCTGAAAAGTGTTTAGGGACAACGCAAATGTTTTAGCCCAACATGATATATTACAGCCCACCGGGCTTGCCTATTTCCCAAATCCATAATTCTATACATACAAGGTAAACACAAGATATACCAAAAAATACGCATAACCAATATTTGTCTACAACTTTAAACGATGTTACCTGAAGATGTAAGCGTCTGCTCCAAAGAGTTGGTCAAGGGTGTTTGCAGATTTTGAGAAACGATAAGTTGGTCAAGTCTTTCCTCAGATTTTGAGAAACCCAAAGCGTTACTAAGCTCTATCCGCAAATAAAAGGGAAAAAAAATTAGCAAAGTTTCACTGGACTAAAAATAAGCCCAGCAAAGTTTATTAGTTAAATAATGGGTCACGAATTGTTTATATATGGAGGGACTCTCATCAACCATAGTACAGCTAGTTTCTACTTTCCTTTATTCCACTGTGTTCAAAATCTAACATATTTTTTAATAAAAAATAGAGCATCAAAACAATTATGAACATATATGTTTGCGTGGGACTTCCCTGCTATGTAAACCCGTCAATATTGAGAAGAAAAATTATAATTAAAAAAAAAAAAAAAAATTACAATTAATAAATTAACTCACCAGCTTCAACTGTGGGTGTTCCGTGTGCATCTGTTGGAGTGGCAGGAATAAAACGAAAGACTCCGCCTTCAAGCAGTTCAGGAGCAGAATGCGAACGAGGTATATCAGGATGTTGGATCCAATTTTCCTGTAAAGCATTGATTAACAAGTTTTATGCCAAAAGATGAAACAATAATTATATGCATGGTTCAAGATGTACTTACATTTCTTCCATGCATAGACACGGTTCTCGCAAATCTAGCCTCCCTTCTCATTTCTTCCTGTAAATATGGTTTTCGAGTAATTGATGACTTAACGAGAAGAATATTTCGTTAAGTATTTACTTTGGCCGTATCTTCGTTAACTGAAAATCAAATATTTTTTAATACTTTAATTAGGTTCTTTTGTTACTTCTTCCCAAATACGTACGAGTACAGTGACAACATATATCATGGAAAATGCTAGTCATGAAATCTTAACAAGAAAATCTTCAGGGATATATATTTATAAAACTCAATTCTTTGCACAATCACATTGTAGTGTAGAGTTGAGGAGATGGACATTTGAGACAAAGGAATTGGACAATTTTACGTCAAACATGCAAGTGAAATAAGGCCCTTTAAAAGAATTACCAAATAAGCATTTGATGAGTTTGAATTGCATGAATATTTCAATCCAAATGATCTCTTGATTTTCATCATATATATATATGGTTTTATATTTTTAAACGCAAACAAAGATAAAGGAATAACAAAAATTTCTAGATTAATTTAAAAAACTAAGCGTTTAACGTCGATCTTAGTGAGCTGAGGTAAATAAAGTGGCTACTAAGTTATGCAACATCAGTGAGAGTTGAGACTTTTGAATTTGATGAGATAAATAACATAACGAATTAAATCTAGCATGTCACTTGCCACACACCGTCAAGATATCATATGAGGCCAAATAATCGGACCCGATTATAGAACTTCATCACCAGATAATCACATAGCAACTACAGTACTTAATTTCAATCAACATAACAATATAAACTCACAAATCACTCAGCTCGATCAACAAAAAAACAGAACAATCAGAACCTAACTTTAAGTCTCGTAACATTCATAACCAGATCATCGCATAATAATGACTTAAAATCAATCAGTTTAACATAAAAGCCTAATTACCACATGACACGTAACAAAGTAAACTTATAACTTACGCTTTCGTAACCAGATCATCTCATAAAAATTACTTAAAATCTCAACATAACAAATAGGGTTAATGGCATGTTATAGCTACGAACTTTCTCAAATATTCACATGTCAGTTATGAACTTTTTAAAATACAACAATACCCATCAAACTTTCAAATTTTGTTTCATTATCAGATACGAACTTTAAAAAAAATACCACAATACCCATCAAACTTTCAAATTTTGTTTCATTATCAGATACGAACTTTCAAATTTTTTACACTGATAAAACAAAATTTGAAAGTTTGATGGGTATTGTTGTATTTTAAAAAGTTCATAACTGACATGTGAACATTTGGGAAAGTTCGTAGCTATAACATGCCATTAACCCTAACAAATATACTCACATTTTTAATACATTATAAGTTAATCACTCGATCATCACGAAAACAGAACAATCAAAACCAAACCTGCAGTTTCGTCACTTACATCACCAAATCATCGCATAAAAACTATGAAACTAACCTACATGCAAACTTGAAAACGAACAGAACGCGCGTTCAGTAAACTTTTTACACAGATGGACTCCTTGTTTGTGTTTTCTTGCTTCTATTTAACTTATTAGTGATGAATCATGAGACGTTTGAAATGAAAATTGGATATTTATGGAGGAGTGAAACAACTTTGGGCTATAAAAAGGTGGCCAAATATCGAAACATATTACGTGTAAAGATATACACTGCCTATCAAGAGTTATAAAGTTGTGTGTACGCTTATATTAGAATAAAAGATGTATATTTCAGAGTATTCCAAGCTTTCAACAATAAAATACAAAGTCTAATCGAATAAATCTTACTGCAAGAATAACTAATAGTAATTAATTTGCAACCAATTTCGATCAAGAGTTTCATAATAATAGTCTTTTGAAGCTAGGACAAAGTGACAATCACCTACGATTTTGTCACATAGCGGACTTGAACCCAAAACACGTTTTACACATCGAATTGTTGTTAACACCTAAAGATGATATGTTATAATTAAACACTGGCTGAGATCAAAATTTTTGCTAAACATAACCTTTCAGCGACGAAAATCTTGACTAAACACCAAAATTTAGCGCTGGATTGGCAACAGACAAAAATATTATCAAACGAAAATATTTTGTCACTAATTTTTCTCCAAGTTGACAATGTTGCATGAGTCATCCAACCTTGGCATCTATAGGAGTCAAATCTGTTAGAGTTTGTGGATATAAATTAATATCTGTATGTCCAGTTTCGAACACGAGACTTCGGGATTGCACACATTACGTATGAGTCTCAATGGTTTGAATAATTAAATATAGATTTATGATTTAATTATTTATTTCACAAACAAACACTTAACGGTCGTTAATATTTAACGGAGTTTGGTTAACGGACGTTAAATATTAAGTTAAAGGACTAAGTATGTAAATACAAGTCAAGAAGAATCTAGAAACCCCATGGGTTCTAGATTTCGGCCGCCCATATAGAAGAAAGGAAGGTTTTAGGGAACAAGTTATTGGGAGCCTATAAATACAAACCCCTTGTATTTGTAATTCCCTAATTCTAATTCTCTAGCAATCCAACTTCTTTCTTCTCTCCCTCTTGTCTTTGGCCGATTGGAATACCATCCCAAACACCTTGGGATTTTCGATCTTGCCTTAACTTAAGTGTTGGAATTGTTTTGTGAATTAGAACCTAGCTTTTCACATTGAGACGCTAGTAATACGTGTGTACAAGAACGAAGGACAAGCTCACTATAGCTTGTGTTACTTGCCCTATTCGACTATTATTTAGTCGACATCCCCTAAACCCTAATTCTTAGGGTTTATCTCGTTCTTGGTGATTAGGTTTCTTGTTTTGCTAGAATCCAAAAGGTACGCATTACTTTTATATTTTAGTTAATTAATTACTTGTAAATAGATATTGTTTTTCCGCTGCGTATGCTTTGATGTTATATGTTTATGTGTTTATAGTTTTATGATTCACATATTCCAACAAAACAGTGATTGAATCCTTACTACGTACTCTAGTATAATATTTAGTCCTCAGTCATGGTGCTTGGTGTTCGTGTTGTAATGCCAATTCATCGTTGCAAACTTACCATGAACTTTGATGTCCTTCAACCAATACTCCACTAGGTCAATACAATTTTATCACCCACACTCTTCAATGACCTGATCTAACTATTGCCAGCTTTAAAACTGCAAACTACCAATCTCCCAAGTGACCAACGCAAAGGAATACGGTCTACCATTAATACTTATCCATATACCACTACATGAACTATGAGCGTCCGCCTACCTACCTATTTTTTCTATGTGATTGGTCTTTCATCTCTTTTATATTCCCAAAACTATAAGAAAAGCTTTATTGCATAGTGTTTTTGTGTTTAGTAAATGATTGAATACCTTTCTTAATGATGACTTATATGAAGAGATATATTTGGCAATTTCCAACTAATGGTTTACTAAAGGTAAATACAGTCTCAAGAGCTTCATAATCCATGGACAAGTCAACTTCTGCTCAAGCTGCTCAACTCAAGAACAAGCAACAAAGAAATAGGCAACATGTAATGAAGGCTTGTAATAGTTTCTAATTTTAGTATGTTTGAAAGTCAGTTAGAAAAGTCAAAGTTAGTTGTTAGCATAGTCAAACTTCACCCTTTATATAAACCCTGTACTTGTCTCATTTCAATTTGTAACAATTCATTATGAATATTTGAATCAATCATTCCACTCTCTCTCTCTCTCTCAAACTCAACTCTTATTATCGTATCAGAACCACCGCTCTTTGGTGGCCTGTAACCGCTTTTCCCACCGTCTAACAATCTCCGCCGACCATAACCGTCACTCAACCACTACTAATTCAGTCAAAACCACCATAATTCTGCCTCAATCAAATCAAATCAATCAATATAACAAACTCTGATCAACCAAATCACCATTACCAATCAAAATCAATCAAGAACCATCACAATCAATCACCACAATCAATCAAACATCAAGAAATCAATTGAACAATGGCGCCATCATCCACCACAAACAGTGATCTAAACACCACAAACAATCATAACTCACCAGAAACAAACAACAATGACTTCAACTAACCAAATCACCCACTGTACTTTCAAGTTTGCATGTAGGTTTCATAGTTTTTATGTTTCGGTAATTCCTAACTATGAAACCTACATGCAACTTCATCACCAGATAATCACATAGCAACTACTTAATTTCAATCAACATAACAATATAAAGTCACAAATCACTCGATCAACAAGAAAACAGAACAATCAGAACCTAACTTTAAGTCTCGTAACATTCATATATAACCAGATCATCGCATAATAATGACTTAAAATCAATCAGTTTAACATAAAAGCCTAATTACCACATGACACGTAACAAAGTAAACTTATAACTTACAATTTTGTAACCAGATCATCTCATAAAAATTACTTAAAATCTCAACATAACAAATATACTCACATTTTTCAATACATTATTATTTAACCACTTGATCAGCACAAAAACAGAAGAATCAAAACCAAACCTGCAGTTTTGTTACTTACATGACCAAATCATCGCATATATAGTAACAACTTAAAATCAATCAGTTCAACAAAATAAGCTCAAATTTCGTATAAATTACAGTTTAATCAATCAATCAATATCAGTAAGTACCTATTTCTTCATTTGTTACGCAAACTCATCATTGCATAATAGCAGCTTAAACTCAATCAATATTAACAAAAATAATGTTTGTTTAGTGGCAAAAATACTCTAACAATGTTTGCTTAGTGGCAAATGAGGGTTGCTCGAAAGAGAGCTCTTTTAACCAAAAACCACATAAATATTTACGCATGTTTGTAAGACCAAGATAATGATGAACTTACACAGGAGACAAGAACAAAATGATCGAGATAATATTTCCTGAAAAACAAAACTTGTGTCGTTAACGTACCTATAAGCAGCTTTTTTTTTTTCCTTTTTTAAACAAAGAATATATATATAAGAAAAGAAGGTTACCTATGACACCAACAACATTACGAGCTAAATCAGCAGAAACGATGGTTTTGGATGAAATGAAATAATGTGTTAATATGTCTGATTCTACTGGTACTGATATTGGGCTTGTGACAGCAAATTTTGGATCAGGCGACTGCAAGTTCAGTATGTTTCCAGAAATGGTTTCTACGAGTAACTTTGGTGGTCACAATGTTATATGAGAATTATATACGGAGTACTCACATATGGGTAGTAGTTATACGTCAATTGTCAATTTGTCATTGTGTGGTTTATATATGTATGTAGTGTTTTTTTTTTGTATGCAATGGTAAAGGGGAGTAATCCTGCACCCTGGTAAATATATAAACCAAAACGTTTAAGTACAATGGATATAGGTGAATCCCATATCTCAGCCCGTTACATAGGCAAACTTACATAGCAAGATACTTCCTATGTTCTAAACAAGAAAAACACACCATTACACACATGACAACTTAAGACATAACGAAAAAATTACTTCCTACGGCCTTGAAGCCTAGTACCATAAATAGCATTAAAGGCATCCAAATTCCCTGGAAGATCATAAACCTGGTTCGCATAGTCATCGTAGTCATAGTCATCATCAACATCTTCAAACTCATGGCTACCACCAAATAGATTAGCAGACTCATCAAATGGATTAACAACCACCTCATCATCAGAATCCGAATCCACAATCTCTCCTACCTTAGAAAAAGGGTTAACCCTCTTAATAGAAGAGGTGGGAGGAGAAGAAGAAACACCAGTTGTAGGAGCCGCAAGCGACTCCTTCTCTTTTAAATCACTCACAAGAGGAACTTGTGAAACACTACCGGTCTTAATAGACTCTTCCTCATTAACTTCCATTGTATTACATGCCTTAGTAGACTCATCCGCAGTAACTTCCGTTGTACGACCAGCATCCACATCCTTGTTGTTGTCGTTTGACTGAATACCAAAGGCATCTGTGTCATCCATATTAAGAGCATCAAACTGATTAGATGTAGAAATATTAGTGCCACTCGTACTAGGCACATCAGAAGCCTTATTCTTACTAACATTAACATTCCTGGGAACAGTAGGATTCTTCTTTGGCTGATATACAAAATGCTGACCCACAACAGGTTTAGTAAAACCTCCGCGACCCGGATTCAAACCAGCTTGCTTACCCTTCTTCTTATTGTTAACAGTCTGAAAACCATCATTTACATTCTTAGAAGGTTGAGCAGTCGGTGTCAAACCCTTAGGACAATCCACCAAAACATGTCCAAACACTTTGCATTTATCACAGCGAGGCGGTTTCCACTCATATTCCACACGGATCTTCTCAATAGTCGAACCCGAGCCGTCAAGTAAAGGAATCTCAACAGTAAGGCTGTCCCTAAGAACCTCATCCGACTTCACTTCAATCATACATCTAGCAAAACTACTCCTACCCCAAGATTCTTTGCACATCTGACTAGTAAAAGCATCCAATCTCTTGGGAGTCCCAATCAAAGTAGCAAGCAAACTAAGCCCGTCATCAGAAAACATCGCTAAAGGAACTTCATGAAATTTAACCCACACCGGAATGTGAGTTAAATCCTCTTTCAACAAATTGGTGTTCAGATTCCAAGGTTTAAGAATAATAGGAACATTACGGATCAACCAGGGACCATTATCAAGCACATCATCAACACCTTTCTTCGAAGTAAACTTGAAGAAAAAAAACCCCTTAGCGTTCATCATTACCTTCTGTAACCCATACTTAGCCCACGCATTGCGAACATAATAATCCACGACAGGAAAAGCAAGACGCTGACCAAGAAAATATCCATAGAGTGTATTCTCAAACCTCATGTTCACTTCTTCCACTACTTTCATTGGCACTGAAAGGTCAACATTTTCCTTCTTTTTGCTGCATTCTAATCTCCGAAAATTAGACACGTGCTTTTGAGATTCGTTAGAAGCAACACCCGCATAAGAAGCCGACTTCACTCCATTACCACTAGTAGAATCAACCTTAGGTGCAGTAGGGGTAGCAGTAGCATTCGAAGGAGGAGTATTAGAAACATTACCATCAAATGAGGAAGCCATATTAGCAGCAATATCATGTTGAATTTTGTTCATGGCTTCATCAAAATTCTTATGTGCATTAGTAATCAATTGTTCCACATGACACTTATTTGAAGCATCAAAAGCCACATCTGAGTCAAGTGTAACACTAGGCTGTTCCAAATCATCATTATCATTGTCCGCCGTAGTATGAGATCCCAATTCATTACCATCATGACCAGCAGCCACACAACGAGCAGCCAAATCATCATGAAGAGGTAATGGAACCCCATCATCATCCACAAACACAAGCTTACCTTCCACAATTTTCCGTTCCATGTCGCGGATCTTTTCATCAAAAGAATTCGTCATAGCATCACCTTGGGAAGCAACTGATCCACCCAAGTTGTCATCTTTTTTCTTATCAGTCCTCTCTCCATCCCCACCAGACACACCATCTTTTTTCTTTTTCACCCTCTCCCCTCCTCCTCCCGAATCCAAAAACCCAGCTTTCATCATCAATACAACCAAGAATCACCAGCAAGCATGCAATACAAATCAAGAAAAGAAAACCCTAATCGCAAAAATTAGGGTTTATAGCGAAAAACACCAGATCTTCAACCAAAATCCATGCTACTGATCGACCCAGTGTATAATAAATCGACTTTACTAACCCAAGGATTAAAAAACCGACTAGAATAACTAACAGAATTGAGTATTCGATCAGAGAAAAAAATAATTAAAGAAACCCTAACAAAAGCGATTATCACTACACCACACCAAGAACCTGTTAATCTTCAAAAAAAGTGAAGGAAAACAAGAAAATAATGGATAATAGTGAGGGTCGATTAGGGAAGGTTAGGGTTTCGATATTCTCCAAAATCGCCAGAGAATGCAGACTAATAATTACTAATTACTTAAATTTATATGTATGTAGTGTTTTATATATGTATGCAATGCTTTCTACACTTTTTTTTTCATCAATTCTATTGACTTATTTATGTATTTTCATTAACAATTGTAGTAACCCAAAGTTATAACAAATAAGGTATTAATATTGTGAAAGGGAAATAACTTAAAGCATTTTTAAGGTGTAAATTGGGCATAAAAAGTAGTTTTTTTTTTTTTTTTTTTTTTTTTTTTTTTTTTTAACTTGTAAAACAAATTAGTTTGATTTAAAAAAATTAATGAAGAAAAACTATTACAAAAACTGTTACATGTTTTATATGGTTTATCTTTAAATATTTACAAGTATAAACTATTTTAACAAACATTACTAGACAGGCTGTTGGATTCTTGGTTATCCATCAGACTAAAGGGAGTGAGGCTACCCAACTAAGGGGCGACTCGCGACACGTGGCGCTGAGTCAGCATGTTGGGTAGCCTCAAAAAAAAGGGGGAGTGGGGCTACCCAGGAGGGTGGGGCGACTCGCAACACGTGGCACTTGTAATGATTGGTTTTTTTTTTTTTTTTTTTTTTTTTTTTTTTTTTTTTTTTTTTTTTTCGATATTAACTTATTAATAATAACTAAAAATACATTTTATATAAATAATAACTAAAAATACATAATAAAAATTATTCTTATAACTAAAAATACATAATTGTAAAACATAAATATTACATAATTGTTATACCTAATAATACTAAAAATTATTCTTCATCACTAACAAATTCGTCGACTTCTGGAGGCGTGTTTTGTTGTTCATTCGGGCCACGATTATCCCATAAATGATCCACCAAATCCGCCTTAAGCATATTGTGTGTTTCGCGGCTTCTAACGACATTTGAATTCTCAATGCGTTGCTCCATTGGAGTTTCTTGAGTCCAATACTCGGGGTTCAATGTCTGGTCGTGCTCGTTGAAATCTTGACAAAATGCCTTGTCCTCATCCTCCAAAATCATGTTATGGAGAATAATACAAGTATACATGACGGCATGCATTTTCTCCTTGTCCCAATATCTTGATGGAAAACTAACAACTTTCCACCTCTTTTTCAAAACCCCGAACGCTCTCTCAATATCCTTCCGTGCCGACTCTTGTTTCTTCTTAAAGTATTTTCTTTTTTCATCAACTGGGTCGGTGAAAGTCTTCACAAAGGTAGTGTATTCCGGGTATATGCCATCACTCAAATAATACCCGGCTCTGTAATAATTACCGTTTGCATAAAAAGCAGCTACAAATTAAAAATGAAAACGTGTTAGTAAAACATAAAAAGTTATAAAATACATAATTCATTTATTAACAAATATAATAACCTGTTGGCGCCAACCCAGATATAATTTCTTCAAGTATAGGTGAAGACTCAAACACGTTGATGTCGTTGTTTGATCCTTGCTGACCAAAATAAGCGTTCCAAATCCATAAATCGGTAGACGCAACCGCCTGAAGTATCAACGACGGTTTCCCAATATCCCCTCGTGTGTGTGTGCCCCGCCATGCGGTCGGACAAATCTCCCAGGGCCAGTGCATGCAATCAATACTACCAATCATGCCCGGGAAACCATGAACCTGCTCATGCACCTCGTAAATACGTTGTAGATCCGTCCAAGTCGGTCTACGTAGATACGTCGGCCCATACATCTCAATAATACCTATTTGTAGTTAAAAAGTAACAATTAAAAAAATACTAACTAACTATACTAAAAATATGTAGCAATTCTAACTAATAATGATACAACTAATAATTCTAACTAATAATAATACTACTAATAATTCAAAAAAAATACTAACTAATAATTCTAACTAATAATAATACTACTAATAATTCTAACTAATAATAATACCTTGACAAAATTTAGTCAACGTATCCCGTGAAGTCCTCGCCGACGTTTCCAGGTTCTCGTCAAATGAATCGACGCTCGATCCGTATGCTAGTTGACGAAGCGCGGAAGTACATTTTTGTATTGAGGTGAAACCTAACTTCCCACGACAATCATAATTTTGTTGAAAATACGGGTACTCTTCTTCCAAATCATTTGCTATCTTCAAAAAAAGCCGCTTACTCATACGAAAGCGTCGTCGAAATACCCGCTCATCGAATACCGATTGATCAACAAAGTAAAAACGCATCAACCTCTCGTTTGCCTCCTCTCGACGACGATTCACATACGCCCTTCTTCTTAAAACGGGGCCATCATCTGCTACCCGCTCTTTCACGACTTCAATAAATGTATTAACGGTGTTATAAATGGCACCTTCGATCGCCTCATCTAGTTCCGAAGAATCGGAACTTGATGATGAGGATGACGAATCTTCGAAATCTTCCATAAAAAATTTTTTTTACGTTATGGTGGGTTTTTTTTTTATAGAAATAAGAGTGTTGTGTGTGTGTGTGTTTTTTTTTTTTTTTTGAAAATATATGTTGTGTGTTTTTTTTTTAATGAAGATCGAAGGTTTATATAAAAAAAAGAAGAAGTCGAGCCGTTGTCAAACGGCTATATTTATCGAAGAGAGAAAACAAACCGGCGATCCATATCGATCGCCTGAGGACCAAGTCGCCGGGGGGGGGGGGGGGGCAGTGTAGCCGGCGATCCGGCGGCGATCCAAGGCCTTATCGCCGGTGGGTTCGCTCCTCGACTCCCTTCAGCCTCAAAAGCCCAAGAAAACCTTAAATGAAATAACCAATGAACTTTGTCGCGTAAGTTGATAATTTTTTGTTCTTATTCCGTTTCCTTTATCCTTGTTTCTCTTCTGTTATGTCCCGGACTTTGTTTTTGCTCTTGCAGGTGCTTAGCATACAGCAACTATACAGAATTAGCACGATGTATTGACAAATACGGCACACAGTGTTTCTTCAGAAGTAAGTTGCATTAATTTAAAAAATATATATATTTCGTTATTTAGTCAAGTGGTATGCATATGACTATTAGATCACATTTCAAATGCACTTTATTACATTCTAGAGTTGTCTTTACTAGTGTTTGATAAAAGTCAATATTGAAAAATAAAAGGTAACATTTTAAAGTGCAACTTAATTCTGTTAATGCAATAAAAGAGTGTAATTTGATTATGTTAACACACCCACGAGCACATGTTTGTGATGTTTGCCTCAAGTTTAATTTTTGCTAGGTGCAAACAACCTTCATGTGATCACGCCAACTTCCTAAAATGGGAGGGTTTTACTTGGTTTGAGTTTGTGTGGCAGTGGGTTCAAATCCCGTGGATTAATCAGCCAAAAGCTTTATTTTTTTGTGTATGAAATGTTTTATATTGTAGCAACCATACAACATAGACATTGTTCTTCAACGCCAAAATGCTACATGTACCCAATCACCATCGTATCGATGAGATACAAAAAACTAGTCTGTGAAAGAAGATTTCAATTTATGGTCACTTTCAGTCTAACCCATCTGGACGTACTGACCAATAACAATGTTCAGTACTCAGCGGTGGTTTTGGTGTAGCGCATATATGTCGAACAGGGTCGTCAAACAAATGTAGACTCTGAATTTTTGAACCACACGAAAAGTCAGCAAAGTAAATACTTCTTCCATCAATCCTTTCGAAAAAAGTCCAATCATAAGTTCCCTTGAATGGAATGGTATGAATTCCACGGTCTTCGTCTCCTGATTTGACATGAACAATGAGATCATTATCAGGCATATCACTCGTTACAATAATATGCCATTTTCCAAGTGCACAAAACGCATGTGTTAGAGAAGCATATGTGCATGTTAGAATGAAAATGATGAACAACTTATTCATCTCACAAGACCAATATTTTACATTAATTGTACTTGCATTTGGTTGTCTGTATTTATAAGTTCATGTTGAAATGTATAACGAATGATGCTTACGGAATATTATTATTTTATGTTATATTACGGAATATTATTATGTTATATTATATACTTAAATGTCTCTATTTATTATGTTATTATTATATACGAGGTGATGTCAAGCCCGTGCGTTGCACCAATTGGGTCTAAGTGTTCGTAGCTTAATGGTTGGTACTATAAACTAATTACTTTACTTTAAAAGACTACATGTGAATAGGTTTTTTGCAAGTTGTTATGGTTTTTATAAACTATATGATTGTATACGTTTATGGTTTGTGCAACAGGCAGATGAAGATTATGCATTTTCCAAATTACTTTTTGTTTGTTGTCAACATTTGAGGCGGGTAATGGCAAAGAACCATACAAACAGTCTATTTACATCATGTTTTGTGAAGATACTTCGTTTGATGAAACTCGCCTCGAGACTTATTCGGTTGTTTGAAATTTTCGTGATGTATTCCTTAATGAACTAACAAGATTACCATCTGAATGTGAAATGTTAAAATCTGGTTATGAGAATTTGTTTAGTCACGACTCGAGGTAGAATGGGATTGCAATAAAGGCATGTGTATATGATGTAAGTATTATGACGTCTAGCCAACGTGATAATAGTGACATCATATAACTTGAACTTATTGGGATCATAAGATATCTTGAGAAGTACCTGAGAACAGTGAGTTGGTTGATTTAGAACTCTATCCGTATAAGAGTGACGTTTTGCCTAATTCTGAAACTCCGTATCTTATGACATCAGTTGAATGGAAAGAATTGAAGCACTAGCTTTTAGAAAGTGTTTTTATCCATCTGAGTATGTATCTGTGGTGTACTCCAGTTTTATTCGTAAAGAAGAATGATTATAGTATGAGGTTGTGAATTGAGTTCTGGAAGCTGATTAGTTTTACGGTTAGAACCGTGATCCGTTACCTTGAATCAACGATTTGTCAAATCAATTTCTGGGTGTGAAGTTTCTCTATATGATTAATTTAAGATTTGATTATTTTTTAGTTATGTATAAAGGAGCAAGATGTTTCTAGAATTACTTTTCGTATTCGTTATGATCTTTATTCAGTATTAGCTAAGGGCGAAGACGGATCCACTATATGTAAACCATGTTTTGTGACTCGCACCTCATAGAGAATATGGGGAGCAACCAACGGGTGAAAGTGGGTATTTTTAAGTACACATATTTCACATAGGAAAGTCTTTTAGTGACTATGGAACTGTACCAAAAGATGTCACATTATTGGTGGTTGTTCGGATTAAGAAAGATGTCATATTCATGCTGCGCGGAGAAATTTTTTGTTAGTCACTTGAAACATGATTATAAAAGACAACATTAATGTAAAGATTACTATAATCGAGTATTTATATATTTCTTTTGACTTGACTTAATAATTAATTTTATATCACAATGTGTTGTCTTTATTTGGTAAATATATTTCGTATTTAGTCAAAGTGGTATGCATATGACTATTTTTTTTTGTAAGGTGACTCACTTTTGGATTAGAGTCGCACCCGCACATTGGCAGGCCCTCATTCACCACATACTCAGACTATGTTGTTTAGACTATGTTGTCTGAACCGGATCCACGCTAGCTCAGTGGGGATTTTTAACGGCTTCCGCCCGGAAACCGTACCGCCTCACGAGTTTTCTCGCTCGAGTAACGGCTGAATGAAAACCGGGGCCGGCTCGGATTCTAACCTGCGCAACCACTGGCTCACAGGCTCTCCTCTTCATTGTTAGATCACATTTCAAATGCACTTTATTACATTCTAGAGTTGTCTTTACTAGTGTTTGATAAAAGTCAATATTGAAAAATAAAAGGTAACATTTTAAAGTGCAACTTAATTCTATTAATGCAATGAAAGAGTGTAAATTGATTATGTTAAAACACCTCGCGAGCAAATGTTTGTCCTGTTTTTAAAATGTGTGAGGCATCAAGTTTAATTTTTGCTAGGTGCAAACAAACTTGACGTGACCACGCCAACCTCCTAAAAAAAATGGGAGGGCTTTACCTGGTTTGAGTTTGTGTGAAAATGGGTTCAAACCCCGTGGATTAAACGTTGATTAATCGGCCAAAAGGTTGAAAATCATGGTTACCCGAACAAAAAACCAATCTTAAAGTAATTAGATCAATCAAACACACATTTTTATATATATATAAAAAGTAATTAGATCAAGCAAACTTTATTTTTATGTGTATGAAATGTTTTATATTGTAGCAAACATACAACATAGACATTGTTCTTCAACGCCAAAATGCTTCATGTACCCAATCACCATCGGGACGACGAGATACAAAAAACCCATCTGGACGTACTGACCAATAACAATGTTGAGTACTGAATGGTTGTTTTGGTTTATAGCATATATGTCGAACAGGGACGTCAAACAAATGTAGACTCTGAATTTTCGAACCACACCAAAAGTCAGCAAAGTAAAGACTTCTTCCATCAAACCTTTCGCAAAAAGTCCAATCAAAAGATCCGTTGAATGGAATGGTATGAGTTCCACGGTCTTCGTCTCCTGATTTGACATGAACAATGAGATCATTATCAGTCATATCACTCGTTACAATAATATGCCATTTTCCAAATACACAAAACGCATGTGTTAGAGAAGCATATGTGCATGTTAGAATGAAAATGATGAACAACTTATTCATCTCACAAGACCAAAATTGTACATTAATTGTACATGCATTTGGTTGTCTCTATTTATAAGTTCATGTTGAAATGTTTAACGAATGATGCTTACGGAATATTATTATTTTATGTTATATTACGGAATATTATTATGTTATATTATATACTTAAATGTCTCTATTTATTATGTTGTACTATATATTTAATTGTCTCTATTTATTATGTTATGTTATATATTTAATTTGCGGGTGCGGTGAATAAATATTTGATATGAGTTGTTATTAGGTCCCATTTGGTACCCATAATGGGAATAATGGAATGGATATCATATAAAAAAAAGGGTCATACTCCATACCACACGGACACACGAAGACACAGATACTGGACAGACGAACAAATAGATAATAAATTACCCACTTTCATGAGATGTTGTCTCCATTTGTCTTCACCAAGTCAGTCCACTAAGAGGTATCATCAACTATATATGAAACATGAAAAGCTATCATCAAGTCGGTCCACTAAAAGCTGCTAAGCACTCTTCACTCATAACCCAGCTTCCCTTTATTACCTGCCGTAGAGAAAAGAAATACGGCCGAGCTAAAGACTCAGTGAACAGATATAAACAAACAAATATATCAAATATACATAAGTAAACGGAATGGAATCGTAATAACCTGATTAACAAAGACATCGAATTTCATAAGGGTGAAACGGAAAAGGTAGTCAAACTATAGAAATGCCCCACGAGCTCGAAACATCTGTCT
The DNA here is from genome assembly GCA_021014915.2 of Artemisia tridentata subsp. tridentata. Taxonomy (NCBI): domain Eukaryota; kingdom Viridiplantae; phylum Streptophyta; class Magnoliopsida; order Asterales; family Asteraceae; genus Artemisia; species Artemisia tridentata. The sequence continues at coordinate 509,102,270 of CP139508.1, forward strand.
AAAGCATGCCACATGCTTAGACTAAATAATCAAATACATATCATATCAAATTGTACATACGAGCTGCAGACTCCAAATGTACCCAACCATCCACCAAATCATATCCAAAACCAAATTATATTAGCCTAAGATGCATCCATACGCCTGTTAGTTTATGGACATTATTTATGTGTTTGGGAAATGGATATATAGATAGTTTGACCAACACTCTAACTGCACATTACGATTAGAACAACATAATAGATTCAAAGCTGACTTTGCAATATCTATGAATTTTTGGAAGTTATGTTGGTACCTCTAATGGGTTGAAAATTGAGCGAATCAGAACATCCTTCCCATGTAAGCATTCATTGCAAACAATTGTGAAAAACCCAAATCGTGTACATATTAATCATTTAGGTTAAAAGTTTCAGGTATTTTATATGCAATTAGATAATTGGCATCATTAATATATTCTTCGCAATAATGTTATATAATTGCTTTACATTCTTTAAAAAAAAAAAATAAATAAAAAATGCTAAACATCAAAATAATAATTATAAGTCATGCCTGGCTCTTTATTAATACATAAATTATAACTGTAACAGATCACTACTATACGTACATGACTAAATTAAAATGTAAATTACAAGTCATCGTCCACCCAACGGGCGGGCTTAACCAAGACCCATTCTTTACCGCGACCGTCATGGTAAACAACATATTCTACTTATCAACTAAACTTTTGAATTAATAGAAAGTAATGAAATATCATAAACTATCTACAAATAAGCTACTAATATACCCACATTATGATTGCGGAACCAAGAATGCATTACATTTGCACTTGGCACCATCACAATGCTCATGTAAATGAAGACACAGTCGTTCACACCCCGTTCCGTGCAGATGTTGCTTATTACTTTAACTTGGTAAGCCATACATAATAATGTTACAAACACAAAAGTTAAATTCAACTCATTAATAGTTTAAATTGATACCAACAACCCTTTTACCAAGCAAAAAATCAAATCAGAGATCTGGGACAACTTGAACATGCACAAGTACAGAAAAGCAGAGATCGTACACATGAATGTGAGTTACCGAGTCAATCTGCAGGTGGTTTTACACAGAAATAACCCTTTTAAGATAAAAGCTTTGGTGATGGTGGGAAACTGGTATCAGTTTGGACAAGATTGCCACTTTGAAGAACAAAAGATGATGCGTCTAAAGCTGGTGCGTAATGAGCTTCAATCTATCGATGGAGAACAACATCAAGTACCAATATTTCATGTCTGTTAATATACTATTGTAAGGTAACCGTGTAGGACAACATGATACAACTTATAATCTGCTAGAATGGAACATTTTGTGGTTATCATGTTTGTGTCAAAAATAACTCTTTAGTATAATTACCAAATATGTCGGTCCAATTTATTTACAATTGTTGCTAAAACAAAATGTTAATGTAGCCACCACATATACTTAGCATATCCATACATCAATAGTCAACCACATGATGTAAAATATCAAAGCACCAGATAAACTCAATTATTCGCTGCCTGTTTTCCGACAAAGATAAAGTTTCCATTTAACCCTATTATATGGGTAATGAGATTCAGTCTATTAATGGTGAACTGCAACAAGTACCTATATTCCATGTCTGTTAATATATTATGCTAGGGAAACCATCTATCACATTTACAAACACAATATATCAACATATGAAAAAGTACTCAAATGCTATTCTAAATATAACTTAAAACAAACTCCATATCGTATACAACGACAGAAATAATCTCAACATTCTTTAATTCAAACATCAATAAAATAATACCTACTTACATGACTCTATTTGTTAATTATAACTATACAATATAGTTGATATCCGTACATGAATAAATAAAGTTATAACTATACAAGATAACTAATATCCTTACATGACTAAGTTAAAATGTAAATTACAAGTCATACCCGCCCATCGGGCAGGCTTCGACACTAGTATATGTGTGTGTGTATATATATATATATATATATATATATATATATAGAATCTCGATCGATTGAGAAGGTTTTTATTTTGAAAAGATTGAGAAGGTTTTCAAAAACGATAGATTTTTAACTTTGATTCATGTTTTTCAAGCGTAAAACTCATTTTAATGTGTTTAAAATTCAAAATGTGTAAAAAAAATTTGAATCAATGTTAAAAATCTCTCGATTTTGCGATATATGTAGAATACTGAATCATCTGTACAAATTTAATGAATCATCATCATAACTCAATTTTAACAATGATTTGTGAATCAAATTTGTAATTTATAGATTCGATTCACCATAAAATGATGTTTACTTGTGAATCAAATAAAAAACATGAATCATTTTGTTCAAACGAAGATTTCTCAATCTTCTCAAAATAAAAACCTTCTCAATGGAACCGGATTCTACATATATATATATATATATATATATATATATATATATATATATATATATATATATATATATAGTATATATATATATATATATATATATATATATATATATTTGATTTTAAATTAAAATTGTGGATAGGTAATAATAGGTGAGTGTTAATTTAAATAAAAGGTGAGTTGTGAAATGTTTTTAGTTTTGTAACACTCGCGGGGATTTAAGCTTATCCCGTGTCCCGTTGAGCTCATGTGTAAATTTGAGTTTTCGAGGTTAGCGTGAGCGCGAAAAATATTATTTATGAGAGTGTTTTTATAATAGCAATATAAAAACATAAAATCCTGATTCCGAAGAACAAATATTGAATTGATGTCGTTACTAGGATTTATGTCGGTACGCGTGTGGTGTTGTGTGCGAGATATTTCTCATTGTATTACGGAATTACTAAGCAATAGTCAGAAAACGAAAAGCTCATATTTTCTGACAAAATAAACAATGTAATGAGTTACTGTAAGCTACAGTGTGCGGGTTTGCTTCCCGAAATAGTTATGCAAACTCATGAATGCTTAATCGAACTATTAGGTAATAATAAATTTCCATTTATTATTAAAATATTGGTTGGAAAATTCCCGTTTGTCACATGACTGATATACTTAGGGCCCTACTCTGTTTGTCAATATGAAAGAGGCTACCGTGACCTATCATATTGATACTGGATTGATTGTGTTTGTTGATATATGTGGAAATTGTGATTTATATCTATCTTAGTCCAGTGTAGCAAATCACTTATCTTGGTCCACTGTTAAACTTTTTCTTAAATCTATGAACTCACCAGCGTAAGCTGACCCATGTATTTTCACGTTTAAGGTGATAGCTTATTTCTGGAGGTGCTTGGTAAGGGGCATGGTCATAGTTGACTTTGATAACTATTTGGGACAGCTTTATTATTATGGGCCTGTATTCCGCACTACTTTTGATTAATATAAATTTAACAGTTGTTGTTAATGAATTTTATTCTAAACGGTTGAGGTAAAACCGTTCTTTGTACCTTGTGTTGTGATACCAATTAAGTAGCACCCCAATGACATGTATGCTTCCGCTAGACCTGATTTTGGGGGTGTTACAAGCTTATAGCGCGCAGTTTTAGCAAAACAAAGGATGCAACCATTTAGCCTATACTGAAAAACAACAATGAGCATTTCAGCATTCAGAAAGAACACATGGCGCAATGCTTTGAACATCAATAAGGGTTATTTTATTTTCAAAGTTGACTTATGAATGTACAAAGATAAAAAACATCAAAGAAAGGACTTATGAAAATACATGAACAGTGTCGGAATCGGTCCAAGGAAGATAATCGCAGCTAGTGTACAAAGACTCCATTGAAATCAAGAAATGGAATGTAAGATGTCAAGTTTTACAAGCCGAGTATGAGCTTTATAATATTCCTTATATGTAGGTTTTAGTCTCTTGTTCCATAATATTTTGTTATTTTGTTGTTTATCCTTTATTTTAACTTTAACTTATTGATATTTATCCTTTGCAATGCGTCAAATGTGATAAGCTCCTTTGCAATGCGTCAAATGTGATAAGCTCATTTCGAATGAAATGCAATTAGTTTTGTAAAAATGCACGGCATGAAAAAAATTTAGGTGCTTAAGTTTGTCAAAAAAAAAATAATAATAATAAAAAAAATAATAATAATAAATAAATAAATAAATAAATAAAAATTAAGGCAACTACCTGGAACAACACTAGGCATTGAAACCGGTAGTTTTATATAGGAACTGATAAGCATTATACAAATTATTCAAGTATTGCTAACATTAAAGCATCCTGAGAGGACAGGGCTGAGACCGGGGACAAATCGACACATGTACTTCAACTGAGTATCAAAGTAACAAGACATATTTGAAAGAAAAAAGAAGGTGAAGACCAATGATAAGGCTAAGGCAATCTTGGAATAGAACCGGTGGTTAATACTCATATAAATGGTAAAAGATGTAACTTTGAGAACGGGCTGAAATCTGACCCGTATGTAAATGGGTCGAAATACATGTAGCATCTCCAGGCAGCTAACTCAAGGAACTGATGCAACGAAGAACAGATGCAGAAGGCATGCATCAAAGAATAACGTTTTCAGCAATCAAAACAAACGTCTAAATTTTTATAACAAAAAATGAACATGTCTCAATTGTTGGTCGGAAATCCAAACAATCTACAGACAAGCTGAAGAGTAATAGTTTGCCTGTATAATAATACTAATATTTTCTATTGGTATACATTTCATCAAACACAGATGTGCATCTCCTACACGGAAGCTCTTTATCTAAACTAAAGACATGGATTATTGAATAAAACGACCAAAAAAAAGTTACAATCTATAAAGGACATATAGTTTGACATATAAAATATTATAATAAACGTTTTTTATTAGACTACCATGACCATTCGATTCTATTCCAATTCATAGAAAAAAGGCACAAGGCCCCACCATGTTGTGATAAAGTAGGAAGGTCTTGGAACATACTCAAGTCTGCTGCTTGTTGATCTAAATCTTCATAAAAAACAAGTCTTACACCCATCTTCTTAACTTCCGTATTTCTTTTGTCGAAACAAAATGTTACAAAATTCTTTGCTTCCTTCAATTTCTGTATTTCTGTTGTCGTATAATGCAACCATATCATATCTGACTCATGGATTCTTACTGGCTTATCCTCAAAATATTCATCATAGTAGTATGGATAGCATCCTCCCAAAAGAGCTCCATCAAAGTTCTTTACTTTGTATCCAAAAGATGTGGAAGGATTTTTTCTCTTAAAAACAACACAAATTCCATATCCCCTTAACTTACTGAAGCTCCGATCTAATGGTAATTCGACCTTTATATGATTTCCCATACTTCTATTTGTGAAATAATTTGGAATGCTATTTCCATCATATATTATATCGATATTCTCAATGGAACTTAAACGGAAGAATCCACATCTGTTATTTTGGATACGCGCATACCGAAGGAAAGAAGAAAATCGGTTTGTAGAGCCTTGGGAAGTTACAGACTGAGTCTCCGATATCGACACCTGGCTATCAATGGCAAGATTCTTGAACAATTTTGGACAATTTCTGAGACAAGTCCTGCTCGTGATTGGGTTTGATCCCGTAACTGAACATAAGGAGGTGCAATCACTTGCGTTAGTGATTTTTAGGCTATGTGGAAGTTCGGGCAACACTTTCAGCTTCTTGCAACCATTAAGTTCAAGTCTTTGAAGATGAGAAAGTTGACTAAGACTGGGCAAGCTAGTAAAATTGTTCCCTTCCAAGTTTAGTTCCTTTAGACATGATAAGTCTCCAAGGCCATCAGGTACTTGCACTAAATTGCAGTACCTTAAATTCAGATACTTTAACATGTGTAAAGCTTCCAATGAAACTGATCTTTGGGGATGTTGTTGGTTCCATATGAAACCAAGCATTGAAGTCAACCAACTAGACCCTTGGTTGACATTCAAGCATCCCGAGAGATTCAAAACCTGAAGAGAATCCATTTCCACTTTGTTTGGAAAACTCGTAGCCCGCCTGCAGTCTCTCATATTTAAGGCAACAAGTCTGTTGAGCATTCCAATTGATGGATGAACTGTAACCAAATTCACACAACCTTCAAGATCTAGCTCTTCGAGATTTGTAATCTCTGAGAAGTCAGGGGTGGTTGTTAGGTTACAACAGTACCTTAGCTTCATTATTTTCAACCTTCCTAAACACTGATATCAATAGAAAAAAGATTAGTTCTTATTGTAGGGAAACGGTTAATTTTCCAACACTTATATCTCAAGGTGTCAAACACGAACACATGTATGAACAAGTAAATACCTTAGGTGTCGTCCAAAGTTGTTTTATGTTGCTGTAAGAAGAGTCGATGGCAACAATCTTTTCTGGATAGAAATCTGAAGGTAAGTACTTGAAAGGGCATCCATGCCAACAAAACAAGCTTAGCTCATTGGACAAAAAATACAAACTTCCTGAGTACTTCACATTGTAGCCCTTCAATTCCACCTTCTGATCAAATTCTTCGTCAGCATAAATTTTCAGGATCCGCAAATTTTTCATAAGTGCAAAAGAATTAGCGTTTATGTGAACCTTTTGACTAGATTCCCTTAATAAAAGGACTAGAACTTCAACTGCTTCAGTCATTTCCACCTGAAAAAGAAAGAATATGTTAACTTAAATTATAAAGAGTAACATATGCAATTCTGTGTACTTTAATATTAATATGAAGGTAAATAAGAATATGCCACTTCTTACTTTCTTTTCACTTGATACATTATAAATTACAGATGAGATACACAATCTTCTTTGTTTCCCAGTCTTCTCATTTTCTTCACGAATAATTTCCCTTGTCATTGCTTTAATCAAGTCATGCATTTGAACTGACATATTGCTAGAAATCGTGATTAATGACTTATCAACTAGAACTTGCATGTTTGTAACTGCAAACAACTTACAGCTCTCTAGCACGCTTGCTACAAAATCCCTGTTTTCTCCAATGAATGAACATGCAATATCAAGTAAGATATTTTTCTGATGGACGTCTAGCCCATCGTAACTTGAACGAAGAATTCCTTGTATCTGTTCATTAGGATATTCTTTGAGCTTGTCTAGTTCACTAACCCATTGATCCACAGTTTTGCCATATAAAAATCGTCCTAAAACTATGAGGGCCAGAGGGTGACCTTGCACATAGTTCACAACTTTCTTAGAAACTTTTTTGAATTCTATAGAAGAATCTTTTTCTTTAAAGGCATAGGAACGGAAGAGCTCAAGAGATTGTTCCTCATCTAAAAAGTCCATTTCATGGATTTCATCCACTCCATGTGGTCTTAGCAATTGTTTATCTTTACCAGTGAAAATAATCAAACTTCCTGGGAAAAACCAATCAGGTGACCTTGCTAGTGCTTCTAACTGCTCATGATCATCCACATCATCCAAAACAAGTAGGATCGGCTCTGATGACATCATCTTCTTTATTACCATAATTCCCTCACCAACACTTGATATCTTCAGATCTTCTATTTTCATGATCTTTCCAATCATATGCCGTTGGACTTGAATCAGGCCTTGTCGTTCTGTGCCTTCTTTGACATTTTCACAAAAGCAACTTCCTTCAAAGTGGACATACATGAAGTTATAAATTGCTTTGGCAAGGGTCGTCTTTCCTATTCCGCTTATACCACATATTCCAATCATGTTAACATTATCTGACCCAACAAAGCGTGACAAGTCTAATTTGTCAAAATGGAAATCGATGCCAACAAGGTTCTCACCAACATCTAAGGGTCCGTCACATAATGTTTTGACGATTTCTCCGGAAATGGAATCGATGAACTTGGACTCAAACCTGTTAACCACAAAGACACAATAAGTAAGAGAAACTACATTGAGTTAAGCTTTAGTAGAGCTACAAGAAATTTACCCATTTGTCATGTCCTGAAGATCCCATCCAGATATACCAGCTGCCATGGATAAAGCTTCTTTCCAATTATCCACCTCTGTTTTATTTGAAACTTGGTGGTTAATGAATGCTTCTTCATAACTCCTTTTCTGTCTCCTCACCACGTCAGGCTTGACATCATAAAAGATAATCCGAACCTCATGTTTCGGATTCTCAATCTTCTTGCACTCAAGTATTTTGACAAGTTCCCTCAGACACCATGTTGACGAAGCGTAATTTTTGGAGAAGATAACAATCAAAAATCTCGATTCTTCAATGGCCTTGTAGAGTTGAGGAGATATCTCTTCTCCTTTTGGCAATTCGTTATCGTCTCTAAAGGCACGGATTCCTTTTTGCTTGAAATCCTTGAAAAGATGATCCATGAAGGTTTTGCGGATATCACCACCTCTGAAACTTACAAAAACGTCATATTTCCACCGATGAGGAATGGACCTAGTAGCCATTATCAATAATGAGACCGAGCTGCGTTCACAAGTAAATAAATTCAGAAAGAGTGGGCATTACGAATAACAAAGATAGTGATTTTGCAGTTATGAAAATCAATGGGAACTACATTTCATCAACAATTCTTTTCACTAAAAATGTGACTCCACTTCATATTTTTGACGTTTTATCCCCAAAAAAAAATCAAAAACGAAAATATGTGATTTTGCAATTTAGTCTTGATGATTATTTTATACAATGTCCAAAATTTTGTTGAAAATTTCGGAATTGGAAAAAAAAAAAAAAAAAAAAAAAAGCTTTTTCTAAAATTTAAAATGTTTCCTTCGACTAAATGTGTCCACAAAAAATGATTACCCGAACACCTTGGACAATTTAATGCTTTAAAATAAGAGTAACCACAAAAAATGTTAAAAAATTATTTATAGTTGGTATACAACAAGTTATAATTAGATGAACAAATACAAAATGGCAAAATAGATAAAAAGTAAGATATCAAATTAGATCTAATAAGTTAAGAAATGAGAATGTAAAAGAAGAAGACTTACAGTTTACCAATTGGATGGAAGAAGTCTTTGAGAGTGACGTACTGTTGGTATGAATGGTAGGTAGTTCAAGTGAAGGCGACTGGTGTTGACTCCAAGTCAATTTTGAATGTCTAAATTGCACTTTTAGTCTCTTGGTTTTAGATAATTTATAATTTCTTGTACGTTACATGTCATATTTAAAAGAGTAAATTACATCGTTACTCCCTGTGTTGTTTCCATATTTCACTTTTAGTCCCCTTATAGAGAAATTATTGCAGTCTTTCTGAACATTTGAATTCATGCACGCTGCTAGTCCAATTTTGTAACGACCATTATATAGGCTCTGTCACAGAGTTTTTTTGGCAACCATAGTAGATTTGAAAAATAATTAACAAAATATGTATTCATAGAAATAATTAACAAAGTATTTAATTAATTTCTTTTTCTATTTATAAAATGAAACAATGTGTATATCTGATCGTCCAACACGTTACACGTCTTCATCTTTTTCACTCCTTCATCTGATCATGATGGTGTAAGACATGATTCCGATGTCATCAGTTAGAGAAAATTTATGTTCTTTTGATGATTGCGACGTTAACAAAACAAAGTATCTAATCGTGTTGACTCGACCAAAACGAAACCTAATATCGATCATAACAACTACCGCCATAATTACTGCAAAGTTCATGCAAAAGTATTCTACATTCGTATTGATCCGCTTGATCAAATTGCATGGAAATGCTATGAATATATGAAAGGGATTCAATCGAACCAACATTGAATGACAATGAGGGTATTAGCAAATATCAACTTGATATCAAATTCATAAAACTAATGATAACAAATAATAAAATCAGACATGGTCCTCGTCATTGCCGATTCTGTCACCGGTGACGGTGATGATGGGCATCACTCGAAGAAAGAGCAAAAGAAAACATAATGTCTCAATTACGTATACGATGTCATTCAATGTTGGTTCAACTCGGTTCCTTAAAAATTTTCGATACATTTGAGTGAATCAGTTTGAAAGTAGAATACCTCCGTATGATGCGTGACCTTTGTGATACTTATGGTTTTCAGATTGCTCCTAAGTTTGTTATGTTATTGGGTTTCTTATTGTTTTCGAATCAGCACAAACGTAAGATACTTTATTATGTTGTCATTGGGATCATCACATTGGAACACATAAATTTCCTTCAAATGATTAGAGTGAAGAAATTGGCATTGAGGATGATGAAGTGATCGTTGAAGAAGAATTGAGTTTTAATTGAGTTTTCTTTATTTTAAGAAAAAGGAAAAGAAAATATGATAAGTATTATGCCAATTATTTCTAAGAGTAAGTATTTTGTTAATTAGTTTTTTGAAATGTCATTGTCAACTAAAAAACTCTGTTGTCACATGTTTGACAAATGGTAAATTTTAACCTTATTTTAATAATAAATATTTATTTATTATTACTAAACTGCGCATTTCCATGCATAAGTGAACATTTTTGAGCTCACGTGAACATTTCGGGAAGCCATCCCGCGGAGTGTAGCTTACAGTCACTACTGAAACTGTCTATTTTTGTCAGTAAACATAAATTATTCTATTTTTGTTAGTTACTGACAAGTTGCGTAATAAACCGAGAAGCTTTCTCGCATTTACTGAAAAACAACCCCACACGCGTACCGACACTACAGTAGAGATGGCAGAAGTCAAATAAATACATTTATGGGCAAATAATAATATTTTATTATTATTCTGACAAAAACGCTGGTAAAAACTTTATTTTACGTATGCGGGTCCAAAAACGTCAAACCGGGACTTCACGGTAAAAATTAAGTTCAACCCGACACACGATACATCAACGAGGTCCAAAAATATTTTCCCTCCCTCCCCTTACTTGTGTGTTGCCGCCCATTGTAACTACAAAACAAGAGTAGTGGTTCTTAAATCATCACACACACCACTTCACACACTCATTTTTCTCATCTAATATTTCCTCTCTAATTTCTTCATCTCCTCACACCATTCGACACACAAAATTCAAGATCCACAAAAATTGGTTGAAGTTATAACAAATTGGGTTGTACTTTTGAGCTCTCGGGTTAATTTGGAACGTTTCTTGGGTAATTTGGAAGCAAATTGGTGTGTCTTGGGTACTTCTTTGGCAAAAAAAATTCACATAGCATTGTGAGGATTCTCAAACCTTGATAAACTTTGTTCTTTCATGTTTATTTTAGTCTAAATCTTGATGTTATGTAGTCTTTTGTGTCATTTGGTTAATCTTGAAAATTTTGTGAAATGTGTACACATATACATATACACGTACGACACAACATATGCACATAAGCTTCAAGTTTTCTTGCTTGTGTGGTAAATTTGAGCTAATTACATGTTACCTTGATGATACAAATGCTTAACTAGGGCTTGTTACGTTAATTTCAAAAATTAAAACCCTAATTGGGAATTTTGTACAATTCGACATACACAAAAATTAAATAATTATCAGGGTTTTGAAAAATATAAAGTTTTGGCTCTAATGGTGAATTTTTGTAATTTTTGGACTATTGATTATTTTTACGGCTTATCGAAACGAGCTATAGCGTATTGGATTTTTAGTTTGGATTTTGGTTTGTTTAGTTTCGACACCAACATGGGCCGAGCCCATGGTATTTTCAGCCTAAATTAATTTTTGGACTAGTTTGTGTAACTGACGAGCTAAATTTATTATTTGAAACTAAACTCAAATTAAAATGTAAGCTAAAAAGGTTTGTTTGGTTCCGAGCTAAAATTTGACAAATGGACTCATATTGGGCTTTTCGGCCCAATAATGGTCTCAGATTGCTAAATTGAGTTTTGGATTATTTTTTGACTTGTTATAAATAATTTGGCATATTGAAACATTGAATATGCTTTGGACCCAATTTCGGGCTCGTTTTAACGCTTTGGACCCAATTTGACTCGTTATTGGACTTTTAAGCCCAAAATAAAGTCTTGTTGACTTTTGTTTGACTTTTGGAAAATTTTGACTAAACGTTGACTTTTAATTTCGCGACTTATAATTGTTTTTTGAAAATGTTAGTTTAATTGAAAACGTAACAAAATATATATTTATAACCTAAATATATATGTTTGGACTATATTTTCATATATCGGTAACTTACGGGATTTATTTGAGTATGTGCAACACTTGTTGATTGTTTGGTTTTCATGTCCATTGGTACGTTTCTGATATATTGGGATTGATACTTGATATTAGACATTATTGGATTTTAATATATGGGATTGTGACTTGATATTATTTGGACAATTGAAGTGTTATCAGATTTACGATATTAGACATTTGACATATTGGACATTTTGGGACTTAACGAGGTAATATATTAAACTCGAAGAGAATTTAATATATTAGACTCGGACCAGACACAAAATATTCAATAAGCCAAGGCTAATATATACGCGAATGATAACTAAACCTGAAATTTATTAAATATTGAAATGTAAAAATTTATATTTAGTAAAGTCACGATAACTGGGGAATGTTGAATAAACTAAAGCGTTATGCCGAGGTTTAAGACATTCCAAAACTAATGTTTTTATTTTAAATAACTTCTATTATAAAAACGCAAATGACTTTTCTAAGCTATTTGGAAATATGGGAAAATACCGAAACTTTTCAATTGACCTCCTTGTGTTAGAATAGCTAATTGTCGTTGAGTTTCTGGGTTGGTCTTTGTTAGATTGAGTTTTTGTCAGTATTTCTCGACTATGTCGACGTCTCTTCCATTTGGCGTGAGTTGTATCTAGAGTCTATGTTTTCTTACCACCACACGAAATCACTGATACTAGACTTTTTATAAGTAATGATACGAATAATCCACGAAAACTAGGACACATTGTCTTTTATAGACCGTATTATTGTGCGAGACGTCTCCTGAGATAAATATATGTATTAGGTTGTGCCGATCTGACACCATTGTGCCCATTTTCCCACTATCGTTGTGTTGTCCTTGATGCCAGTTGTGACTGTTGTGATATTTGTGCATTGCTGCAAGCCAATGTGAATTCATGGCCCTTACCTTTTATTTGTTTTATAACTGTTTTGGGGGAGAATACATGCTTGTTTTTAAACTAAATGCACGCATATACATAAAATCATAACTTGTTTTTATCTAAAGACACGAATCATTTGATTGTTGAAGATGTTATTTAATTGACCAATATTACTGAACTTGTTATGGACCGACACTACTTTACCAAATTATTGCGCAGTTAGCCTAAGACTCTAGAACCCATTACTATGCCCGCCTTCATGCACTGTTAATTCCGGTTAGGAAGCGCGATTAATATAAATAGATCTATTGGGGTGACACCCCCGTTCGGTTGGCCAGAAGGGTCAACGCGGGCGTATATTAAGTCGGATTACGAGTGAATTGGGTTAAGCACTCGCTAAGGGCCCCATTGTTATTATTGATGTGCTAGGTTATAACGCACTGAACGGTCGAGCTTCGGTGGCATGAACTTAGAGCTAGCGCAATAGAACATTAAAACTTGAGACATATACCCTACCCATGGTTTACATTACTAATTTTGAGCTTAAAGCATGCATTAATATAACAACCCGAAATTTTTCACGTCAATATTTAATTCTAAACTCTAAGTCATTACTTTGAAAATTGCAAGAATACAATTTACGTATAACTTTTTACTTGAAGCAACGTAAAATCTAGAATACCTTTTGATGACGTATAGTCCGTATTCGGGTCACGAACCCGACCCATACTTAAGTCCATCACGAGTGGACTCCTGCCCATCACGATATGGGCTACTGCGATAATGGTTTGGGCTTACGATTGCCCAAACCCAACGATATTTATGGTTTTGATAGTATATCTTCTATTTATGGGATATGTATCAATGAACCGCCCTATGCGGGATAGACCGAAGATTGGGGAACACGAAACCAATAAGGATTTCGTGTCCATATATAGAGGGCACCTCAGCCCTCACAAAGGTACGACTTACAAAACCCTAACTCTTCTACAAACCCTAAAAACCGATTACTTACTCTCACGCCGGAGGATAATCGTGGGAGACAATCCCACGATAAGCCTAACGGTGTCTTTTTGTTTTCTTAGTGCGCAGGTCTCAAGCATTAAGATCTGATTGGTACGGAATCAAGGAACGCCCAACTTTTGTATCAACAAGTGGCGCCATCCGTGGGACCCTACACTAAGAGCTTTCCTAAGAACTAGAATGACGAAGCACGGAAATCAGCGGACTCCGCATGCGAAGAAAACGCATGACGACCTACTAGGGAAGAAACAGCAAACTGATGCGGCCTCTAAGCAGACCTCTGGAACAACCTGTGCGCCTAGAAGCTTAGGATCGTACTCAGATCTGCTTTTTACTCCAATAGAACCGCTCACTATGACTACCAATGCTACTACAACAAGTACTAGCGCGATAGACCTACAGCGCACTCCTCTCACTATGCCAGAAGTAAACTTCACTGAGCCACCAAATGCGCCAATCCGAAACAAGGATCTTGTTTTGGAAACAGACTCCCTCGCGCTAGAAGGAGTCACGCCTGAACTAGCGCCAAGTGATTTCGTATCTCAAAACTACGAAGCCTTGGCTACGCTCATGCGAGAGGAGGCGAAAAAGAGGTCAAGCCAAAGTCTGCACGCCAGGCTTAACTTCGACCCTGAGTATGAGGCATCCCCACCGCGCTACCGAAAGGAAAGACGCGAGAGGGATAGCCGCAAACACCCAGTGTTTACCAGGATTGGAAGGAAGGTTGTGGATGATGAAGCAGCCGACTTTCAGCATCTGGAGGAGCATGAAGATGGGGAACGGCGCGCCAATGTCCACACTAGGCTTGGCAGTCGCAGGGTTCATGATAGGCTTGGGCGACGATGCTCCCCAAGTGAAAGCCCTTCAAGCTCTGATTCCGAGGATAGTCGGCGCAAGCGCCGCAGAGGAACAAGCTCAGATTCCGATGATAGTCGGCGCAAGCATCGCAAAAGAGTAAGCTCACCCTCAAGTGACTCCTCGGACAACGAGGACAAAGAAACCGGACACTGGAAATCAAGGGGAAAATACCGCGACCAGGAAGACGAAGACATGTCTCTTCCCTGGCGTCGCCAAAAAGTTGATGCGTTTACTAGGCGCATCAGCGATTTTTCGGAAAATAAGAGAAGGCGCATGCCTGCTAATGTCAAAACATATGATAGGACAGGTGATCCTGATGATCACCTAAAAATTTTCGAATCAGTAGCCACTATCGAAAATTGGCCACAACCTGTGTGGTGCCATATGTTTAACTCTACATTAGTAGGGAATGCGCGCAATTGGTTCAGTAAGCTTCCACGCAGAAGCATCGGTGGGTTTGAAGAGTTGCGAAAGGCGTTTCGTTTAAACTTTACTCAAAGGAAGAAGTGCGCCAAAAACCCTGTCGAGCTCGCTAGGGTAAAACAACGCCAAAAACCCTTTCTCGGTAAGACTAACGGTGTTGCTTCTCTTAGCAGTTTACAAAGTTCTCAGTACAAGATTCCCACCGCCCAGAGCTAATCTTACCTAGGTCTGGAGGTGCGCCCCAGATTTGTACTAACAAACAACAAACACGTGGTGTGTGCTACATAAAAAGCTGATTATAAACAAAAGTCATAAGGATGAATTAAAGAAACACAATAAAGGTTTTCAATTGGACTACCACGACCAATATAAACAAGTATCAAATTTACTAGTTAGCCCTAACATCCCACCATGTTGTGTTGGAGTAGGGAGGCTTTCGATCATACTTAAATGTTCTAGATCTTCATCACAAATTAGTCTTACACCAAACTCCTTCACCTCAAAATCTTCATTATTCTCTTCAAAACAAAATGTAAGAGACTTCGTTGCTTCCTCCCATTTCCTTGTATCATTATTCAGTAGAATACCAAAAATACGAGACTCCTCTATTTTGTCCCATTCCATTGTATACCTCTGAAAATGCAACCATATCATATACGAATCTTGGATTCCTGTCAACTTATCCAGAAAATAATCCCTAATTGAAGTCGGAAAGTAATCCCTCATTAAACATCGAAAGTAACCTTCTCCATCAAAGCTCTTTACAGAGTATGATATTGTGTAAGAAGGTGAAAAACATGCTTCTAAACCCATAATTGATCATAGAACATCAAATGTCCTAGGTGAAATAATGTTTAGATCGATTTGATAAAATGGTGTGAAAATATGTGTGAACTTGTACACTTGTCGAGGGTGATTCACTTTGGACCTCGTTAGGTGATCAAACATTCGAATGAGGGAGTGAGACTTCGACACCTTGATTGTTTGGTGTTTGGAGATTCGAATGAAGGAAAATGTTACATAGTTCATGTGTCGAATTCGAAAGAAAACAAGGCCAAGTGTGGGTGAGTGAACCGAGTGAATATAAGTGTGTTAATAAAAATTATGAAATTGGGTTGGGCTTGTGAATAGAACTTTGGGCCATGAATAGTAAATGGATCCATTTGGTGTATAGTGAGTGTTTTTTATTCGTCGTGGTCCGCGTGTGAGCTCGTTCCAATATGCTTGTAAATTACATATCAATGTGTTTGTAATAAACAAAATTTTTAAATTTTGCTCATAAAAATGGTTAACTGAACAGTAATGGTGCTCAATACTTGATTAACGTTTACAAATTATTGAGGAATTTAGGAATTTTACATATTGCTACAGAATCCTTCCTATAAGAAGATATGTAATTTGACTTCAATTCATAAATCATATAGAACATGCATGCTTCAACTTAATATTTGTTGAGCATGTTCACACTTTTGTATGACTGACTTAGTCCAAAACCAGCTGTAACGAAGATAAAATTGCTCTATTTGTATCTAGTTTATTGGTTTTCTCTAAACAATATGATGTAATTACTACTACACTCGGCCAGTGCTCATACAGGTATAGAAGAGTTTTTCGAAAATCCGAATTTTTCAAAAAAAAAAAAAAAAAAAAAAAAAAGAAAAAAAAATTCCAGCAATTAATAAGCAGTTTCATCGAAGCAAATAATACATCCATAATCAGTTTTTTTCACATTACAACATGTTTAGCAACATACTTAGCTTATAGCGCGCAGTTTTAGCAAAACAAAGGATACAACCATTTAGCCTATACTGAAAATAAAAAATGAGCATTTCAGCATTCAGGAAGAACACATGGCGCAATGCTTTGAAGTTGAATAGGGGTTATTTTATTTTCTAAGTTGACTTATGAATGTACAAATATCAAAAACATCAAAGAAAGAAGGACTTGTGAAAATACATGATCAGTCCAAGGAAGATAATCTCAGCTAGTGTACAAAGACTCCATTGAAATCAAGAAATGGAATGTCACTTATGAATATGAGTGAATGTAAGATGTCAAGTTTTACAAGCCGAGTATGAGCTTTATAATATCCCTTATATGTAGGTTTTAGTTTCTTGTTCCATAATCTTTTGTTATTTTGTTGTTTATCCTTTATTTTAACTTTAACTTATTGATATTTATCCTTTGCAATGCGTCAAATGTGATAAGCTCATTTCGAATGAAATGCAATTATTTTTATAATAATAATAATAATAATAAATAAATAAATAAATAAAAATTAAGTCAACTACCTGGAACAACACTAGGCATTGAAACCAGTAGTTTTATATAGGAACTGATAAGCATTATACAAATTATTCAAGTATTGCTAACATTAAAGCATCTTGAGAGGACAGGGCTGAGACCGGGGACAAATCGACACATGTACTTCAACTGAGTATCAAAGTAACTAGACATATTTGAAGAAAAAAGAAGGTGAAGACCAATGATAAGGGTAAGGCAATCTTGAAATAGAACCGGTGGTTAATACTCATATAAATGGTAAAAGATGTAACTTTGAGAACAGGCTGAAATCTGACCCGTATGTAAATGGGTTGAAATACATGTAGCATCTCCAGGCAGCTAACTCAAGGAACTGATGCAACGAAGAACAGATGCAGAAGGCATGCACCAAAGAATAATGTTTTCAGCAATCAAAACAAATGTCTAAATTTTTATAACAAAAAATGAACATGTCTCAATTGTTGGTCGGAAATCCAAACAATCTACAGACAAACCGAAGAGTAATAGTTTGCCTGCATAATAATACTAATGTTTTCTATTGGTATACATTTCATGTGTGCATCTCCTACACGGAAGCTCTTTATCTAAACTAAAGACATGGATTATTGAACAAAAAGACAAAAAAAGTTACAATCTATAAAGGACATATAGTTTGACATATAAAATATCATAATAAAGGTTTTTTATTAGACTACCATGACCATTCGATTCCATCATAACCCCTAATCAGGCACAAGGCCCCACCATGTTGTGATAAAGTAGGAAGGTCTGGGAACATGCTCAAGTCTGCGGCTTCTTGATCTAAATCTTCATCAAAAACAAGTCTTACACCCATCTTCTTAACTTCAATACGTTCATCCTCATCGAAACAAAATGTTACAAAATTCTTTGCTTCCTCCAATTTCTCTATTTCTGTTGTCGTATAATGCAACCATATCATATCTGACTCATCGATTCTGACTGGCTTATCCTTAAAATATTGTAGATAGTAGTAAGGATAGCATCCTCCCAAACGAGCTCCATCAAAGTTCCTTACATTGTATCCAGAACAAAATGGGAAAGGTTTTTTTCTCTTAAAAAGAACACAAATTCCATATCCCCTTAACTTACTGAAGCTCCAATCCAATGGTAATTCGACCTTTATATGATTTCCCATTCTTCTATTTGTGAAATAATTTGGAATGCTATTTCCATCATATATTATATGGATATTCTCAATGGAACTTAAACGGAAGAATCCACATCTGTTATTTTGGATACACGCATACCGAAGGAAAGAAGAAAATCGATTTGTAGAGCCTTGGGAAGTTACAGACTGAGTCTCCGATATCGACAACTGGCTATCAATGGCAAGATTCTTGAACAATTTTGGACAATTTCTGAGACAAGTCCTGCTCGTGATTGGGTTTGATCCCGTAACTGAACATAAGGAGGTGCAATCACTTGCGTTAGTGATTTCTAGGCTATGTGGAAGTTCGGGCAACACTTTCAGCTTCTTGCAACCATTAAGTTCAAGTCTTTGAAGACGAGAAAGTTGACTAAGACTGGGCAAGCTAGTAAAATTGTTCCCTTCCAAGTTTAGTTCCTTCAGATACTTTAACATGTGGAAAGCTTCCAATGAAACTGATCTTTGGGGATGTTGTTGGTTCCATATGAAACCAAGCATTGAAGTCAACCAACTAGACCCTTGGTTGACATTCAAGCATCCCGAGAGATTCAAAACCTGAAGAGAATCCATTTCCACTTTGCTTGGAAAACTCGGAGCCCGCCTGCAGTCTCTCATATTTAGGACAACAAGTCTGTTGAGCATTCCAATTGATGGATGAACTGTAACCAAATTCACACAACCTTCAAGATCTAGCACTTCGAGATTTGTAATCTCTGAGAAGTCAGGGGTGGTTGTTAGGTTACAACAGTACCTCAGCTTCATTATTTTCAACCTTCCTAAACACTGTTATCAATAGAAAAAAGATTAGTTCTTATATCTCTAGGTGTCAAACACGAACACATGTATGAACAAGTAAATACCTTAGGTGTCGTCCAAAGTTGTTTTATGTTGCTGTAAGAGAGGTCGATGGCAACAATGTTTTCTGGATAGAAATCTGAAGGTAAGTACTTGAAAGGGAATCCATGCCAACAAAACAAGCTTAGCTCATTGGACAAAAAATACAAACTTCCTGAGTACTTCACATTGTAGCCCTTCAATTCCACCTTCTGATCAAATTCTTCGTCAGCATAAATTTTCAGGATCCGCAAATTTTTCATAAGTGCAAAAGAATTAGCGTTTATGTGAACCTTTTGACTAGATTCCCTTAACAAAAGGACTAGAACTTCAACTGCTTCAGTCATTTCCACCTGAAAAAGAAAGAATATGTAACTTAAATTATAAAGAGTAACATATGCAATTCTGTGTACTTTAATATTAATATGAAGGTAAATAAGAATATGCCACTTCTTACTTTCTTTTCACTTGATACATTATAAATTGCAGATGAGATGCACAATCTTCTCTGTTTCCCAGTCTGCGCATTTTCTTCACGAACAATTTCCCTTGTCATTGCTTTAATCAAGTCATGCATTTGAAGTGACATATTGCTAGAAATAGTGATTAATGACTTATCAACTAGAACTTGCATGTTTGTAACTGCAAACAACTTACAGCTCTCTAGCACGCTTGCTACAAAATCCATGTTTTCTCCAATGAATGAAAATGCAATATCAAGTAAGATATTTTTCTGACGGTCGTCTAGCCCATCGTAACTTGAACGAAGCATTCTTTGTATCCGTTCATTAGGATATACTTTGAGCTTGTCTAGTTCACTAACCCATTGATCCACAGTTTTGCCATATAAAAATCGTCCTAAAACTTTGAGGGCCAGAGGGTGACCTTGGACATAGTTCACAACTTTCTTAGAAACTTTTTTGAATTCTATAGAAGAATCTTTTTCTTTAAAGGCATAGGAACGGAAGAGCTCAAGAGATTGTTTCTCATCTAGAAAGTCCATTTCATGGATTTCATCCACTCCATGTGATCTTAGCAATTGTTTATCTTTACCAGTGAAAATAATCAAACTTCCTGGGAAAAACCAATCAGGTGACCTTGCTAGTGCTTCTAACTGCTCATGATCATCCACATCATCCAAAACAAGTAGGATCGGCTCTGATGGCATCATCTTCTTTATTACCATAATTCCCTCACCAACACTTGATATCTTCAGATCTTCTATTTTCATGATCTTTCCAATCATATGCCGTTGGACTTGAATCAGGCCTTGTCGTTCTGTGACTTCTTTGACATTTTCACAAAAGCAACTTCCTTCAAAGTGGACATACATCAAGTTATAAATTGCTTTGGCAAGGGTCGTCTTTCCTATTCCGCTTATACCACATATTCCAATCATGTTAACATTATCTGACCCAACAAAGCGTGACAAGTCTAATTTGTCGAAATGGAAATCGATGCCAACAAGGTTCTCACCAACATCTAAGGGTCCGTCACATAATGTTTTGACGATTTCTCCGGAAATGGAATCGATGAACTTGGACTCAAACCTGTTAACCACAAAGACACAATAAGTAAGAGAAACTACATTGAGTTAAGCTTTAGTAGAGCTACAAGAAATTTACCCATTTGTCATGTCCTGAAGATCCCATCCAGATATACCAGCTGCCATGGATAAAGCTTCTTTCCAATTATCCACCTCTGTTTTATTTGAAACTTGGTGGTTAATGAATGCTTCTTCATAACTCCTTTTCTGTCTCCTCACCACGTCAGGCTTGACATCATAAAAGATAATCCGAACCTCATGTTTCGGATTCTCAATCTTCTTGCACTCAAGTATTTTGACAAGTTCCCTCAGACACCATGTTGAAGAAGCGTAATTTTTGGAGAAGATAACAATCAAAAATCTCGATTCTTCAATGGCCTTGTAGAGTTGAGGAGATATCTCTTCTCCTTTTGGCAATTCGTTATCGTCTCTAAAGGCACGGATTCCTTTTTGCTTGAAATCCTTGAAAAGATGATCCATGAAGGTTTTGCGGATATCACCACCTCTGAAACTTACAAACACGTCGTATTTCCACCGATGAGGAATGGACCTAGTAGCCATTATCGATAATGAGACCGAGCTGCGTTCACAAGTAAATAAATTCAGAAAGAGTGGGCATTACGAATAACAAAGATAGTGATCTAATAAGAAGAAGACTTACAGTTTACCAATTGGATGGAAGAAGTCTTTGAGAGTGGCGTACTGTTGGTATGAATGATTGAATGGTAGGTAGTTCAAGTGAAGGCGACTGGTGTTGACTCCAAGTCAATTTTGAATGTCTAAATTGCACTTTTAGTCTCTTGGTTTTAGATAATTTATAAATTCTTGTACTACGTTACATGTCATATTTAAAAGAGTAAATTACATCGTTATTCCCTGTGTTGTTTCCATATTTCACTTTAGTCCCCTTATAGAGGAATTATTGCAGTCTTTCTGAACGTTTGAATTCTTGCACGCTGCTAGTCCAATTTTGTAACAACCATTATATAGGCTCTGTCACAGAGTTTTTTTGGCAACCATAGTAGATTTGAAAAATAATTAACAAAATATGTATTCATAGAAATAATTAACAATTATTTTATTAATTTCTTTTTCTATTTATAAAATGAAACAATGTGTATATCTGATCGTCCAACACGTTACACGTCTTCATCTTTTTCACTCCTTCATCTGATCATGATGGTGTAAGACATGATTCCGATGTCATCAGTTAGAGAAAATTTATGTTCGTTTGATGATTGCGACGTTAACAAAACAAAGTATCTAATCGTGTTGACTCGACCAAAACGAAACCTAATATCGATCATAACAACTAAGGCCATAATTACTGCAAAGTTCATGCAAAAGTATTCTACATTCGTATTGATCCGCTTGATCAAATTGCATGGAAATGCTATGAATATATGAAAGGGATTCAATCGAACCAACATTGAATGACAATGAGGGTATTAGCAAATATCAACTTGATATCAAATTCATAAAACTAAGAGTAAACTACACCGTTGGTCCTTGTGGTTTGCGTTGACTGGCGCCAGTGGTCCTTAAGTCAGAAACGTTATGCACCGTTAGTCCCTCCATCCAAGTGGCCCCACAAACAGATACTAACGCTCGTTATCTTTCGGATTTAAAGGGACAATTTGGTCATTTCATATTACACCCACTGCTGAAGTCAAAAGATGATAAGACCCACTATCCTCACATCTCTCCCAACAAATCCACCACAAAATCCAAATCTGTTCAAGCATAAAAAAAAATCCTATCAAAAAAATCATACCTCAAAATCCATCATCATCACAGATTCATCTCTCTTACCCTCTCAACTCACATAGAAAGTCATAACTCAAAAACCACTCGATCCAAAACCCAGAAATCAAAATCAACAAAGCTCTAAAATTAGGGCGGTATTGGTTTATGTTTATGAGTTTCAGACAAGAAAAAGTGGGTTTGATAAAGACTCGTGTAAGAATTATTTTGGGAAGATTTTGAATTTAGGGAATTCGGATAATCGGATATTGGGATAAGTCAGGATTGAAGCAGATATTGGGAAGATTTTGTTTATTTCTTTTTGATTGTTTATTAAGGTAGTATGGTTGTTGGGAAAGAAATACAATGTATCAAAATAGGGGTATGGGTCAGACAGACCGACACGAGATTCTATCTTTTTCCAATTATTTTTTTCTTTTCGATTTACCAACAATTAAATATGAATTTCAAAATTCTTATTGCATTCATTAATATGTTTTTTACAAAATACTTTTAAATTGCAGAGAATTGACGATAAAGTTTAGAAAACCAACATGATAACAATGTATCTGAATTACGTTAGAAAATTAACTTGTTAATAATTTAATGTTATTAATTTAAGTTGTTTAGTTAAACTAGTTTCCAATAAAAGAACTTAACAAAAAAAAAAAGTGGCCACAATTTTTTTAGAGCATTTATAATGTTTAGTTAAACGTAAGATACTTTATTATATTGTCATTGGGATCATCACATTGGAACACATAAGTTTCCTTCAAGTGATTAGAGTGAAGGAATTGGCATTGAGGATGATGAAGTAAACGTTGAAGAAGAATTGAGTTTTAATTGAGTTTTCTTTATTTTAAGAAAAAGGAAAAGAAAATATGATAAGTATTATGCCAATTATTTCTGAGAGTAAGTATTTTGTTAATTAGTTTTTTTAAAATGTCATGGTCAACTAAAAAACTCTTTCGTCACATGTTTGACAAATGGTAATTTTTAACCTTATTTTAATAATAAGTATTTATTTATTATTACTAAACTGCGCATTTCCTTGAATAAGTGAACATTTTTGAGCTCTCGTGAAACTGTCTATTTTTGTCACTACTGAAACTGTCTATTTTTGTCAGTAAACATAAATTATTATATTTTTGTTAGTTACTGACAAGTTGTGTAATAAACCGAGAAGCTTTCTCGCATTTACTAAAAAAACCCCATACGCGTACCGACACTACAGTAGAGATGGCAGAAGTCAAATAAATACATTTCTGGGCAAATAATAATATTTTATTATTATTCTGACAAAAACGATGGTAAAAACTTTATTTTACGTATGCGGATCCAAAAAGTCAAACCAGGACTTTACGGTAAAAGTTAAGTTCAACCTGACACACGATACATCAACGAGGTCCAAAAATATTTTCCCTCACTCCCCTTACTTGTGTGTTGCCGCCCATTGTAACTACAAAACAAGAGTAGTTGTTCTTAAATCATCACACACACCACTTCACACACTCATTTTTCTCATCTAATATTTCCTCTCTAATTTCTTCATCTCCTCACACCATTCGACACACAAAATTCAAGATCCACAAAAATTGATTGAAGTTATAACAAATCGGGTTGTACCTTTGAGCTATCGGGTTAATTTGGAACGTTTCTTGGGTAATTTGGAAGCAAATTGGTGTCTCTTGGGTACTTCTTTGGCAAAACAATTTCACATAGCATTGTGAGGATTCTCAAACCTTGATAAACTTTATTCTTTTATGTTTATTTTAGTCTAAATCTTGATGTTATGTAGTCTTTTGTGTCATTTGGTTAATCTTGAAAATTTTGTGAAATGTGTACACTTATACATATACATGTACGACACAACATATGCACATAAGCTTCAAGTTTTCTTGCTTGTGTGGTAAATTTGAGCTAATTACATGTTACCTTGATGATACAAATGCTTAACTAGGGCTTGTTACGTTAATTTCAAAAATTAAAACCCTAATTGGGAATTTTGTGCAATTCGACATACACAAAAATTAAATAATTATTAGGCTTTTGAAAAATATAAAGTTTTGGCTCTGATGGTGAATTTTTGTAAATTTTGGACTATTGATTATTTTTATGGCTTATCAAAACGAGCTATAGCGTATTGGATTTTTAGTTTGGATTTTCGTTTGTTTAGTTTCGACACTAACATAGGCCGAGCTCATGGTATTTTCAGCCTAAATTAATTTTTGGACTAGATTGTGTAACTGACGAGCTAAATTTATTATTTAAAACTAAACTCAAATTAAAATGTAAGCTAAAAAGGTTTGTTTGGTTTCGAGCTAAAATTTGACGAATGGACTCATATTGGGCTTTTCGGCCCAATAATGGTCTAAATTGAGTTTTGGATTATTTTTCGACTTGTTATGAATAATTTGGCATATTGAAACGTTGAATATCGTTAAAACCATTTCGGGCTCATTTTAACGCTTTGGACCCAATTTGACTCGTTAATGGACTTTTAAGCCCAAAATAAAGTCTTGTTGACTTTTGTTTGACTTTTGGGAAATTTTGACTAAATTTTGACTTTTAATTTCGCGACTTATAATTGTTTTGTGAAAATGTTAGTTTAATTGAAAACATAACGAAATATATATTTATAACCTAAATATATATGTTTGGACTATATTTTCATAGATTGATAACTTACGGGATTTATTTGAGTATGTGCAAAACTTGGGGTAAAATGGAAAAACTTGTATAAACGAATGGGTCATGCCCCATTTTACTAAAAATTCTATACTTAGATATTTTTGGACCAAAACCGACTAAAAGACGAAATAGGTTGTCTTTACTATTGAAAATATTAATTTTTCAAAATTAATATTTTTAGACTTTTTGAAACTTGTAAATATATTTATGTATATTTATACACTTACAATATTAATTAATTTTTACTTAATTAGTTATAATAATTTTATTTTATAATTATCATCATATTATAAATACTTATATTACTTATAATATAATAATACTCCACTATCACCGCTTTTTAGTTAATTACACTTTAATATAATACACCTCATTATATTAACTCACCAATATTTATTTGATTAATGATAAAGTCTAATTAATTAAATACTTAATTATTAAACTTATATATATATATATATAAAATATATATATATATATATATATATATATATATATATATATATATATATATATATATATATATATATATAAAAGATGTATATATGTACTACTTTGTGTATTTTCAACGACGATTACGAAACATGGATGTTTCCCTTATATGTACTGTCACCCTACATTTTCACCAGAGCCATTACTAAAGAGTCTTAAACGATAAACCACATTTTGAAATGTACATTACCACACATCAAGCAAGAAATACACGAACACACTAAAACTTGTAAACTTTTCAAATGAGTTAGTATATGAAAAACACAAATCGAACACTAAGACTTGCTATACTTATCTAGGTCGCGTGTCGGGGCGGTTGCACTGTACTATTTGACTTTTCTAGTAGATTACTACTATTTGAGGTGAGTTTATTGCCTATTTTTCTTATAAGTACTGTTTTATAAACCTTGGGGTAAGAAACATGCAAAACTCTTTTCATGGGCCTAAAACTGAACTTTTGTTTTTACACACTAGTATGCGGATAACCTAAGTATATATGATCCCACTATGCCCACTTTGAACTATCAACTCATACGGGAAGTGCGAATGTTATAGATTGATCTATTGGGGGTGAATCCCCCGTTCGGATTGGCCAGACGGGTCAATGCGGGCGTATATCATGTCGGACTTGCCGTGTGTATCGGATAAACACTCGCTAGGCCCCAATATTATTATTATTATTATTATTATTATTATTATTATTATTATTATTATTATTATTATTATTATTATTATTATTATTATTATTATTATATGCCAGTCTGGCATACTGAACTGTCATAGCTTCGGTTACATGAGCTTAGTATTAGCATATAGTTAGTGTGTACCTGTTGATAGTTGATGTGGTTCATCTGTACTTATTTACTGTAAACCTATGAACTCATCAGCGTAAGCTGACTTTTTAGCATATTTTTCTTAGGTGTTTGAGATTGATACCATTGAAGGCATGGCATGGCATCAATTATATTTACTCTGAAGTGTTTTCACACATAACTAAAATGTTTTATTTGGGACCGACATGTTTTATGGGCTCATTTTATTTAACTTGAATTTATTGTAAAACGATTTGGATTTGGTAAGGAAACTGTTTTAAAATGGATTTGGTAATCCGTTTTCTATATTTGTGTGTTGTGATTACTAATTTAGTAGCACCCAAATATGTATATTTCCGTTAAACCAGATTTTGGAGGTGTTACAGATTGGTATCAGAGCCTTGGTTATAGATAACTAGGTACATATAAACCCTAAACTATAACCACTTTTACGAAAAACGTTTCCTTATGACCGCCAGATGCATGCCTGCCTCATTTGCTATGACTTGACTGTTGTTTTTCTTATATGATTAAGTGTTATACTATGCTGTTTGAGTATTTTACTTAAAATATATGATATAAGTATTTTCTATATACTTACACATACCATACCATATTTGTCACAGACCATGTCCCTACGATTCGCTGCTGTTGAGGAGATGCTCATTGCTGGACGCACTTCTCCACTCCGATGATCAGTTCCATTCTCAAATGACCCTTTGATGGTTGTCTGAGCTGCTACCCATACCACACACACCACTCCAACATCTAAATCACCATACTCACCTCGCTATACTACATCCCATCGATCTTCACCAGCTAAGCTCTACACTCTCACACAACATACTCATACTACTCCATCCACCGAGATTCCTACCACCAGCTATCGCACTGCTCGTATGTCGGTACATCCTAGATGCCGCTTACGATTCTCATGCCTGCCAGACTCCTCACCCAAGAGGACCCGATCAGCTTATACGGGTACCTCTACTTCACCATCATCTCACTCACCCATGTCATCACCAGACCACTCCTCTCCCCACTAGAGATTACGAAGATCCATTGAGACATATTCTGATGAGGATGAGGATCCAGTGCAGGATCAGACAAAGCCCACACCAAATGAGGTAGTACTAGTCGAGCACGCTTGTGTTGACAGAGACAGGGGTTTACAGATTTGGTCAGATCAGGTGATGATGCCACGAGATGGCAATGGTATCATGGAGGATGTACATGGTATATTTGAGATAGGGCAGAGCTCCAGAGTTGCTGTAACCACCCGTAAATTTCCAAACATTGTTTTAATAATAAAAATTTATTTATTTTTTTACTTGACAATTTAATTGGGCATTTTTGAACATATTTAGTTATTTTAGTAAATTCTTTCATATTGGTAACAATTAAATTTATAATTTCCGGAGTTAATGGCTTTGTTTTAAATCACTTTTAAAAAAATGTTACCAGAAGTATATTTTTGTAATTTTTACAAACCGATGGACCAAATTTAGAATTTAACCCAACGGGACACGGGGTACATGAGGCATTAATAAAAACATTATACCTTTCTATTAAATAATCACCAACCCATCCAATAAATATCATTTTTTTTCTCATTTCTGCTTTCTCTTTCTTATCTTCTTCTTTCTCTTTCTCTCTTTTCCCTGTAGCACCATTGACCCATCATAATCACCTTTTTCTTCTTTTGTATACCTCTCTTCTTCCCAACACAAAATCACGAGAACCTCTAAAAACCTTCAAGGGAAAACGACTTCAGCTAGATTCGTCCCTCAACGTGGTTATGACCAAGAAAGCAAGTCTTGAAGCTACTTCCTTTGCGCCTATTAATCCTGATTCGAATAACCATGGGGCATTGATGTGCGTGATGTGTCGTTGCGGTTTAGTAGTATTAATGCCTACTCAAGTTTTAAATTTATATTTAGCCGACTTATCAATAACACACACACTTAACGAGCAGTGTACCCGGTCAGTATGAATATAATGGTAAGCAGAGTGTCGATCACTAAGAGTGGAACGTATTATCTAGTTATTCTAATCAGTATTTTAATATCCTAAGTTAGTTATACAACCTAATCTAACGCCAAGGGGGTTCAGCCTGAGAGACTGGCACAGTTTGGTTATAATTAAATAGAAAACTAAACTAATGAGCACGAATTAGCGATTAGCACACACGTACACAGATAGATACTCGAGACAATAAGAAGACCTGTCCTGATAATTAAATAGCTTGTCACTTGTTTTATTGCTAGTTTTATATGAAGTGTATATAATTAAACCTTTCTCGTTGGCTCTAATCTTATCGGCAAGTAAACCCTTAATGATTACTTATGTCTATCCTACTTTTCTAGAGACGCTAGAATAAATAGGCGATTAAGGGGCATGGCGACCCAAGCAAGACTCAGCTAGACACAGAGGTTATCAATGCACTAATAAAAGTCACCAAAGACATCAACATATAAACTTTAATTAATGGGAGAGCAATATTAAGGGGAGTGCATGATCTTTCGTAGTCACATGACACAAGCCCATCAATCATGATGAATTAAAGCGTACTAAAACAATAAAACAAAACTACTTAATGAATTGAATACATGCAGGACCTTCTTACAGCTCTTGTATCTTTGTTTGAGGTGTGTCTTGTGCTGCTTGGTCGTCTGAATTCAGCTCTAGGGTTATATATCTGGTCTCTTAAATTCGTCTGACCTTGGGGTATTTATAGTTTCTGTCTGAGGGATCGATGCGGCGCATTGAGTTGATAGATGCGGCGCATTGACTTAACTTCGCGTGGGGTCCAAGATTAATATATTCTGAAATATTCGTACACCGTCTTCAGATGCGGCGTAACTTGATCTTTCTATGCGGCGCATGTACTTTAGCTGTCTTGGATTGTAACTGGTGAAATCTTGATAGTGATACGCCGTATGTTAGAAGTATATTGCGGCGTATCTGGAGTAGAACGAGCTTGATCTTCTTCTTTGACCAAAGTTTCATATGCAGCGCATGACATAATTTCATGCGGCGCATTCTTCAGAGTCAGGCAATGGTCTTCGAATTCATCTAAGTATGATATTGCGTCGTATTTGTTGAGTGAGATACGACGCATCTTCTGGATTTCAGTAGACTTTTGACATCTCGCTTGTTTTGCTCCATAATTAGACCAAAATCGCCAAGTTTCACATAATTCTTGTTTTTACATGAGAATTACTAAAGTAAACATTAATGTATCGAGTCTCATATATAATATAATAAAACAAGTCAAATAAATAAGATAAATGATGATAATAAAATGTACTTATTTGACTTCATCAGGCATCACAAGTCTCCAACACAAATCTCATCACCCACTCACATCACTAAGGTTTGGTTATGCTTCTCTCCCAAAATAGCCGCACCCCTTCATCCAATTTCCGGCCACTATTTCGACCACAGGAGTTCGCACTGCCAGCCACCAACTCTCACCGCCACCTTGCTCCCCTTAATTTCCCCGTCACTTTCATATATTCCACGCGCTGTTTATCCCCTTCCCTCACCATGAATCAACCACCACAACCCTTCAATCACTCACCACCACTATTATATGCGCCGAAACTCACTCCACCATACACCATTCGTCATCATCATCAGTAAGAAGACAAGTCCTTCGTTGGGTTTTGCTACGGGTTAAAGAAAATAAAGTCACGATTAGGGTTTCCTCGTTTGTATTGTGAAGATGCCGCCAACTCCGTCGCCGTCGTCACCATCTCCCCGTTCCCTCGTTCTCGTTATGGTAGCCGTGAAACCCTTTTCTTACTTATTATTTTTGTCTAAACCGAATATATTAGATATTGTGTTAATGTTTTCGTGGATTTTATACAAGGATAAAATAAATAAACAATTAAAAAAAAAAAACGGGATTAAAACTTTTGAGGATGAAACTTTAATTAAAACACATTATTACAAATATTACGTGGTCTAATCAGATTGAAAACGGATTTAAAGGTATTTGTAGGAAACTAAAAGGGGGGTTGAATAGTTTACCGGTTTAAATCCTTTTAAAAATCTTGTTTTAAAAGTATGTTTATTGAAAACTTTGATTCGAAATTTATGTGTAACTAATTAACACCAATATGAACTTGACACTAAGCTAACTAATAATAAATAATGAAAGTAAAGAGTAGAGTTGGAAAGATCAAACCGAGACAGAGGATTTATAGTGGTTCGGCTACGAAGCTCTTCTTCGCCCTACTCCACTCCCCGAGTACCACACTCGAGAGTATCAAGCACTATGTCAACAACCTCCCTTAAGGCGGAGAAAACCGTACACGTCGCTTATCCTATTACTGACACTAAGCTAGTTGCGAGTGCTAATCTTAGCTAGCACCAATCTACCAAGGTCCACGTGACCAAACACTCAAGCACAATGGCTTCAAGAGATCACCAAGATCTCAACAAGATCACAAAGATCAACTCTCACTTCACTCTACTTAACCTAACTACTCTAGATCCTTTGACTACTCACACACAAGCCCAATGGCTTCAAGAGATCTTCACTATCTCTTAAGATCACAATGATCTTCACTCACACTCTCACAAAAGAAAGATAATCTTGATGTATACTAAGATACAACAAGGATGTAACAAATGTTACAAAAACCAAACAACTATAACTCTTGTATCTTCTTGAGTACTTGAGTTCTTCTCTTGAAAATGAAGAGGAATGATAACACCTTGTATCAACTTGGATACTTGTGTTCTTCTCTTGCTAGTGAAGAGGTACGCAGATGATCACTTGAAGGATGATTGGATCACTCTTGAAACAAAGAAAAAACTAATCTAAACATCAAAGAAAGAAAGTGTGAAGAGAGTATTCAACTCGGAAAGTTTAGTGTGTGAAAGGATGCCTAAAATCTGTGAAAGGGGTTGGTATTTATAGGCAAAGAAAATCTGAACGTTACAGAAAATTTGTACGGACGGCTCCGTTAAATACCATACGGCTCCACTAAATTTAGTGGAATCGTGGAGCCGTGCCAGACAAAGACGATCCCTTTTTTGTCTTTTCTGGTGAAAACTTATTTGGGGAAGGTTGGAACTGATTTTGGGGGAAAAATAGATGTTATGAATTTCAAACTAATTTTTCCATTAAAACATTTCTTAATATTTCAAAAATAATTTGTCATGTGTATTTTTGAAAAAATGTTTTGTCCCATTTAAAATGTGAATTCTCAAAGACACAAAATCACTTCTTTGATCACTAGTTCAAGTTGTAACTTTGTTCAAGAGTGATTTGCGTAGAAACGGGATTTTACGATTAAAAACTTGTTTACGTTAATTCTAACGTAACTTGATTTCATATTTTGTCATCCTCAAAATGTGAAGTAATCGAAAGATATAAATAATGTTTTTAGAACATTATTTGCATCAACAATCTCCCCCTTTTCGATGATGACAAAACATAAACTCATTTTAGGTTAAAATTAGTTTTAACAAGTTTTTAATGAGTTTACTCCCATTTCTCCCCCTTTTTGTCTAATCAAAAAGGTGACAAAGGCTCCCCCTTGATGTGTACTCCCCCTCATTTGGAGAACACAAAGGAATCGAGCAATGGTTCGTGCTACAAAACAAAGTTAGACGACAAATATACAATATCTAACAAGTAGCACATTTTGAAAAATATCCAACCACATAAGAAAAAAGAAATAGCTAAAAGCTAAGAATGATAAGAAACAACCCTCATAAGAGCCCATTCATTCATGAAAGGAAAATAAATGTCATACATATGTATGACTTCATGGAAACATATAGGAGACAATGATAAACATAAATTCCTAATGACTAGAGGCATGTTTCATATCCAAGAGGGCTCCTAAAGAGTTATTGTGGGTTAGGAGGTGGTGGAGATTGGGGCCCCATTTGAGGTGGTGGTGGTGTCAAGAGATGTTCTATGAAGTAGAACATGAAATGAATCTCGTCTCTTAAGAAGTGGATGAGATTACGGTTATGGAGAAAACATAGGCAATTAACACTGTGTAACTCAAAGGGATGTGGTTGGCTGGGTTGTGCCATGATAGGATGTGGTGATTGTGGTAGTTTTGTTGGAGGTGAAATTGGCATGGCATTGTCTAATGGATTGAAGGGGGATGGTGTGTACTCCATTGATGATGTAGTGTAGAAGGATGATGAAGATGTTGTGTAGAAGGATGATGAAGATGTTTTAGAGGGTGCTTAAGGTGGTGATGGTGAGTGTGGAGTGGCTTGGGAAGGTGGTGTCATTGCTTCATCATCTTTTGTAAGATCTACAAAGAGTGGTTTGGAAGGTGGTCTTACGGTGATTCTAGATTTCTTGGAAATGTAAGAGGTGGATCCTTGGTTGGAAGCCATGGATGTTTGTGATGAGGGGTAGAAGATGAAGTGCAAGATTATCTTGCAAGGTGAGGCTTTATATAGGGAGTATGGGTAAAGTTTGAATTAAAGGTGATGGGAGTGTCCTATGGTGTAGGAAGAGAATCCTAGGGTGTATTAGGTTTGCAAGAATTTGTAGGTTTGAGGTTAGGGGTGTAGGGTTTTTGGTAGGAACAGCAGAAATCCGTCAAACAGGGGTACGACTCCTTTAAATGACCCACGATACCGTTAAATTTAACGGTACCGTCCATATTTAATGGTACCGTGCCTCTGTTTGCAAGACAATTTCTGTGCAAGCTAGTTTAGGGCAGCTAGGGGAGTGTTTTCCAGGGGTACCAAGTTCTGGAAATGATAGTGCCTTAAGTCACTAGGTACTTAATTACCTAAGATATCTCATTGAAGCTACAACTAGCATGTAAATACTATCATGTAGTTTCCTAAGATGATCATAAACATGCAATGATAAGAGACAAAAGTGGCTATCATTCAAATATCACATTGATTGACTAATCAAAGAGATAGTTAAGCATGCAATAATTTAATTAGCATTTATTCATAGATAAATCCTAGTAAGAAATATAAATTTCTTCATCTTTTATGACTTGAGCATTCCCCCATTCTTGACACACTTTTGTCTTGAACATGTTTCTCATTTTCATGATTTGGATCATCAAAGAGTGCATAATGGGTGGAGGATTCGGAAATGAGAATTGATGAGATGTGTGACTCGTTTATGGGTTTCATGATAGGTTTGACAAGTGAGTATTGAGGTCCGTTAAGGTAAGGGTATAGGTTCATGAAATGGTGGTAGAGACGGGTTAGAAACATCCCATAGGGTATCAATTTATTCTTGTTAGCCTTGAGATGAACAATTCGATTAGCGAAGAAATAAGCGAGATTGTATGGTTTTTGGGTTAGGAGACAGTAAATCATATGAGCACAACACGCCGAGAGTTGCTCATGATTTCCTATGAGACTCAGAACATTTTTTCGCAAGATGACTGCCCAAGAAAGTAGTTCATGACGAACCTCTTTCAAACGAATTTTCGTTGGATTAGGGTAAGAGGGGTACTTATGAGTACGAATGAGTTTGGTTAGTTCGGTTGGAGAGGGTATGTACGAACAGTATGGACTATTCTCCTCACGATAGTGAAAGAGAGACTCAAGACACCAATCTTCAGTATAGGCACATTCCCCATGATTGGGTATTCTAAGGATTTGAGCAAATTGCTCAAGAGTTAGGACTTATTTGAAGTTTTTGACCCAAAACCAAAGTGACAACGATTGATCCTCGTTACGTACGAGTTCAACTTGTCGGAAGAACTCCAACACAAAGCGAGGACAAATGTGCTCGTTAATGTGGAGCAGACACTCGAATCCCATAGCTCTAAAGGAGGTGTTGATGTCCCGGTGGTAGACTAGGGACGGATCAACGACACTGCCTTCATGAAATCGACGGGTTTCAAGATTTACATAGGTACGAATGTGATTACCGGGTGTAGTGGGTTCACGTGAGATTTCGGGTGTGTAGGTATCGGTTAGGAGTTGATCAAAATCATATTCATGAGACATTTTTGTTTCCTATAAAAGGAGATTTTAAACGAAAATTAAAGCAAAGAACAATTGCATTATGCACATGCCTAGTGTGTGCCTATATGCAAACTATGTGGAGATGCGATAATCTCGACTCAAAAGAAAATAATGAGATTACCCTAACTCTCCTGATTTTACTTTTGCTCAAACAAATCTGTCGAAATGCACATATTAATTATGTAATTCGATCAATATTCGTGAGATCATGTATGCATGAGAAAGTGTTTTTAGTTTGTATCAACAATGCATAAAAGGTGTTTCATGGTCCTAATTTTGTGAAATTTTGAAAAATATTAGAATTGGGGTGTTTGGTGACTTCAATTTGAAAGTTTATTAAGAAAAATTGAAAAGCCCCAATTCATTTTCAATCAATGAGCAAACCCTAGACTCAAAATTTAGAAAATTAGAGTAAGGAAACTTACAATTAATGTTGAAAGCTTAGAGATGATCAATATTCTTGAAAATCAATGTCTTGAATATGATCTTGAAGAGGTTTAGTGAAGTTATGGGTTGTGAGGTTAGATTACAACATCAGTTGCAGAGGTTGTGGATGGTTGAAATGAGTGATGTGGGAAAAGGGAAAATGAAATATGTGATGTTTCAGATACACGGTTCCATGGTACCGTTAAATTTAACGGTGTCGTGCCACATTTAGTGGAGCCGTGATATGCTGGGACTGTTTTCTATCCCATTTTGATTTTTGACGAATAAGTCTCGCTGTTTTAGTGAGAATTATTGTCACGAGAAAAGAATTTGTTCCCAACAAACTCTTTTGACTAGGGAGACCTAAACTAAACTAAACGAGACTCACGAGATGACTTCAAGAGTCATGATACTTATGGAATATGTTCCATCATTCCTAGACCTAGACGAAGATAGGTAACGGTTTCTCGTTTGAGAGGTTTGGTTAGGATGTCTGCGATATTTTCCTGAGAAGGAACTTTCTCCATGGAAATGTTTCCTTTTTGAACATTATCGCTAAGGAAGTGGTGGCGAATTTCAATATGTTTGGTACAGGAGTGTTGAACGGGGTTTTTGCTCAAGTCAATAGCACCTTTATTATCACACATAATGGGAACGTCATCTAGATGGATGTCATAGTCTATAAGGGCTTGTTTCATCCATAGTGCTTGTTGACATGCCTTTCTGGCGCTTACGTACTCGGCTTCGGTCGTGGAGATAGCAAGAGCCGTTTGTTTCTTGGAGAACCAAGAAGTTAGGCAACAACCCATGAAGGTACAAACGCCACTCATACTTTTTCGATCCACATAATCTCCCGCATGATCAGAGTCAGCGTAGAAAACAGTTTCTACACCGATCCCCTTGGGATAAAATAATCCCAAGTGTATAGTGCCTTTAATGTATCAGAAGATACGCTTAACCGCTTCAAGGTGAGAGGTTTTGGGATCCTCTTGGAAGCGAGCACAAAGGCGGACACTAAACATGATGTCGGGCCTACTTACCGTGAGATATAGTAAACTTCCTATCATACCTCTATACTTAGTGCTATCCACGGACTCACTTTCTTCATCTTTCGTGAGTTTTATTTTCGTGGACATGGGAGTTTTCATGGGCTTAGACTCTTCCAAACTAAACTTCTTAAGCATCTCTTTACTATACTTAGCTTGTCTAAAGAAGATGACATCTTCCATTTGTTTAATTTGTAAACCAAGGAAGAAATTTAATTCACCCATCATGCTCATCTCAAACTCGTCATGCATGATTTTCGAAAAATCATCGCACATTTCTTGACAAGTTGATCCGAATATAATGTCGTCAACATATATTTGAACAATGATGAGATGTAAATTTCTTTTCTTTGTGAAGAGTGTGTTATCAACCTTTCCCATGGTATATTCATGTTCAATCAAGAAGGCTTTTAGTCTATCATACCAAGCTTTAGGAGCTTGTTTAAGACCATATAGTGCTTTCTTGAGTTTATAAACATGATTCGGATATTCGAAATCAACGAATCCCGGAGGTTGCACAACATACACCTCCTCGTTGATATAACCATTAAGGAACGCACTCTTCACGTCCATTTGGTATAGCTTAAAGTCTAAGGCACATTCATAGGCAAGGAGTATTCTAATTGATTCTAATCTAGCTACGGGTGCATAGGTTTCATCATAATCTATTCCCTCTTGTTGGTTATAGCCTTGTGCTACCAACCTTTCCTTATTCCTAACTACGACGCCATTTTCGTCGAGTTTATTCCTAAACCCCACTTAGTTCCTATGATTGTTTGATTTTTGGGAAGAGGTACTAAATCCCAAACTTGGTTTGCGGTGAATTGATTAAGTTCTTATTGCATAGCAACTATCCAACTTTCATCCTTAATCGCTTCACCTACATTCTTAGGTTCTACGGTTGATATGAAACCAAAGAAGTTACTTTTGTTTTGTGCTTGTGACCTAAGGGTTCTTTGGTTTAGGTTTCCTATAACATTTTCAATAGGATGGTTCTTGGATTCCTTAACGTTGACAATTTCTTCAACTTCAACTATTTCATCCTCAATGTCATCATTTAAGGTTTTCTTGCCACTAACCTTAATGGCTTCTTCCTCATCTAAGTCATCATCCACCAAGGGTGATGTCTTAGTTGGTGGAGGGCTTTCATCGAATGTCACGTTGAGTGACTCTTCGACTTTCATTGTTTCCTTATTTAGGACAATGTAAGCTTTACTATTTTGGGAATATCCTATGAAGACACCTTCGTAAGACTTTGGGTCAAACTTGGTGAGGTAATCTTTAGTGTTTAGTATGAAGCACTTGCTTCCAAGCACTCTAAAGTAATCAAGAGTAGGTTTTCTACCTTTCATGATTTCATATGGGGTTTTTCCTAAGATAGGCCTAATTAAAATCCTATTAAGTATGTAAGTTGAGGTGTCCACCGCATTACACCAAAACTTTTGCGAAATTGATTGCTCATTCAACATCGTTCTACTCATTTCTTGTAGAGTACAATTTTTCCGCTCTACTACCCCATTTGATTGTGGAGTGCGTGGAGCTGAGAAATTGTGAGTAATACCATTAGCATCACAATATACTCCAAATTGCACTTCATTATCAAATTCCCGAACAAGATCCGTCCTAATAGAAATTATTGTACATCCTAGTTGATTTTGGACTTTCTTGCTAAAAACCTCAAATTCTTCACAGGCTTGAGTCTTATTCTTAAGAAATCTAGTCCAAGTGTACCTAGAGTAGTCATCAACTATTACTAAGGTGTAGTAGTTTCCTCCGTAGCTCCATACGGCGGATGGACCGAATAAGTCCATATGAAGGAGTTCTAGGCATCTAGAGGTCGAGACTATATTTTTAGCTTTGTGACTAGAATGGGCTTGTTTTCCAACTTTACAAGCGTCACAAAAATGTTGATCAAACTTAATCTTAGGTAGATTTCTAACTAGTTCATTAGATGCCAATGATTATATCAAGCGCATATTGGCATGACCTAATCTCCTATGCCATAGAGTGGAGTTATCATCTATGGTTGCTAAGCATATCCTATCCTGAGGCTTATTTCCCATTTTCATAACAAATAAGCCATTTCTCCTAACTCCTTTGCCTATGGTTTTAAAATCCTTAAAGATTTCGCTACCTTCTCGGAGAATACTACTTTACACTTATTATCTATCATTTGACTAATACTAAGTGATGCGTGGTTTTGCGACCTTACAACAGGTTTTACCTCTCGAGGGATCTCAAGAGGCTTACAACCCCACCAGGCAGTGTACCTGACCAATGTAGTATAGTGTAGTGGTAAGTACGGGGGATTGATCATTCTCCACAGGGAATAGTGTCGTTAGGATTGAAAAACTACTCTAATAGGTCTAGGGGTGAGAGAAGATTCTTTTTGTGTTTTTATATTTTATGAAAGCAAGTAAAATCTCGGGTTTGAAAGAGTGGGCGGAATTAGTTGCTAATCAACTAACCCAAATAACTACGAATGCAAATAAAATAAAATAACTGAAAATGAAAAGGTGGTAAAACTTATGTGGAGAGAAATGTGTTTACTTAGATTTCCTTACTCCCTAACTATCTTTTACCGGTTGATTAGTGTGTATTAATTGCGTGGATGACGGGTGTATTCCTTAATACCAATCGTGGGGTGGCGTACGTACTTCCCCAACTCTACAAGCTCCTACTTCACTCCTATGTCAAGCCGGCTAAGAAGCTCCTAACATGGGATCACTAGAATTCGCTTATGCATTAAATACAACCATAAAAACCTTAGTACGCATTGGTTCATGTTTCTTAAGACGTTCAAGCAAGTTACCGAATAGGAGGTTAGCCAGTTTTCTTAAGCCTAACATAGATAAACAATCATCCAATATAACTAATAACATACTAATAATCAATAATCAATAGTTAGGTTTCATTAGATCTAAGCAAACACAAAGAAAACCAAGCCTAGCATGTTAAACAAAAGACAAGAACAAGATAGAATCAAACAACACATAGACATATTGAATGATTAATTGATAACTTATCTTCTATGTAACATGGAAGATCTCAAGGCAAAAAGCCTTGAAAAAGCTGCTAAAATCGTCTTAGGGTTTCCTCCCAAAAGGTTACACACAAAGTTCCACACTAATGACAAAAAATTGCAAAACTATATATAAGAGTATAAGGGCTGACGGCGTCACGTTGTAGATCCTGACGCCGTCACCTCGCCGCTTTTAGGGTTCCCGGATGGCCTTCCTGACGCCGTCCCTCTTTAGTGCTCCAAAATCCGTTCTGGCTTATCAAGGCTTGACGCCGTCAGAATAGAGCTTGACGCCGTCCCACTTTAATTTAAACCGTGACGACCTTGATCACATTAAAGGGTGACGCCGTCAGATTTTTCATGCAAATTTATCTGGCTTATCATGAGTAATTTTCATATCCACCACTTTTGCCAAGCCATGACGCCGTCTGGACCAATTCCTGACGCCGTCAAAGGTAGTTTTCAGCCGATTTTGAGACTTTGTCGTTTTCTTCACTTTTATGCTCCAAAAACGTCCAAAATGCTTCCTTTTCCAGATTTCTTCTCCAAAGTACCTAAAATGACAAAAGGAACGATTTAGGGCAATATTTGATCAAATAAATACGATTTAGGGCTTAAATGACCCCCTAAAAGCGGTACACTTTTCGCTTCATCAAATACCCTTACACTTGAGATTTGCTTGTCCCCAAGCAAATGCGCTTTTATTCTAATCAAAATACAAGTTAGGGGTCATTTAACGCTAATATAAAAGTAATTACAACAAATAGTCGTTCCACTTTAATCATAATAAGCACGGAGATTACATACTAGCACCTCACAAGTAGTGTTTAGATACTCACATCTCTCAAGTGTCATCAAAATAAATCTCATAAATGAAAACGGATAATATCTCTCACTACCTGTCATAGCAAATAGATTACCATAGGCTTGGGAAAGGATCAAAAACCTCCTCCACTAGGCGTAAGCACCTAAGATAAACTATCAAAGAGGGCTTTTAAATGGGTTATAACGTTAGGTGTAGGGATATGATAAACACGGTTTTGTTGGATAAGGGATATTTTACTGGTGGCGAGTTAAAGATCTTGATTAATTACATGTACTATACAATGTTGCTAAGCCAAGACTCGACTCAATCTTAAGCTAAAAACAAAATAACAAAAACATAAAATAAGCATAAAATGAAACGGGATGGTAGTCCGTATGTTTTTTCTATTTTTCTTTTTCTCATTTTTTTTTATTTTTCTTGATTTTTTCGATTTTTTTTTTGACATACACTCTTGCCCTACCATCCAAAATAATACATCATAGGGGCGTTGCAATCCCCTTACACTTGAACTTTTACATAACTTTACAAATAACTATTCTAATGACTCGAATTAAGATAATTGAAAAACTTGGAGTACTTTTTAAAATATTTAGCACATATGGGGGTAATAAATGATGTTCTTCCCCATTACTCCATTACACTAGTACTTTACCCATGAGTCCCAATCGTCCCAAAACAATATGTACAAGGATATGACTCGACTTAGCAACCA
This sequence comes from Artemisia tridentata subsp. tridentata, assembly GCA_021014915.2. Taxonomy (NCBI): domain Eukaryota; kingdom Viridiplantae; phylum Streptophyta; class Magnoliopsida; order Asterales; family Asteraceae; genus Artemisia; species Artemisia tridentata. The sequence goes on from CP139508.1 coordinate 509,143,079, forward strand.
TGTAATCAATTAGATAATTAACTTGGGTTTAAATAAATGTTGTAACAATAATGCACTAAAGATGAGTGCATACAAGGTACGCTAAGGCGATTTGGGTGTACATTTTAGTGGGGTGTAACAAATTCTTCCTTTAAGTAAAATGCTTAAAGGTCGAAACGAAAAGATAGGCTCTGAGGGGTGTACTAGGGGTATCGTGTACTAAAAATGAGTACAACGCAAAGGGTGTGGGAGAATTACTTGACCAATGTAGCCAAAGTAATTATAACAAAAAAACAGGTGTAAAACAATGGGTTAATCCTAATGCCTCTTATCATGTAGTAAATCTAACTACACGAATGTAGTCTCACTTGTGGACTCGGAATGGTCCTAACGCAAGTTCTAGAATCTAAGTGCTACCGGTACACACATCATAGCATAAATGCTTTTCCTACCAATTCTAGGGGCGAACCTCACATATTTGGGGGTGGAAAATTTTTTAGTGGTACGGTTTTTTGTGCTAGTCATATAACTCCTATCCATGATACGCTCATTAAGACTAAAGTTTCACTCCTATATGTTGTAAAAAATTTTAAATTTGGCACTAAAATTGCCCTAACAGGTATTTCTCTTAGTTTTATTACACATCTACTATTAAACAAACAAAAATCAAGTGCACTTGTATTATCTAAAGTATCGTATTTTTACCCCCCTTACACTTAAGATGAACATTGTCCCCAATGTTCATATGACAAGATGTAAAAGTAAAAAGGTAAGAGAATGAAATCAAATACTCCCCTGATTCGCTCGGTGGATCAAAAGGTAACACGGTTAGATCTTCTTCCAAGTGAATGTAGAAGCTCCAAGACTAAAGCATCGCCAAAAGCTTGACTCCACATACATTTCCTTGTCCAAAATAACCTGTTAAACCTGAGAAAACAAACACGAAAACCTGCATAACATCGGCGGGATAAATTCTATATAAGGATATAATGCTTGTGGAATGATAATTTTGCAGATTCTATGGCGGTAACCTTTGCTCTCCATTTAGGATGTAGAACCCTAAGAAACTTCCTAACATAGTTCTTACTAGAATAACCTTCATCAAGAGCTTTAAGACTAGTGATAATAGTATTAAATCTAGCAAAAGCACTATCTATTGACTCATCCTCCGGAATAGAGAATTGTTCATATTGTTGAACAAGAAGATCTATCTTGTTCTCTTTGACTTGGTTATTACCTTGGTGAGTGACTAAGAAAGTTTTCCAAATGTCTTTTGCCGTATTACACATAAAGATTCTTTCAAATTCCTTTTTAGGTAAAGCATTATAAATCATCATTTTAGCCTCATTATTTTTGGCTAATTTCCTTTTAAGTTCATCACTTTGTTTGTCATAAGGAACTATTTCATCTTTTCTAGTTTCCAAATTCTTTTGAATAGGTTGAAAGTTACCCTCGGTAATAACATGCCAAAGATCAATGTCTTTTGATTTCACATACGTTTCGAATCTTGTTTTCTAATATATAAAACAATCGGTTTCGAAAAGTGGTGGTCTTTGCATAGATTGCCCTTCTAGATATTTGTCGGAGTCCATTGATCGATTCAATTTTTAAAATAAAATATACTTTAAAATCTTGGCGACGTGGCTCTGTTACCAATTGTGGGAAACTAGAAGGGGGGGTTGAATAGTTTACCGGTTTAAAATCCTTTTAAAAATCTTGTTTTAAAAGTATGTTTATTGGAAACTTTGATTTGAACTTTATGTGTAACCAATTAACACCAATATGAACTTGACACTAAGCTAACAAATAATAAATAATAAAAGTAAAGAGTAGAGTTGGAAAGATCAAACCGAGACAGAGGATTTATAGTGGTTCGGCTACGAAGCTCTTCTTCGCCCTACTCCACTCCCCGAGTACCACACTCGAGAGTTTCAAGCACTATGTCAACAACCTCCCTTAAGGCGGAGAAAACCGTACACGTCGCTTATCCTATTACCGACACTAAGCTAGATGTCGAGTGGTAATCTTGATGTATGCTAAGATACAACAAGGTTGTAACAAGTGTTACAAAAACCTAACAACTATAACTCTTGTATCTTCTTGATTACTTGAGTTCTTCTCTTGCAAATGAAGAGGGATGACAACACCTTGTATCAACTTGGATACTTGTGTTCTTCTCTTGCTAGTGAAGAGGTATGAAGAGGATCACTTGAAGGATGATTGGATCACTCTTGAACAAAAGAAAAAACTAATCTAAAGATCAAAGAAAGAAAGTGTGAAGAGAGTATTCAACTCAGAAAGTTTAGTGTGTGAAAGGAGCCTAAAATCTGTGAAAGGGGTTGGTATTTATAGGCAAAGAAAATCTGAACGTTACAGAAAAATTTGTACGGACGACTCCGTTAAATACCATACGGCTCCACTAAATTTAGTGGAACCGTGCCAGACAAAGACGCTCCCTTTTTGTCTTTTTGGGTGAAAACTTATTTTGGGAAGGTTGGAACTGATTTTGGGGGGAAAAATAGCTGTTATGAATTTCAAACTAATTTTTCCATTAAAACATTTCTTAATATTTCAAAAATAATTTGTCATGTGTATTTTTGAAAAAATGTTTTGTCCCATTTAAAATGTGACTTCTCAAAGACACAAAATCACTTCTTTGATCACTAGTTCGAGTTGTAACTTTGTTCAAGAGTAATTTGCATAGAAACGGGATTTTCCGATTAAAAACTTGTTTACGTTAATTTTAACGTAACTTGATTTCACATTTTGTCATCCTCAAAACGTGAAGTAATCAAAAGATATAAATAACGTTTTTAGAACATTATTTGCGTCAACAATATTAAATATTAGTGTCGTGTGGTAAGAAAACGGTTAAAAAGGGTGTTGTTTGCGTGTTTGGTCTCAACATGAATTTGTTTTAGTCACAGATTTGGTTTTGGTCACGTATTGGATATGGATTGTTTTTGTGGTTGTTTTGGTTCTCGGTACACAAAAATACCCACGTAGGGTGTTTGGTTGACCTCGACTACCCCCCGCGAATGGTGAGTCCTTGGTTCTTGCTCTCAACAAACGCCAAGAGGTATTTGTATTCCATCTTTTGTGTTGCTTGTTGTGTTATGTTCATGATAGTGTCGATTTTGATAAAAAAAAACTAAGGATACATTTATTATTAGTAAGGAGAAATATAAGAGGTGTCAAATTTTGGTAACATTTATAAAGTGTAAATGTGGGTAAAAATGCTTTTTTGTGTTTAGTTGTTGTTCTAGTCACGTAGGGTGTGTTTGATTTTGAGACTGGGCCGAAGCCCATGGTAACCGGGGTGTGTTTGGTTTATTAAACGGGCCTAAGCCCATAAGTTAAAAAGGTGTGATTAATGATTATATTAGAAGTGTGTTTAATTTTAATGTGAAATATTTATTTCATCAAGGTATAAATAATGTGTACTTAATATCGGACATGTGACTATCATGTTTAATTGATTGTTTGGTTTTCATGTCCATTGGTACGTTTCGGATATATTGGGATTGATACTTGATATTAGACATTATTGGATTTTAATATATGGGATTGTGACTTGATATTATTTGGACAATTGAAGTGTTATCGGATTTATGATATTAGACATTTGACATATTTGACATTTTGGGACTTAACGAGGTAATATATTAAACTCGAAGAGAATTTAATATATTAGACTTGGACCAGACACAAAATATTCAATAAGCCAAGGCTAATATATACGCGAATGATAACTAAACCTAAAATTTATTAAATATTGAAATGTAAAAATTTATATTTAGTAAAGTCACGATAATTGGGGAATGTTGAATAAACTAAAGCGTTATGCCGAGGTTTAAGACATTCCAAAACTAATGTTTTTATTTTAAATAACTTTTATTATAAAAATGCAAATGACTTTTCAAAGCTATTTGGAAATATAGGGAAAATACCGAAACTTTTCAATTGACCTCCTTGTGTTAGAATAGCTAATTGTCGTTGAGTTTCTGGGTTTGTCTTTGTTAGGTTGAGTTTTTGTAAGTATTTCTCGACTATATCGACGTCTTCCATTTGGCGTGAGTTGTATCTAGAGTCTATGTTTTCTTACCACCACACGAAATCACTGATACTAGACTTTTTATAAGTAATGATACGAATAATCCGCAAAAACTAGGACACATTGTCTTTTATAGACCATATTATTGTGCGAGACATCTCCTGAGATAAATATATGTATTAGGTTGTGCCGATCCAACACCATTGTGCCCATTTTTCCCACTATCGTTGTGTTGTCCTTGATGCCAGTTGTGACTGTTGTGATATTTGTGCATTGCTTCAAGCCAAGGTGAGTTCATGGACCTACCTTTTATTTGTTTTATAACTATTTTGGCGTAGAATACATGCTTGTTTTTAAACTAAATGCACGCATATACATAAAATCATAACTTGTTTTTATCTAAAGACATGAATCATTTGATTGTTGAAGATGTTATTTAATTGACCAATATTACTGAACTTGTTATGGACCGACACTACTTTACCAAATTATTGCGCAGTTAGCCTAAGACTCTAGAACCCATTACTATGCCCGCCTTCATGCACTGTTAATTCCTGTTAGGAAGCGTGATTAATATAAATAGATCTATTGGAGTGACACCCCCGTTCGGTTGGCCAGAAGGGTCAATGCGGGCGTATATTAAGTCGGATTACGAGTGAATTGAGTTAAGCACTCGCTAAGGGCCCAATTGTTTTATTGATGTGCTAGGTTGTAACGCACTAAACGGTCGAGCTTCGGTGGGATGAACTTAGAGCTAGCGCAATAGAACATTAAAACTTGAGACATATACCCTACCCATGGTTTACATTACTAATTTTGAGCTTAAAGCATGCATTAATATAACAACCCGAAATTTTCCATGTCAATATTTAGTTCTAAACTCTAAGTCATTACTTTGAAAATTACAAGAATACAATTTACGTATAACTTTTTACTTGAAGCAACGTAAAATCTAGAATACCTTTCAAGTACAAATTAGAAACTGTTACGTATTGGGTGATATCTGGCTTATTGATGCAGCATATCGTTCTCTGTGGATGACATATCCAAGTCTATGCCGCAAGTGGACATAGGTGATATAGAACCTCCACCGTTGATACGTGAAAACTCGGGTTTCGTATTTTTACATCAACAGATAGAGTGATAGTTGGATAGATGAAAGAAGTGTGACAACATGGAATCCTTTTGATGTCACGGCTGCATACCTGTGAATACTTTTTGGTTCATTTTATTTGGGTGTGCTTATACATTTTCTTTCGTTATTTTCCCAGGTAGTTTGGGTTTTTAGTTGTGTCTGGGATTCAATTTATTTGGTGTCTCTTTCGAGCCTTTGGGTTAGGTTGGAAAGGGGCGATTTATTCAATTTAGATATGGCAATCCATAATATTTCCAGAAGTGTGATGAAATTGGTTTAAAAAAATATTTGTATGGTAATGGGAGCGTGGATGTAGGGTTTATATTTATTTATAGTTGCAAATTGTTAGGTTACAATTTGCTGTAGTGTCAATGAAACTGTATAGCTGCATTTTGTATACTGTATATGACACGCCTTCCCTTAAAGTTATACGTTGTCTTAAATTTACTTGTCATATGTATGCATTCTAAGAATTACTTGCCATATTTATAGCTGCGTCACGTCATGTTTTTGGCGATTTCACAATGGTGTGAAATAGGGTGCAATCACCGGATCCCATCAGAACTCCCGTAGTTAAGCGTGCCTGGGTGAGAGTAGTACTGGCACGTTCTGTTTAGCGGTTAATAGCATTTTGGGGATTGTTAGTTATATTAAAGCGCAATTTGTTTAATGGCTGATGGCGATGAGTCCTTGACAGTGCACTACGTGATTTCATTAGACACCTTTTATATGGACTTCGCCATTGCACTCTGCACTTTGTTTTATAAGTCTATAAAAGCTTTGGTAATTGGGTGTTATGTGTTTGGGTGATCAAAATTGCACGTATTTTTAGCAGAGTTCCGCGCAGTGGTTATTTTGGCGGCCATTCAGTACATTTATTAGCTAATGTAAACCCATGTTTTGTGACTCGCACCTCATAGAGAATATGGGGAGCAACCAACGGGTGATAGTGGGTATTTTTAAGTACACATATTTCACATAGCCACATAGGAAAGTCTTTTAGTGACTATGGAACTGTACCAAAAGATGTCACATTATTGGTGGTTGTTCGGATTAAGAAAGAGTTCCGCGGCGTGGATTACTGTGCTTTGCGCCAATGTGCGGGTGAAAATTTTTGTTAGAGCATCTTCAACGCTTAACGCACCTGGTTCGTTAAAGCTTAACCCAGGTGCGTTAACCTTTGAATGTGAGCTGCGTTAACGCATCGTTAAGGGTTATTTGTGTAAAACAAAAAAAATAATAAAAAAAATCACTTTTTCCCCCTTTAATGCCAAAAGTAGCCGTTACATTTAAAAAAAAATCAATTCACCCCCTGCGTTTTATTACCATTAAAAACAAACGGCTCTTAGCATATCAAGTTGTAGAGGCCCGAATTTTAGCGCTCCCACAAGTTAATCTGAGGTAAAGATTATGCGTAAGTTCTAAAATTTGTATTTTTAAATTACGCACTATTGGGTTATGCTTAAAGATGATATTTTGAGGTTATAAGTAGGGTTTGCAGATATTTATAAGATTATGTTAAGTTGTGATTTTTTAAAATCACCAAGAACATATGTTAACCATGTATAGATGATAAAGAAAGTGATGGGTATCTTGTTATGATGCCATAACACCAATTTATGGTATTAATCTTGAGTAAATTGCAGAAATCGTCCTTGTGGTTTGCCAAAATTGCGTGCATCATCCATGGTCTTTAAAATTGCAGGCGACCTCCCTATGGTTAGTCATTTTGGTTCGTTTTGGTCCATGACACTAACAACCATTAGTCCATCTCTGTCTAAATTACATAAATGTCCATGTCCCTACGCTAAATTGCGTCTAACGTCTCTTTTTTTTTCGTTTTTTTTCTAACATTTTTTTTGAAAATATTTTTTTTCAAAAATGTTTTTTCAAAATATTTTGTTTAGATTTTTTTTTTGAAAATTTTCTATATAATAACAATAATTGCAAATGAATTAATTAAAAACATTATATTTATCACCTGTTTCCTCTGACATTCTTTTCCCCAGAGGGTTGAGAACGTATACTTTGCAATTTATTCTCATACACATTTCAACAATCAAGCCAACAACAATAATTTGGCAATATAACAGTCAATAAGTTCTTCTCATACACATTTCAACAATGATAATGTATAGTATCCCCGGACCTAGCACACTGGGCCGGACACTCTCATAACTTGTACCGCGGCAGAGTCAATATACATTATAGATGCCAGTCTTTCCAAGCAAAGACGAAAGGAACCCCCGGTCTCTCAAGACCGGGACAGATCATAAACTCAGCCGCGGACGACACACCAAAAGCCAGATCTTGTGGGATTGTATCTCCCACTTGATCTGACACTTACCAACTATGGTAAGGCACAAGTTGACTTCCGCCCTGACATCCACCAACTCGGTAAGGTGTGTGTCAGCTTGCTCGTTCCCGAGGCAACACAGTAAGTATGTGGGGAGTATAAATACCCCAATCTCATTTATTACTCGAACTAACTACTTTTACTCCTACCTAATCCGCACACACACTTTCCCTTCTAAAATATATACTTACTCTCACACCGTAGGCCAACCGCAGAAGCCCTCTTCCACGGTAAGACTAACGTTGTTGCTTCTCTTAGCAGCTTACAGAGTTCTCAGTACAAGATTCCCACCGCCCATAGCTAATCTTACCTAGGTCTGGAGGTGCGTCCCAGATTTGTACTAACAAGTTGGCGCCATCCATGGGACTAGTTATATAACTGCGTTTTAAAGAAAAGAAAACCTTTACCATGAGCAATCAAGGGAACAACCCTTCCCCTTCCCAGGAACCTTCCACCGTACGAAACACCCGTGATAACGGAAAAAGGAAAGAGGGGGAACATCATTCAGAATCTCTTTCGGACGAGGCGATAAGGGAGTTATGCGACAAGCACTACGACCGGTTGTTGCCCTTAATGTCCGAGAAGGTCCATGCAGAAAAGCTAAATCAAGTAAAAACTCGCCTCGACTTCGAAGATGAGTCGCAGGAAAATTCATACTCACAAGGACCATCCAGAAACTCTGAGTCAAGGTCCCTGTGGGAAAGAAAGGGTGAGAATAGGCGCAAAACTAGCCCCAGTTACAGATCCGGACCCTCCGAAGGTTCTTATTCCCGAAGTGTTTTCTCTAGGCTAAGCAAAGAACCAAAAGGTGGAAACAAAGGGACGGAGTATCCCCGATCTACCGTTTTCACTCGCTTGGGAGAAAAAAGGAGGGATGTTAAGTCACACCTAGGAGAAAAGAAATCGGACGTGTTTTCCAGAATCAGAACAAAAAGCCGCGCTAGAAGAGAGCACAGAAATGAAGCTAAGCATTATAGGCGGTACGGACGCCCTTACGTGGAAGGAAGCCCAGACAGCCCAAGAAAAAGATCACCCAGTCCAACCCTCAGCCGCGCCCCCCGTTCCAGGGAGTATGACACCGGGAATAGGTACACCTATTCTGGTCCCGAAAGGCCTCAGAAGCGGACACCCGTAGAAAGTGAGGATAGTGCAGGGGAATACTGGGAGGCGAGATCCAGAAAAAAATAAAGGGGAAGCGGACGATCTTTATCATCCCTATGATGTTGAAGATGCTAATCCTTTCACATTACAGATTAGGAACTTCAAATTCCCAAAAAGAACTAGGATGCCCACTAACGACAAAACCTATGACGGAACCGGGGATCCAGAGGACCACATGAAAAACTTTTGCACCAAGGCCAAAGTGGAACGATCGGCCATGCCCACATGGTGCCATATGTTTAACTCCACCCTCATGGGCCATGCGCGAATGTGGTTCGATGAACTGCCGGCAAAAAGCATAGACAATTTTGAAGATCTCAAGAAAAATTTCCTATCTTACTTTCTCCAACAAAAGAAGTATACCAAGGATCTAGTAGAGCTCCACCTCATCAAGCAGAGGGAAGGGTAGACAACAGCAGCGTTTGTTGATCGTTTCAAGACAGAAAGCATGCAAGTAAAGGGTGCCCCGGAATGCATGTGAGTCTCTGGTTTCATACAGGGGATCAACAATCCTGAGTTAATTAGGAGACTTAATGATAAAATCCCAAAGACCGTGGATGAGATGTGGAAGGTGACCACAACTTTCATCCGAGGTGAGACAACCGCGGCAAACATGTCCAGGAAAAAAACAGGACCGCCTTCATGGAAGTGATAACGCCTAAATCTAACATGTTTTTGATAGCGTTATTGGTAGTTTTATATATGTTTTGTGGTTATATTTATATGATTTTGTTACTAAATCGTACCAAAGTGTGTTTGCAAAGCATTTGTAGCCAAAGACAGGAAAATGGATGGAAAAGATGCAAAAAATGAGGAAAAAGGAAGTATTTGAGATTTCATGTGAATCTTGTGTCAAGTCCGCTCCGTAAGGTACTTCAATGAGTTAAAGTCCAAGTAGTCGAGTTCATAAGCTTAAGGATGAAGGGAAAGATCAAAGAATCAAGAGCTACAACCGAGAAACAAGTCATACGCAAAAGTCCAAGAAAAAGGTTCATCAGCCATAGCCATCCGATCGGTCGCCGCCCGCAACCGATTCGGATGGAGTGAGTTTGGATTTATCGAGAAGACCAACCGATCGGTAGACCATTCTATCCGATCGTTACAGATCCTGGACCCTCCGATAAGGATTCTTATTCCGAAGGTTTCTCTTAGTAATCAAAAACCAAAAGTGGCAACAAGGAGATATGCCCGATTACCTTTTTAGAGCAAATTTGTGGAACATTTGTGAGGATGTTTAATACATCACTAGAGAGAAAACATAATCGGAGGAGTTTCTCAGAATTCAGACCATAAGATCCGGAGAAGGAGAAGAATTGATTATACCATTTCATTGCTCGTGGACGTCCCTTACGTGAAGAAATCCTCAGAAGCCCAAGAAGAATATGATCACCTTTAGTTGCAAGCTCAGCCGCTTGCGCACTTGTTAGTGAGTGTATTACATTGGGCAATGATGTGATACACTTTTAATTCTGGTCAAGGCTTCAGAAGCAATGTGATAAGTGAGACAGTGCTTTGGGTAATCGGAGTCGAATCGCAGTAAAAATAAAGGGGAAAGGAACAGATCTTTATACATCCCTATGTCTATGAATGATTGCTATTCTTTCCACATTCATTGATTAAACAAAAGAACTAGGATGTAACGAAAAACCTTTTTGACAACCGGTGATCAAACCACTTGAAAAAAATATTTGCCCAATGGCCAAAGTGGACCGTTTCGCCATTCCTAATTTGGTTGACATAATGTTTGTTGAACACCAACCTCATGAGCCATGGAATGATGGTTATGTAATGCTTGTAAAAACCCAATAGACAATTTTAATTCTCAAGAAAATAATTATTGTCATACTTTACTCCAACAAAAGAAGTATACCAAGGTTAGTAAGCTCACTCATCAAGTCAAGAAGGTAGACACAGCTAGCAGTTGTAGATTTTAATCATGAATTCATCATATCTCAATGCTTATGAGAGTTCTTTTAATACAATCGATCAACACAAATCCTGAGTAATAGGATGACTTAATGATAAAATCTTGCTAAAGACGTGTATAACTTGTGAAGGTTGACTATTAATTCGGTAAAAACCCGCAAAATGTCTGCACCGAAAACGGCGCCTTCAGGAAGTCTCACGAAGAAAGGTCCCGGACAACTAACAACCAGCCTTTCGAAAGAAAGACAGAGTTTAAACAATGCTCCCGGACAAATCGGAAGCGGAATGATAGATTTACACCCCTCACAAAGACACCAAAAGAGATCCTTGCAATGGATTCAGTTAAGTTCGCGGCCCCGCCGCCAATGTCAAGTCCGGCCGAGTCCAGGAACAAATAAAAATACTACGACTTTCACAGAGAAAGGGGTCATCATAAGGACGAGTGTTTCCGGTTAAGAAAGCAAATTGAAGAGGCGGTCAGATCAGGATAGCTGGCACATTTGGTAAAAGAAATCAAGAACGAGAGCCAAAAAGGTGGAACCTCTAAGCCCGACAAGAAAGAAACTACGGCTAAGGAAAAAGCCCTGGCCATATTCATGATACAGGTCTGGCCACGAAATGTGAAGCAGAAATTAGCCTCTAATGCCCACCCCAATATGGAAATATCTTTCCCTCCTATAAAGGAGGATGACTGGGATGATCATCTACTAGTAATAAAGTCGAAGTGGGCGGACACCACGTGCACCGAATGTACGTGGATAACGAAAGCGCTTCTGAGGTCCTTTATGAACATTGCTTCAGCCGTTTGAGCGCGGATGTCAAGAAAAGAATGATCCTTGCCACGACCCCTCTACTAGGGTTCAGCGGTGAATTGTCATGGCCGTTGGGATAGATTCTATTGGAGGTAACCCTGGGAGATGAGGAGAACTCCTCCAGTGCTTGGATGAACTTTATGGTTGTTAGATCACCCTCCTAATATAATGGAATAATAGGTCGTCCGGGGATAAGACAACTTAAGCTCATCCCTTCAACGGCCCACGGTGTGGTTAAATTCCCCACCCAAGGGGGGAGTCACCAAACATAGTGACAAAATCATCCACGTGGAATGCCAGATGGTAGTGGAACCGTCATCACAACAAAGTTTCAGGGAAAGCCCGACCAAAGAGGGCGTCAAAATGGTGATACATCCAAAATTCCCAGACCAAACCGTCACTGTAGGAGGAAACCTGATGGACCAAGGAAAGAAAAACTTATGTGATTTGATGAGAAATAACTTGGATATTTTTTCCTGGCAGCCGTCAGATATGACAGGTGTGCCACGGAATGTAGCAGAACAGAGGCTCAATATTTGGGAGGGATATGCCCCGGTAAGGCAAAAGAAACGTGGGCAAGCTCCTGAAAGAAACAAGGCCATCGACGAGGAAGTGGCAAAGTTGGTGGGAAGCAGGCATAATGCAAGAAGTCCATTTACTATGACTGGGTGTCAAACCCGGTCTTGGTAAAAAAAAAAGTGACGGAAGTTGGAGAATGTATGTAGACTTCAAAGATTTGAACAAGGCATGTCCAGAAGACTGTTACCCCATACGGAGATTGACTATAAGGTTGAATCTCTCTGTGGCTATACCTTCAAATGTTTCTTGGACGTGTACAAAGGATACCACCAAATACTGATGGCCGTGGAAGACGAGGAGAAAACTGCCTTTCACACAAGCCAAGGAATTTTCTGTTATAAAAAGATGCCCTTCGATTGAAAAACGCGGGAGTCATTTACCAACGACTGGTAGATAAAGCTTTCAAAAAACATATTGGGAAAAATTAACATGAAGCCATTCAGAGGTGGAGATTTTAAGAGACGTGGAAGAAACTTTTACAACCTTGAGAAAAATTAACATGAAGCTGAATCCGAAAAAGTTTACCTTTGGAGCAGAAAAAGGGATGTTTCTGGGCCATTTGATCAATAAAAAAGGGATTGGGGCATGCCCAGGAAAATCCGCGGTCGTTGCCCAGTTACCTTCTCCCCGTACCCTCAAGGATGTACAGAGCTTGAACAAGAAGTTGCAAGTCTCAACCACTTCTTATCAAAGTTGGTGGAAAAAGTCCTTACCGTTCTTCAAGACGCTAAAAAAGTGCATCAAAAAAAGTGACTTTCACTGGACACCAGAAGTGGAACAAGCATTTAAGGAAATGAAGAGGCACATAGCCAATCTTCCCACTCTGATGGCCCCAAACCGCGGGAGGAACTGATAATATACCTATCCGCGGCAAAAGAAGCTATTAGCGTCGTCTTTCTTGTAGAAAGAGGATCAACTCAGCAACCCATCTATTTCATCAGCCGCACATTACAACCCCCGGAAATAAACTATGCCCCAATGGAGAAATTGGTTCTGGCACTAATCCATGCGGCCAGGAGATTGAAAAGGTATTTCTAGGCGCATCCGGTGGTCATCATCACAGACCAACCTATTAAGCAGATGCTCGCAAAAACAAAAAACACTGGGAGATTGGCCAAGTGGGCTATCGAGCTGGGAGAACATGACATTAGCTTTAGGCCGCAGATAGCAAAAGGGGACAAGTGCTAGCTGAATTCATCCGAGATCCCAGAAGAAGAAGCTCCGGCAACCAATGTAATCGCGGAAGAGCATGCATATGTTGAACCATGAAGTTTGTACACTGACGGATCCTCCTGCCAAGAGGGGTCCGGAGCAGGCCTGATCCTCACAAACCCTGAAGGTGTGGAATTCACTTACGCATTAAGGTTTGAGTTTGATGCATCTAACAATGAAGCAGAATACGAAGGACTAATAGCAGGTTTAAGGATAGCCGAGCAAATGGGAGTTCAAGACCTATCCACGAATGTCAATTCCCGGCTGGTGGCAAACCAGATTAATGGTGCATATGAAGCCAAGGAAGAAAGTATGGCACTATACCTGACAAAAGCTAAGGCCTTAATACAAAACTTCCGCACATTCTCCATATGGCAGGTTCCGCGCTGCCAGAACAAACAGGCGGACGCTCTAAGTAAGGTAGCCTCCACCAGTTTCGCCCATCTGACAAAACAAGTCCTTGTTGAAACATTGAAGGTAAAATCAATAGAAGAGAAAGAAGTGATGGCCGTGGTTGAGGAAGAAGAGGACACCTGGATGACACCCTTCATAACATACCTAAAGGATGAAGTTCTTTCGGCGGATCAGAAAAAGGCTAGAAAGTTGAAAATCAAGGCAAGACAATACTCTGTCATTAACGGAGTATTGTTCCGCAAATCCTTTCTAGAACCATGGTTGCGGTGCGTAGGTCCGTACAGGCAAACAATGTAATCAGGGAGATCATGAGGGCTCGTGCAGCATGCACTCAGGACCGCAGTCTATTGTAGCCAAGGTGATAAGGTCCGAGTACTACTGGCCCACAATGCACAGGGACGCAAGAGAAGCGATAAACAAATGTCAAGACTGCCATGTACACCGGCCGGTTCCCAAGAACCCTCAACACAAATTGAATCCCATCACCTCCCCCTGGCCGTTCTACAAATGCGGAATAGATATCTGCGGACCATTTCCAGAAGCCCCAGGAGGATCAAATACTTGATAGTCGCAATAGATTACTTCACAAAGTGGATCGAAGCTAAGGCTCTCGCAACAATCACCGGAAATCAGGTTAAAAAGTTCGTTTGGGATAATATTGTATGTAGGTTTGGCCTTCCGGGGGAGATAGTAGTAGACAACGCCAAGCAATTCAGGGACAACCCCTTCAAGGATTGGTGTGAAAATCTCAACATCAAACAACGATTTGCATCAGTCAAGCATCCGTAGGCAAATGGGTTGATAGAAAGAGAAAACTGAAGCTTAGGCGAAGGAATCAAAGCAAGGATTGATCAAGGAAGCCGGGACTGGCTGGAAGAGTTACCGCATGTACTATGGGCACACAGAACTATGATCAAATCCAGTAATAGGGATACACCATTCTCCCTAACCTATGGGACGGAGGCCGTGATTCCCGTTGAAATTGGAATGCCATCTTCAAGGTGTCTCTGTTTGATCCGGTAGCAAACGACGAAGCCCTGCAGCTAAACTTGGATCTGGTTAAAGAAAGAAGAGAAGTTGCAGCAATCAAAGAAGCTAGAAGCAAAGCCCAAATGGAGAAATACTACAATGCCAAGGTTCGCGGCACAAGCTTCAGGCCAGGAGATTTCGTCTACCGTAGCAATGATGCAAGCCTTGTGGAGAACACCGGAAAGCTGGGCCCCAAATAGGAAGGCCCATATGAAGTCGTGGAAGCTCTGGGAAAGGGAGCTTATAAGCTCAGAGGTCAAGATGGTCGGGATATACCCCGAACTTGGAACATCCGGAACCTCAAAAAATGCTATTTGTAATTAAGTATAAGTACTCCCATCTTTTGTATCTGGTCACGGTTCAATCCGGCCGCGGGAGTCCATGTTAACAAATCAAGTTATCTTTTATGTATTATATCCTATAGTTAATGATATGTGGGGTCTGATCAACTCCGCAACTTCTTCTAAAAATTTACTTAAAAATTCACTCAAGTCATTTTTCCATTTTGCATTATTTCTATTGCATACATGCATGATCTGGACCTCAAATCTGGATGCGTAAGCGGCCTCACAAGCCTATCACGAGGACATTGCACTTCAAACTACCTAAGGCATATAAGTGGTATTGCAAGCCCATTGACCAAACCAAACTATCCCCGGAAAACCTGAGTACGGATACACATAGATAGTAAAAAGTCTGGCCATATCAGCCCCGGCTGAAGCAAACACACAACAAAAAAAATCAAGTGTTAACACACATCGAAATTGGTTAAGTTATATATATCATCACATCACAATAGACACGGATGCATTCATCCGGATTACATCAAAACAGGATACAAGTTTAGAAAGCTTCACAAAGTCGCGGCATGGTAGATATAGTCAAAATATCCCCCAAACAACAGCCGCAGAAAACTAATTCTCAGGATTCTGAGAGTCAAGAATGGAAGTATCAAACATGTCATCATGTTTGACACCATCATCTCCAGCCACAACAACTTTCGGAGTAGCAACGGTCACAGGCTCGGCTGAGGCAGGATCAATACCGGAGGAAGGCTGGGAAGCAACGGGGGTAGGGAGAACAATGGAGAGACCCTTGTCGGTGTAATCAAACTCCACCCCGTACTTCCTATTTTTGAATTCCTTATAAGCCGCGATAGCCTTGGGACGACGTGTAACAAACCAAAGCACAGACTCCGGCAGAACAGTCTCTTCCGCAACTGGGGGTTTAAAGGTAAGCTCCCCCGACCCAGGATGACGATGCTCCTCCAAAACCAACTTGGACATTAAATACTCCAGCGGAGCATCCTGACACGTCTCCAAAGAGTCTAACAGGGGGAAAGGTACATTAGCTAACCTGACAACGGATTCTTCAAAATGCTTTTTGGCCTCCGGATCATAAGCCTCTATTTGCTCAAGCTTAACACCTTTTGACCCATGAACAACCCCAGCCTCCAATACCTGGCGTATACCGTCTTTAATGGCCGCGGAAATGCAATCACCAAGCCTGGTCTTCAAGTCCTCGGATTCCTTGAACTTGAGAAAAGCATACCTAAATCCATGCCCAATAACACAGTGCCTACCTTCAACAGCCCTCAAAGTTTGAGGAAAGAGCTCCGTGTCAAATTCTTCATTAATAGCAACCAACCTTCTATCCATCTCCGCAAAATGATCTTCAAAGATGGCACGGGCAGAGCTCATACTCTCCTCAACAATCTTCTTCGTCTGAACTTGAACCTGCTTCTCAAGAGTGCCGCAGATGATCTCCAAACCAGATATCTTTTGGCTAAGACCCTCATTCAAACCACGGAGCTCAAGAATCTCTGAAGCCAGCTCTGTGTTCTTCTGACCCAGGACCCAACCATGTTTACCGCCGGAGAAAGTTTCTCAAGCTCAGCCCGGAGGTTACCCAGTTCTTCTTCCTTAGCACTCACAACCCCCTCCAAAGTGGACACCTTACCACGAAGCTCAGCAGTCCCGGCACATTCACCCTCTAACTTGGCCAACTTAGCTCTCAAATCAGCAACCATCTTCTTCTTCCCCTCCAGCTGTTTGTTCAACTTACCATTCTGGTATAGCTCGTGCTCCAACATTAGGCGGACCTCAGAGTTGATACAGATCTGATGAGAAGACAGCAGATTAAATTCATTCATTAGATCCTCGGCAGACATATCCCTCATAACGGATGCATATACCGGGTCACCACGTTGTCAACAATGCTGAGGATGACCCAAGGGTCGTCCATTTTAAAACCATTGGTGGGAAACCATTTGGGGGACATAAGTAGAAGAAGTCTCCGCGGTTTCAACAGATACGAACTGATAAAAGTCCATCAGAACCACTCAACTTTTCCTCCTCACTATCAACATGACTGGAAGATGCGTTCAAACCCTCAGCATGTCCGGATTTATCATCCCCACGACTTGGGTACGACACCTCAAAAAATGGCCCGGAAGACTCAAAATGTACAGACTCATTAGCGTCTGTATGAGGTGTCTCGGAACCCCCCTCTGATTGTTGGGTAGGAGTGCGGGAAGAAGAGGTGAGGACAGTTCATTCCTCGTGATACCTTTGTCCGTGTGAGGTCCGAATCGTTCCAAATCAGACCCCGATTCATCATGAACCTCAACGATTGGAGGGTCTTCCGCAGGAGGATCACCTGAAAAACATAAGCGTGTGTCAATGGGACTATCACACGCAACAAAAAAACAAAAAAAAAAAAAAAAAAAAAAAAAAAAAAAACAAAAAAAAAAAAAAAAAAAAAAAAAAAAAAATAAACAACTTATACCAGACCCTGCCGTAGAACTCTTGCGGAAAAGTTTTTTCTTCTTCTTGGGCTGCTCGGGCGCGTCAATCACCACCCTCTTTTTTCCGGCCCTCTTACCACCCTTAGACGCCTCTACTACGTCCGCATCAGTGTGCTCCACAATCCTTATAATATTCTTGGACGGCTCAACAACACGTCCAGCAGTCTCCGCCCTTAGTGTTTTCTCATCCTTGTTCAAGGTACGCTCCCCAGTCGTCACCTTGAATACATCGCGTTGGTTGATGTAGGAAAACAAGTCCATCTCTACCCAAAAAAAAGTTAGACGCGGAAACAAACAGATGAAAAGAAAAAAGCAATAAGTCTAACAACCCACCCGAATCATCCGGTCGGAAAAAGGTAGGGCGACAATTATCGTCATCCCAAGTTTGACTCGACCCTATCACATTAAAAAAACCTCCAGATATTTCTTAAATGAGGCCCTGTTAGCATCAAGAAGCCGCAGCAACTCTTGATCCAAACCTTCGTCGGAAGGGGGAGGGTCGTGGGATACAGATGTCCCCTCAAACCAGGGGATGGACAAAGGAAAAATGGTTTTCTTTATAAAGAAGAAACGGTCCTCTAGTTCTTAATCAAATCTAATGCGGCAGTATAACAGACGGGGACAACTAAAGACTTAGGCCCTTTCCTTTTCTCTAGGGTCATCCAACCATTGTTAATACCAGCATAATAAATTTCCTAAACAAATGAACAGTAGGAACACCACCATGGACGCGGCAAAGAATTTCAAAATGACTTATCCTACAAGCCGCTAGAACGGATAATTGAGAAAGGTGAATATGGAAATACTTCAGAACGCGAAGTAAGAACAACGAGAGAGGGATTCTAAAATTACCTAATTCAAAAAACCTAGTATATACACCTATTTTCCCCTCCGGGGCATCCCTAATGGTATCTAAAAGACCAGGCGCCTCAGGCAACAAATGACCCAGAATTTTGTACTTCTCACAAAAACTATCTACATCTGCCTGAGACAACTTAGAAGTCACGGTGCTTATATGGTCGAGAGCCATTCTAAAATATCAAAAGATAAATTGAAAAGAAACCTAACCTGCGAATTTAGGTCCGGAAGTAAAAGAATCAGGAAGGATAAAGGAGGAAAGGGTTTCTTATTTTTAGAAGAAAAGGAATTTTTTTTACTGTGTGTAAAAAAGAATAACAGTGGCGTAACTCTGGTATTTATAGCCACACACCACGCTCCACCAGGCAAATCGAAAGGCCAAAAAATTGCCACGTCCCCGGATGCTTATTGAACGGTCACAGATCTATCCAGATGAACCGTCACGTTGATTGTAGAAATTAACAGTCAGCCGCAGAAACATCACATCAGTCAGTAAATACGCGGGTGAAAAATGTTTCACGACTACCAATGACAGGCTGTCAACCACTACGCGCGTGGAAAGTGGAATGTCTAGTCAGCAACATGATGACATGCAACAACCTCACCTGCGGAAACTACAAAAACCCTCAACTAACCGCGGTCTACAAAGACCCCAGAACTACAAAAGAAAGTCTAGAACACTTGCTCTTCAGTGAAACAAGTTTACTAGACTGGGGGGACTTGATAGTGTATAGTATCCCCGGACCCAGCACACTGGGCCAAACACTCTCATAACCCGTACCGTGGCAGAGTCAATATACATTATAGATGCCAGTCTTGCCAAGCAAAGACGGAAGGAACCCCCGGTCTCTCAAGACTGGGACAGATCATAAACTCAGCCGCGGACGACACACCAAAAGCCAGATCTTGTGGGATTGTGTCTCCCACTTGATCTGACACTTACCAACTAAGGTAAGGCACAAGTTGACTTCTGCCCTAACATCCACCTACTCGTTAAGGTGTTTGTCAGCCTGCTCGTTCCCGAGGCAGCACAATAAGTATGTGGGGAGTATAAATAACCCAATCTCATTTATTACTCGAACTAACTACTTTTACTCCCACCTAATCCGCACACACACTTTCCCTTCTAAAATATATACTTACTCTCACACCGGAGGCCAACCGCGGAAGCCCCCTTCCTCGGTAAGACTAACGGTGTTGCTTTTCTTAGCAGCTTACAAAGTTCTCAGTACAAGATTCCCACCGCCCAGAGCTAATCTTACCTAGGTCTGGAGGTGCGCCCCAGATTTGTACTAACAAACAACAAACACATGGTGTGTGCTACATAAAAAGCTGATTATTAACAAAAGTCATAAGGATGAATTAAATAAACACAATAAAGGTTTTCAATTGGACTACCACGACCAATATAAACAAGTATCAAATTTACTAGTTAGCCCTAACATCCCACCATGTTGTGTTGGAGTAGGGATGCTTTCGATCATACTTAAATGTTCTAGATCTTCGTCACTAATTAGTCTTACACCAAACTCCTTCACCTCAAAATCTTCATTATTCTCTTCAAAACAAAATGTAAGACACTTCGTTGCTTCCTCCCATTTCCTTGTATCATTATTCAGTAGAATACCAAAAATACGAGACTCCTCTATTTTGTCCCATTCCATTGTATACCTCTGAAAATGCAACCATATCATATACGAATCTTGGATTCCTGTCAACTTATCCAGAAAATAATCCCTAATTGAAGCCGGAAAGTAATCCCTCATTAAACATCGAAAGTAACCTTCTCCATCAAAGCTCTTTACAGAGTATGATATTGTGTAAGAAGGTGAAAAACATGCTTCTAAACCCATAATTGATCATAGAACATCAAATGTCCTAGGTGAAATAATGTTTAGATCGATTTGATAAAATGGTGTGAAAATATGTGTGAACTTGTACACTTGTCGAGGGTGATTCACTTTGGACCTCGTTAGGTGATCAAACATTCGAATGAGGGAGTGAGACTTCGACACCTTGATTGTTTGGTGTTTGGAGATTCGAATGAAGGAAAATGTTACATAGTTCATGTGTCGAATTCGAAAGAAAACAAGGCCAAGTGTGGGTGAGTGAACCGAGTGAATATGAGTGTGTTAATAAAAATTATGAAATTGGGTTGGGCTTGTGAATAGAACTTTGGGCCATGAATAGTAAATGGATCCGTTTGGTGTATAGTGAGTGTTTTTTATTTATCGTGGTCCGCGTGTGAGCTCGTTCCAATGTGCTTGTAAATTACATATCAATGTGTTTGTAATAAACAAAATTTTCAAATTTTGCTCATAAAAATGGTTAACTGAACAGTAATGGTGCTCAATACTTGATTAACGTTTACAAATTATTGAGGAATTTAGGAATTTTACATATTGCTACAGAATCCTTCCTATAAGAAGATATGTAATTTGACTTCAATTCATAAATCATATAGAACATGCATGCTTCAACTTAATATTTGTTGAGCATGTTCACACTTTTGTATGACTGACTTAGTCCAAAACCAGCTGTAACGAAGATAAAATTGCTCTATTTGTATCTAGTTTATCGGTTTTCTCTAAACAATATGATGTAATTACTACTACACTCGGCCAGTGCTCATACAGGTATAGAAGAGTTTTTCGAAAATCCGATTTTTTCAAAAAAAAAAAACAAAAAAAAAAAAAGAAAAAAAAATTCCAGCAATTAATAAGCAGTTTCATCGAAGCAAATAATACATCCATAATCAGTTTTTTTCACATTACAACATGTTTAGCAACATACTTAGCTTATAGCGCGCAGTTTTAGCAAAACAAAGGATACAACCATTTAGCCTATACTGAAAATAAAAAATGAGCATTTCAGCATTCAGGAAGAACACATGGCGCAATGCTTTGAAGTTGAATAGGGGTTATTTTATTTTCTAAGTTGACTTATGAATGTACAAATATCAAAAACATCAAAGAAAGAAGGACTTGTGAAAATACATGATCAGTCCAAGGAAGATAATCGCAGCTAGTGTACAAAGACTCCATTGAAATCAAGAAATGGAATGTCACTTATGAATATGAATGAATGTAAGATGTCAAGTTTTACAAGCCGAGTATGAGCTTTATAATATCCCTTATATGTAGGTTTTAGTTTCTTGTTCCATAATCTTTTGTTATTTTGTTGTTTATCCTTTATTTTAACTTTAACTTATTGATATTTATCCTTTGCAATGCGTCAAATGTGATAAGCTCATTTCGAATGAAATGCAATTAGTTTTATAATAATAATAATAATAAATAAATAAATAAATAAAAATTAAGTCAACAGTAGTTTTATATAGGAACTGATAAGCATTATACAAATTATTCAAGTATTGCTAACATTAAAGCATCCTGAGAGGACAGGGCTGAGACCGGGGACAAATCGACACATGTACTTCAACTGAGTATCAAAGTAACAAGACATATTTGAAGAAAAAAGAAGGTGAAGACCAATGATAAGGGTAAGGCAATCTTGGAATAGAACCGGTGGTTAATACTCATATAAATGGTAAAAGATGTAACTTTGAGAACGGGCTGAAATCTGACCCGTATGTAAATGGGTCGAAATACATGTAGCATCTCCAGGCAGCTAACTCAAGGAACTGATGCAACGAAGAATAGATGCAGAAGGCATGCACCAAAGAATAATGTTTTCAGCAATCAAAACAAACGTCTAAATTTTTATAACAAAAAATGAACATGTCTCAATTGTTGGTCGGAAATCCAAACAATCTACAGACAAACCGAAGAGTAATAGTTTGCCTGCATAATAATACTAATGTTTTCTATTGGTATACATTTCATGTGTGCATCTCCTACACGGAAGCTCTTTATCTAAACTAAAGACATAGAATATTGAACAAAAAGACAAAAAAAGTTACAATCTATAAAGGACATATAGTTTGACATATAAAATATCATAATAAAGGTTTTTTATTAGACTACCATGACCATTCGATTCCATCATAACCCCTAATCAGGCACAAGGCCCCACCATGTTGTGATAAAGTAGGAAGGTCTTGGAACATACTCAAGTCTGCTGCTTCTTGATCTAAATCTTCATCAAAAACAAGTCTTACACCCATCTTCTTAACTTCAATACGTTCATCCTCATCGAAACAAAATGTTACAAAATTCTTTGCTTCCTCCAATTTCTCTATTTCTGTTGTCGTATAATGCAACCATATCATATCTGACTCATCGATTCTGACTGGCTTATCCTTAAAATATTGTAGATAGTAGTAAGGATAGCATCCTCCCAAACGAGCTCCATCAAAGTTCCTTACATTGTATCCAGAACAAAATGGGAAAGGTTTTTTTCTCTTAAAAAGAACACAAATTCCATATCCCCTTAACTTACTGAAGCTCCAATCCAATGGTAATTCGACCTTTATATGATTTCCCATTCTTCTATTTGTGAAATAATTTGGAATGCTATTTCCATCATATATTATATGGATATTCTCAATGGAACTTAAACGGAAGAATCCACATCTGTTATTTTGGATACACGCATACCGAAGGAAAGAAGAAAATCGGTTTGTAGAGCCTTGGGAAGTTACAGACTGAGTCTCCGATATCGACAACTGGCTATCAATGGCAAGATTCTTGAACAATTTTGGACAATTTCTGAGACAAGTCCTGCTCGTGATTGGGTTTGATCCCGTAACTGAACATAAGGAGGTGCAATCACTTGCGTTAGTGATTTCTAGGCTATGTGGAAGTTCGGGCAACACTTTCAGCTTCTTGCAACCATTAAGTTCAAGTCTTTGAAGACGAGAAAGTTGACTAAGACTGGGCAAGCTAGTAAAATTGTTCCCTTCCAAGTTTAGTTCCTTCAGATACTTTAACATGTGGAAAGCTTCCAATGAAACTGATCTTTGGGGATGTTGTTGGTTCCATATGAAACCAAGCATTGAAGTCAACCAACTAGACCCTTGGTTGACATTCAAGCATCCCGAGAGATTCAAAACCTGAAGAGAATCCATTTCCACTTTGCTTGGAAAACTCGGAGCCCGCCTGCAGTCTCTCATATTTAGGACAACAAGTCTGTTGAGCATTCCAATTGATGGATGAACTGTAACCAAATTCACACAACCTTCAAGATCTAGCACTTCGAGATTTGTAATCTCTGAGAAGTCAGGGGTGGTTGTTAGGTTACAACAGTACCTCAGCTTCATTATTTTCAACCTTCCTAAACACTGTTATCAATAGAAAAAAGATTAGTTCTTATATCTCTAGGTGTCAAACACGAACACATGTATGAACAAGTAAATACCTTAGGTGTCGTCCAAAGTTGTTTTATGTTGCTGTAAGAGAGGTCGATGGCAACAATGTTTTCTGGATAGAAATCTGAAGGTAAGTACTTGAAAGGGAATCCATGCCAACAAAACAAGCTTAGCTCATTGGACAAAAAATACAAACTTCCTGAGTACTTCACATTGTAGCCCTTCAATTCCACCTTCTGATCAAATTCTTCGTCAGCATAAATTTTCAGGATCCGCAAATTTTTCATAAGTGCAAAAGAATTAGCGTTTATGTGAACCTTTTGACTAGATTCCCTTAACAAAAGGACTAGAACTTCAACTGCTTCAGTCATTTCCACCTGAAAAAGAAAGAATATGTAACTTAAATTATAAAGAGTAACATATGCAATTCTGTGTACTTTAATATTAATATGAAGGTAAATAAGAATATGCCACTTCTTACTTTCTTTTCACTTGATACATTATAAATTGCAGATGAGATGCACAATCTTCTCTGTTTCCCAGTCTGCGCATTTTCTTCACGAACAATTTCCCTTGTCATTGCTTTAATCAAGTCATGCATTTGAAGTGACATATTGCTAGAAATCGTGATTAATGACTTATCAACTAGAACTTGCATGTTTGTAACAGCAAACAACTTACAGCTCTCTAGCACGCTTGCTACAAAATCCATGTTTTCTCCAATGAATGAACATGCAATATCAAGTAAGATATTTTTCTGACGGACGTCTAGCCCATCGTAACTTGAACGAAGCATTCCTTGTATCTGTTCATTAGGATATACTTTGAGCTTGTCTAGTTCACTAACCCATTGATCCACAGTTTTGCCATATAAAAATTGTCCTAAAACTTTGAGGGCCAGAGGGTGACCTTGCACATAGTTCACAACTTCCTTAGAAACTTTTTTGAATTCTATAGAAGAATCTTTTTCTTTAAAGGCATAGGAACGGAAGAGCTCAAGAGATTGTTTCTCATCTAGAAAGTCCATTTCATGGATTTCATCCACTCCATGTGATCTTAGCAATTGTTTATCTTTACCAGTGAAAATAATCAAACTTCCTGGGAAAAACCAATCAGGTGACCTTGCTAGTGCTTCTAACTGCTCATGATCATCCACATCATCCAAAACAAGTAGGATCGGCTCTGATGGCATCATCTTCTTTATTACCATAATTCCCTCACCAACACTTGATATCTTTAGATCTTCTATTTTCATGATCTTTCCAATCATATGCCGTTGGACTTGAATCAGGCCTTGTCGTTCTGTGACTTCTTTGACATTTTCACAAAAGCAACTTCCTTCAAAGTGGACATATATGAAGTTATAAATTGCTTTGGCAAGGGTCGTCTTTCCTATTCCGCTTATACCACATATTCCAATCATGTTAACATTATCTGACTCAACAAAGCGTGACAAGTCTAATTTGTTGACATGGAAATTGATGCCAACAAGGTTCTCACCAACATCTAAGGGTCCGTCACATAATTTTTTGACGATTTCTCCGGAAATGGAATCGATGAACTTGGACTCAAACCTGTTAACCACAAAGACACAATAAGTAAGAGAAACTACATTGAGTTAAGCTTTAGTAGAGCTACAAGAAATTTACCCATTTGCCAAGTCCTGAAGATCCCATCCAGATATACCAGCTGCCATGGATAAAGCTTCTTTCCAATTATCCACCTCTGTTTTATTTGAAACTTCGTGGTTAATGAATGCTTCTGCATATCTCCTTTTCTGTCTCCTCACCACGTCAGGCTTGACATCATAAAAGATAATCCGAACCTCATGTTTCGGATTCTCAATCTTCTTGCACTCAAGTATTTTGACAAGTTCCCTCAGACACCATGTTGAAGAAGCGTAATTTTTGGAGAAGATAACAATCAAAAATCTCGATTCTTCAATGGCCTTGTAGAGTTGAGGAGATATCTCTTCTCCTTTTGGCAATTCGTTATCGTCTCTAAAGGCACGGATTCCTTTTTGCTTGAAATCCTTGAAAAGATGATCCATGAAGGTTTTGCGGATATCACCACCTCTGAAACTTACAAACACGTCGTATTTCCACCGATGAGGAATGGACCTAGTAGCCATTATCGATAATGAGACCGAGCTGCGTTCACAAGTAAATAAATTCAGAAAGAGTGGGCATTACGAATAACAAAGATAGATGATAGTGATCTAATAAGAAGAAGACTTACAGTTTACCAATTGGATGGAAGAAGTCTTTGAGAGTGGCGTACTGTTGGTATGAATGATTGAATGGTAGGTAGTTCAAGTGAAGGCGACTGGTGTTGACTCCAAGTCAATTTTGAATGTCTAAATTGCACTTTTAGTCTCTTGGTTTTAGATAATTTATAATTTCTTGTACGTTACATGTCATACTTAAAAGAGTAAATTACATCGTTACTCCCTGTGTTGTTTCCATATTTCACTTTAGTCCCCTTATAGAGAAATTATTGCAGTCTTTCTGAACATTTGAATTCTTGCACGATGCTAGTCCAATTTTGTAACGACCATTATATAGGCTCTGTCACAGAGTTTTTTTGGCAACCATAGTAGATTTGAAAAATAATTAACAAAATATGTATTCATAGAAATAATTAACAAAGTATTTAATTAATTTCTTTTTCTATTTATAAAATGAAACAATGTGTGTATATCTGATCGTCCAACACGTTACACGTCTTCATCTTTTTCACTCCTTCATCTGATCATGATGGTGTAAGACATGATTCCGATGTCATCAGTTAGAGAAAATTTATGTTCTTTTGATGATTGCGACGTTAACAAAACAAAGTATCTAATCGTGTTGACTCGACCAAAACGAAACCTAATATCGATCATAACAACTAACGCCATAATTACTGCAAAGTTCATGCAAAAGTATTCTACATTCGTATTGATCCGCTTGATCAAATTGCATGGAAATGCTATGAATATATGAAAGGGATTCAATCGAACCAACATTGAATGACAATGAGGGTATTAGCAAATATCAACTTGATATCAAATTCATAAAACTAAGAGTAAACTACACCGTTGGTCCTTGTGGTTTGCGTTGACTGGCGCCAGTGGTCCTTTGACCAAAAAAATTGCGCCAGTGGTCCTTAAGTCATAAACGTTATGCACCGTTAGTCCCTCCATCCAAGTGGCCCCACAAACAGATACTAACGCTCGTTATCTTTCGGATTTAAAGGGACAATTTGGTCATTTCATATTACACCCACTGCTGAAGTCAAAAGATGATAAGACCCACTATCCTCACATCTCTCCCAACAAATCCACCACAAAATCCAAATCTGTTCAAGCATACAAAAAAATCCTATCAAAAAAATCATACCTCAAAATCCATCATCATCACAGATTCATCTCTCTTATCCTCTCAACTCACATAGAAAGTCATAACTCAAAAACCACTCGATCCAAAACCCAGAAATCAAAATCAACAAAGCTCTAAAATTAGGGCGGTATTGGTTTATGTTTATGAGTTTCAGACAAGAAAAAGTGGGTTTGATAAAGACTCGTGTAAGAATTATTTTGAGAAGATTTTGAATTATTTCTTTTTGATTGTTTATTGGGATAAGTCAGATATTGGGAAGATTTTGTTTATTTCTTTTTGATTGTTTATTAAGGTAGTATGGTTGTTGGGAAAGAAATACAATGTATCAAAATAGGGGTATGGGCCAGACAGACTGACACCAGATTCTATCTTTTTCCAATTATTTTTTTCTTTTCGATTTACCAACAATTAAATATGAATTTCAAAATTCTTATTGCATTCATTAATATGTTTTTTACAAAATACTTTTAAATTGCAGAGAATTGACGATAAAGTTTAGAAAACCAACATGATAACAATGTATCTGAATTACGTTAGAAAATTAACTTGTTAATAATTTAATGTTATTAATTTAAGTTGTTTAGTTAAACTAGTTTCCAATAAAAGAACTTAACAAAAAAAAAAAAAAAAAAAAAAGTGGCCACAATTTTTTTAGAGCATTTACAATGATTATTGTTGGCATCTTCATTAGATTGCTAAAGGTTTGGATAAGGAGCAGGTTCAAGTAAAAATGATTATTGTTAGCATCTTCAAGTAAGTATCTCTCTCTATTCATTTGTGTTTGTTTTTAACCGTATTCAAACACCTTTATTGTTGGCGAGGTTGTCAACCGGATTCAAACTCCGGAATCTGCTTAGCCCCTCCGGAATCTGCTTACCGCCGCTGGAAACTGCTTTGCCTCGCCGGAGATCTTTTGTGTTTGGTTTTAAATTTTTTTTATTAAGCTTCTTGTGTAAATCTATTAAGATTTGTTTATATGTTTGTGTTTCTCAGTTTTGTGTTTGTTTACTTGTGATTGGAAGCAGATTTGTTTATGAGATTTGTGTATATTTACTTGTGATTGGAAGCAGATTTGTGTATATTTACTTGTGATTGGAAGCAGATTTGTGTATATTTACTTGTGATTGAAAGCCACTTTGGTCCTTTAATGTGAAGTGATGAAATGACCAAATTGCCCCTTTAAATCCAATAGATAACGAGTGTTAGTATTAGTTTGTGGGGCCACTTGGAATGAGGGACTAACGGTGCATAACGTTTCAGATTTGTGTATATTTACTTGTGATTGAAAGCCACTTTGGTCCTTTAATGTGAAGTGATGAAATGACCAAATTGCCCCTTTAAATCCAATAGATAACGAGTGTTAGTATTAGTTTGTGGGGCCACTTGGAATGAGGGACTAACGGTGCATAACGTTTCTGACTTAAGGACCACCGGCGTAATTTTTTTGGTCAAAGGACCATATCCGCCAGTCAACGCAAACCACAAGGACCAACGGTGTAGTTTACTCTAAAACTAATGATAACAAATAATAAAATCAGACATGGTCCTCGTCATTGCCGATTCTGTCACCGGTGACGGTGATGATGGGCATCACTCGAAGAAAGAGCAAAAGAAAACATAATGTCTCAATTACGTATGCGATGTCATTCAATGTTGGTTCAACTCGGTTCCTTCAAAATTTCCGATACATTTGAGTGAATCAGTATGAAAGTAGAATACCTCCGTATGCTGCGTGACCTTTGTGATACTTATGGTTTTCAGATTGCTCCTAAGTTTGTTATGTTTTTGGGTTTCTTATTGTTTTCGAATCAGCACAAACGTAAGATACTTTATTATGTTGTCATTGGGATCATCACATTGGAACACATAAATTTCCTTCAAGTGATTAGAGTGAAGGAATTGGCATTGAGGATGATGAAGTGAACGTTGAAGAAGAATTGAGTTTTAATTGAGTTCTCTTTGTTTTAAGAAAAAGGAAAAGAAAATATGATAAGTATTATGCCAATTATTTCTAAGAGTGAGTATTTTGTTAATTAGTTTTTTAAAATGTCATGGTCAACTAAAAAACTCTTTTGTCACATGTTTGACAAATGGTAATTTTTAACCTTATTTTAATAATAAATATTTATTTATTATTACTAAATTGCGCATTTTCATGCATAAGTGAACATTTTTGAGCTCACGTGAACATTTCGGGAAGCCATCCCGCGGAGTGTAGCTTTGTAACGGGTAAATAAATGGAATTAAGTCGTTGCAAAACAGGCGGGTTGGGTGTGTTGGTTAATGAGTCAAAATGGGTTCTGGCCAAAACACATTATCTTTAGTTTTGGGACAAAAACGGGTTAGCTCGTTTTGGTTTGACCTGTGAAGGCTTCTTTTGTGTCAGCTTTGTTTTTTATTTTATTTATATAAATAGTTAATCTATTAAATATAATTTAGAAGAATTATATTATTAAAATTAATGAATGAATTTTGAAATTATATATTTTTATGAAAATATAAATTTTATGAATACGAGTTAATTGTATACCAATTTCGACCCATTTATTTTGTTCGATTCAGTTTATATGCTTCAGGAGCTAAGTTTCTGAATCGGCTCGTTTTTATATAAATGGGTTAAATTTTCCACCATTAGACAATATATTTGTTCTCATGTGCAAACAGTCTTTAATAATAACCAAGTGCTATTTACATCATGGCTGACAATTCTCTTATTTATTGAAAGTCTTCTATTGCGACGTGAGTGCTGCTCATTCAGTAATGGGGAATATGTGAAGGCGGGGTTGGCTGAACTTGAACAATGGTGTTGTTATGCCACTGAGGAAGTAAGCAGTAACCCGAACAGAACTAATTGTTACTGAAATACAATCTTTATTTTATCACTGTTAACTAACATATATTGATTTTCAGTACGCCGGCACCGCTTGGGACGAGTTGAAGCATATTAGACAGGCTGTTGGATTCTTGGTTATCCATCAAAAGCCCAAGAAAACCTTAAATGAAATAACCAATGAACTTTGTCCCGTAAGTTGATAATTTTTTGTTCTTATTCCGTTTCCTTTATCCTTGTTTCTCTTCTGTTATGTTCAAGACTTTGTTTTTGCTCTTGCAGGTGCTTAGCATACAGCAACTATACAGAATTAGCACGATGTATTGGGATGACAAATACGGCACACACAGTGTTTCTTCAGAAGTAAGTTGCATTAATTTTAAAAAAAATTCTTATCTGTACGTGGCTTTGAAACTTATTGTTATTCCGGCATCCTTCTAAGGGTTTTTTCTCACTTAGGTCATTTCAAGTATGAGAGTTATGATGACGGAGGACTCAAACAATGCTGTTAGCAGTTCATTCTTATTAGATGACGACTCCAGGTAAATTTCCAAATTCAAGTCACTTTATCAGTTTTCATGGTAACTATATACAAATTAGAAACTGTTACGTATTGGGTGATATCTGGCTTATTGATGCAGCATACCGTTCTCTGTGGATGACATATCCAAGTCTATGCCGCAAGTGGACATAGTCGATATAGAACCTCCACCGTTGATACGTGAAAACTCGGGTTTCGTATTTTTACATCAACGGACAGAGTGACAGTTGGATAGATGAAAGAAATGTGACAACATGGAATCCTTTTGATGTCACGGCTGCATACCTGTGAATACTTTTTGGTTCATTTTATTTGGGTGTGCTTATACATTTTGTTCGTTATTTTCCCAGGCAGTTTGGGTTTTTAGTAGTGTCTGGGATTCAATTTATTTTGGTGTCTCTTTCGAGCCTTTGGGTTAGGTTGGAAAGGGGCGATTTATTCAATTTAGATATGGCAATCCATAATATTGCCAGAAGTGATGAAATTGGTTTAAAAAAATATTTGTATGGTGTTATGTTTAGTCTTTATTTTAGCTTGTGTTGAAGTCTAGGGGGTTAAGTGTATTTAGTCAAATAGCAATAGTTAGCTTGAGTCTAAAGCTACACGTTTTTCCTTTTGTTTCCTGTTTTCATAACCGACTTAGTTCTAGTCATTGTAAAAGTCGGTTTGTCCTTCCCCCTCATCTCTATAAAAGGAGGTGAGGGGGGAAGGGGTCATGTATGTCATTCTTTCAAGGTTTAATACAAACGAACTGTTAAACCATCTTGTGTGTTCTTTACTTTTACAAGCAATCAGCATACTGTCTACATATAACAGTAGATAGATATACTCACCTGGTGCATAACTCCTGTAATATACGCAGCTGTCGTAACTGCTACGCTTAAACCCGTTGCTCAGCATGTACTCATCAAACCTCCTATACCATTGCCTAGGTGACTGCTTCAAACCATAAAGAGATTTCTTTAACAAACATACCTTGTTACCTTGTTCATATCCTGGTGGCTGCCTCATGTAGATCACTTCTTCAAGATTTCCATGTAAAAATGCCGTCTTTACATCAAGCTGCTCCAGCTCATAATCTCTACACGCAGTTAATGCAAGTATAACCCGAATAGATGTGTGTCGAACTACCGGTGAAAATACTTCATTATAGTCAATACCTGCCCTCTGTGTGAATCCACGAGCCACCAACCTTGCCTTGTACCTAGGCTTTTGAACACCTTTAATCCCTTCCTTTATCTTGAACAGCCATTTGCAGCTCACCAGCTTTTGCCCAGCTGGATGATCTACTAACTCATAGGTCTTATTCTTCCTCAGAGAATCCATCTCTTCATCCATAGCAGCTTTCCACTTAGAACTATCTTCACAAGCAACTGCCTCCTGGTATGTCAATGGTTCATGAGTATCTTCTTCCTCTGCTGCAGCAAACGCGTAAGCAGCCATATTACTCTCATCTCGAAACCTCAAAGGTTTCGTTCTTGTCCTTGGCTCTCTATCCCGAACCAACTGATAATCTGTGAGATCCGGTGTTTTGATCATGATCCTGATCCCCTGCATCTTCATCATCGCCATCTTCCTGATCATTTGTCTGATCTTCCTCAAGCGAATGATTATTTAACCTTTGCAGTTCCACCTCAACCTGTAATTCCTCAACAGACTTATCAGTACCTGCACCAGAATCCTTCAATGTGTCTTTGTACATGACACTTTCATTGAAGACCACGTTCCTGCTAGTGACTATTTTAGGTGATTCATTATCAAGCCTATATAGCCTGTACCCCTTTACACCTTCAGGATACCCCAAAAGAACGCATTTTACCGCTCTCGGCTCGAGCTTACCTTGTTTAACATGTGAATATGCGACACAGCCGAAAATCCTCAACATCCCATAATCACTTGGATGTCCCGACCACATCTCCATAGGTGTCTTTTTCTCAATCGCTGTCGATGGTGACCTATTGATAAGATATGCGGCCGTACATGTCGCTTCCGCCCAGAAGGTCTTGGGCAATCCAGACTGAATTAATAAACAGCGTACCTTATCCATGAGAGTTCTATTCATCCGTTCTGCTAATCCATTCTGCTGCGGCATCCCGGCAACTGTCAAATGTCTAGCAATCCCACTCTCTGTGCACAACTGTTCAAACTCCCGGTTACAGAAGTCAAGACCATTATCTGTCCTAAGCTTCTTAACCGTCCTCCCAGTTTGATTTTCTACTAACTGCTTCCACTCTTTGAACTTTCCAAATGCTTCGTGTTTGAACCTGAGAATATAAACCCATACCCTCCTTGAATAATCATCAACAATAGATAAGAAATACCTCTTACCTCCCAATGATTCCACCTGAGACGGACCCCATAAGTCTGAATGAACATAGTCTATCACTCCCTGAGTAGTGTGCCTTCCTACACCGAAACTGACTCGATGTGACTTTCCCAGAACACAATTCTCACAAAAATCGAGCTTACCTAGACTCTTCTTTCCAAACAGCTCCTGCTTTTCTAGCACCTGAAGTCCCGCCTCACTGATATGTCCCAGTCTTTTGTGCCAAACCTGCGCAAGACTGTCTTTTTCTTCAAAACTAGCATTAAGCTCACCCGCCACTGCATGGCCATCCAAAGAGTATACGCAATTATCCCTTCGGGTTCCAGATAAAATAACCCTGGAACCATTAATCACCTTGATTTTGCCCGACTGCATTTTTACGGTATATCCCTCTTTTTCAAGAGTTCCCAGCGATATCAAGTTTCTTTTCAATTCAGGAATATACCTGACATTGTGTAACACAAAACTTGACCCATCTTTCAGTTGTACCCTTACCTTGCCAATACCTCTGATCTTGCACTCCCTGTTGTCACCCAACAGTACCCTGCCCCCATCGCATTCCAGAAAATCAAAAAATAAATCTAACCTGGGTGTCATGTGGTATGAACCTCCTGAATCCATGATCCAATCTAGCAGAGCCTCTGCACTCATAACCATCATCACCTCAGAACCGTCATAAATCGAACCACTGGAGCTTGGCTGATCATCTTTCTTGACGAAACCATTTGACTTCTTGCGATTATTCTTTGGACAGTTTCTCTTCAAGTGCTCCTCAGACTGGCAAATATAGCACTTGAGTCTTCCACCTCGAGACTTTGATCTTGACTTTCCCCTAGACTGATGCGAATTCCTGCGATCAGTTCTTCCCCTCACATATAACCCTTCACCATCATCCCCCTTCGCCTTAGACCTTTCTTTGATTTCCTTTGAATTCAGTGTGGCCATCACATCCTCCAAAGTCAAAGCTTCCCGTCCATAAAGCAAGGTATCCACAAAGTGTTCGTATGATGCTGGTAAAGAAGTGAGTAATAATAAAGCAAGATCTTCATCCTCGAATTTTACCTCAATATTTGCTAAATCAAGAACAATTTTGTTGAACTCATCTATATGCTCGGAAATCGTACGTCCAGCCGGCATGTAGAATGTATACAACTTCTTCTTCAGGAACAACTTGTTGGCCAAGGACTTTGTCATGTACAAAGTCTCGAGCTTGGTCCAAACCCCTGCTGCAGTCGTCTCCCCGGTAACCTCTCTCAGAACCTTGTTACCTAAACACAAAATCATGGCACTGTGAGCTTTCTTGTTTAGCTCAGCTTTCGCTGTAGCATCCATATTTGCGGGTAAAACCTCCAGAGCTGCGTCACATCCATATTACAGGAGTTATGCACCAGGTGAGTATATCTATCTACTGTTATATGTAGACGATATGCTGATTGCTTGTAAAAGCAAGGCTGAGATTGGGTCTATCAAGTCTTTGCTTAATAAGGAGTTTGACATGAAAGAACTCGGGGAAGCAAAGAAGATTCTTGGTATGGAGATCATCAGGGATCGGAGTCGCAAGATTCTGAGGGTGTCACAATCCGGGTATGTTTCTAAGATTTTAAATAATTTTAGAATAGACAATGGGAAATCGGTTCAGATGCCATTGGGTGGGCACTTCAAGCTGTCGTTGAAGGATTGTCCGGTTAGGGATTGTGATGTTGAAAGGATGAGTAAGGTGCCGTATTCAAATGCGGTTGGGAGCTTAATGTACTTGATGGTGTGCACGAGGCCAGACATAGCGTATGCAGTAAGTGTTGTTAGCAGATATTTGGCGAATCCAGGTAAAAATCATTGGGAAGCAGTGAAGTGGATTTTGAAATATTTGCGGGGTACTGCAAACGTGGGTTTGGTGTTTGGGACAAATCATGGCAACCATGTGGACGTAACAGGTTTTGTTGATTCAGACTACGCAAAGGATCCGGATAAAGGTAGGTCGATCACAGGTTACGCGTTTTTAGTACAGGGATGTGTTGTAAGCTGGAAGGCAACGCTACAACACGTGGTGGCTCTTTCAACTACAGAGGCGGAGTATATGGCCCTTACGGAGGCTGTGAAGGAAGCTATTTGGCTAAGGGGACTCTTGGAAGAGTTGGGAGTGGAGCTTAACACTGTGGCAGTTAATTGTGATAATCAAGGCGCGATTCACTTATCGCGGAATCATGCTTTTCATGAAAGGACTAAGCACATCAATGTGCGTTATCACTTTATCAGAGAGGTCTTGGAAGCAAAGACGGTTGAAGTTCTGAAAGTGGGTACTGAACACAATGCTGCGGATGCCTTGACGAAGGTGGTACCTGGACACAAGTTTCAACACTGCTTGGAGTTGCTGAGCGTTGGTATAGGCTAATATAAAGCCTAAGGTGGAAATTGTTATGTTTAGTCTTTATTTTAGCTTGTGTTGAAGTCTAGGGGGTTAAGTGTATTTAGTCAAATAGCAATAGTTAGCTTGAGTCTAAAGCTACACGTTTTTCCTTTTGTTTCCTGTTTTCATAACCGACTTAGTTCTAGTCATTGTAAAAGTCGGTTTGTCCTTCCCCCTCATCTCTATAAAAGGAGGTGAGGGGGGAAGGGGTCATGTATGTCATTCTTTCAAGGTTTAATACAAACGAACTGTTAAACCATCTTGTGTGTTCTTTACTTTTCTGTCGACATCATAACTAGCTGTGGTGTGTTCGACTTCACGATCGGGATTATTCCGCTCTAGCAATCAGGGTTGTTGGTCAACAAGACTAACATATGGTAATGGGAGGGTGGATGTAGGGTTTATATTTATTTATAGTTGCAAATTGTTAGGTTACAATTTGCTGTAGCGTCAATGAAACTGTATAGCTGCATTTTGTATACTGTATATGACACGCCTTCCCTTAAAGTTCTACGTTGTCTTAAATTTACTTGTCATATGTATGCGTTCTAAGAATTACTTGTCATATGTATAGCTGCGTCACATCATGTTTTTGGCGATTTCACAATGGTGTGATAGGGTGCAATCACCGGATCCCATCACAACTCCCGTAGTTAAGCGTGCTTGGGCGAGAGTAGTACTGGCATGTTCTATTTAGCGGTTAATAGCATTTTGGGGATTTTTAGTTATATTCAAGCGCAATTTCATTAGACACCTTTCATTAGACACCTTTCATTAGACACCTTTCATATGGACTTTGCCATTGCACTTTGCACCAAGTGATTTCATTAGACACCTTTCATATGGACTTTGCCATTGCACTTTGCACTTTGTTTTATAAGTCCATAAAAGCTTTGGTAAATGGGTGTTATGTGTTTGGGTGATCAAACTTGCACGTATTTTTTAGCAGAGTTCTGCGCGGTGGGTGGCCATTCGGTACATTTATTAGCTAAGGGTGAAGACAGTTCCACTATATGTAAACCCATGTTTTGTGACTCGCACCTCAGAGAGAATATGGGGAGCATCCAACGGGTGAAAGTGGGCATTTTTAAGTACACATATTTCACATAGGAAAGTCTTTTAAAAGATGTCAATTATAAAAGATTACATTAATGTAAAGATTAGTATAATCAAGTATTTATTATATATTTCTTTGACTTGACTTGAGTTGACTAAACCAAACTTTTTAACACTTAATAATTATATTATATATATATTAAAAAGGCAGAATAATATATAATAATGATGCTACAGTGAAAAACAGTGTTTGCTACAGTGCAACACAGTAAAATGAACAATGTTTTTTCAGTTTAGCCCCTAAGGTGAAAATGTATTTGCAAGGTAGGTCCTTCGGGGACTAACGATGCAACGCAGCAAGAACTTTAGGGATTTTTACGTAAAACAAAAATAATTTTTAGAAAAATTAAAATTTTTTTTCGAATGTATTTTTTTTAGAAATTTTGAAATTGATTTTTTTAGAATTCCAAAAAAAAAATTAATTTCCGAAAAAAAAAAATAATCTTTCTAAAAAAATAATTTCGAAAAAAAAAAATAATTTCGGAAAAAAAATTAATTTTGAAAAAAAAATTAATTTAGTTTTTTTAGAATTTCAAAAAAAAATGATTTCCAAAAAAAAAATTCTAAAAAAATTAATTTCGAAAAAAAGATAATTTCGGGGAAAAAAATAATTTTTAATTTCGTAAAAAAAAATTAATTTCGGAAAAAAAAATTAATTTAGTTTTTTTTAGAATTTAAAAAAAAAATTTAATTTTTCTTCAAAAATAGTCATTTGGTTTATCGATCTTTTTAAAATTTAGTCCTTAATAACTAGCTTTCAAACAAGACTTAACACCGCATTTCCGCGGCTACGCGCGGGTTTCCCAGCTCGTTAATTTCATATCACAATGTGTTGTCTTTATTTGGTAAATATATTTCGTATTTAGTCAAGTGGTATGCCAATGACTATTAGAGCAGAGGGTGTGGTAACGCACTTTTGCGTTAAATCTTAACATTTGGTGCGTTAACAACACCCTCTTGCTGCGTTAAAGGTGCATTAACGTCCCTACGTTAACCTTTTAGCGCGGCGTTAAGGCTACTCCGAATAAAAAAATCATTTCTACCCCTGGATTGTACTATGTAGACGTTGGATTTAAATTTTTTTCCCCTTTTACCCCTCAAATGTTTTTAGTGTTTGATTAAAAAAAAAAAATCAAAACACCCCCTGGTTCTTAAGCGGGATAACCAAATTCAAATTCAAAATTCAACTATGAGCGGGATAATTTAATTTCAAAATGGAGCGGGATTTATTCAAATTCAAATTTAAAGCTGCCTATATATACAACACCGCCAAAGTTGTTTATCACACACACAATTCATACACACAATTCATACACACAACTCACACATAGATTCTCAGCAATGTCTCGCAAAGATTTCTCCCAACAATTCCCAACTCACCGTGACTTCTCCCAACAATTCCCAAATGAACACGACTTTTCCCAGCAATTTCCAAATGAACCGGTGAATACTCCACCGGAAGATATCTTTCCGGTGTTCACACCGGAAAATGAACCGGTTGTGGAACACCAACCAAATCCACCGGTTGTGAAACAACAACCAAATCCGTTTGGCTGAGGAGGAACTCCGACTTCTTGAGCAAGATGAGGAAGTCAGGAGAGAAACGGAACAACGAGAACTACAAGAAGAAGCTGCTCGTATGGAGCAGGAAGCCAGGGATGCAGAGCATCTTAGGAAGAACTGGTTTGACGTTATGGAAGGAAAGTATTATGATGGCGAGTTTATGTCCTCTTCAAATGAGGAGGGTTATTTTTTAGATGATTCCTTTTCTTAATTTGTAGTTTTAGTTTTTATTAATCGTATTGTGTTTTAACTTTAATGTCTAATGTAATTTGTGTTTTGACTTTAATGATTAATGTAATTCGTGTTTTAAATGTTATATTAGTTATTAAATGAAGTATTAATTATAGTTTAGGGGTTGATTTTGAAAATAGTTGAGGTAAAGGTGTGTTAAGGGTGAGTTATGATTATGGGTGTTTTTTTTTTAGTTAAAGGTGAAAAGGTTAAAGTTGATGTGACAGTATGTTAAAGTTTAACACAGGGTTACAACACCCTATACTCTTAGATCACATTTCAAATGCACTTTATTACATTCTAGAGTTGTCTTTACTAGTGTTTGATAAAAGTCAATATTGAAAAATAAAAGGTAACATTTTAAAGTGCAACTTAATTCTGTTAATGCAATAAAAGAGTGTAATTTGATTATGTTAACACACCCCGCGAGCACATGTTTGTGGTGTTTCTAAAATATGTGAGGTCTCAAGTTTAATTTTTGCTAGGTGCAAATCACCTTGATGTGACCACGCCAACCTCCTAAAATGGGAGGGCTTTACTTGGTTTGAGTTTGTGTGGCAATGGGTTCAAACCCCGTGGATTAATCGGCCAAAAGATCGAAAACCATGGTTACCCGAAAAAAAAAAAAAAAAAAAATCTTAAAGTAATTAGATCAATCAAACACACATTTTTATATATATTAAAAAAAAAAGTAATTAGATCAAGCAAGCTTTATTTTTATGTGTATGAAATGTTTTATATTGTAGCAAACATACAACATAGACATTGTTCTTCAACGCCAAAATGCTACATGTACCCAATCACCATCACGACGATGAGATACAAAAAACCCATCTGGACGTACTGACCAATAACAATGTTCAGTACTCAGCGGTGGTTTTGGTGTAGCGCATATATGTCGAACAGGGTCGTCAAACAAATGTAGACTCTGAATTTTCGAACCACACCAAAAGTCAGCAAAGTAGAGACTTCTTCCATCAATCCTTTCGCAAAAACTCCAATCATAAGTTCCGTTGAATGGAATGGTATGAATTCCACGGTCTTCGTCTCCTGATTTGACATGAACAATGAGATCATTATCAGGCATATCACTCGTTACAATAATATGCCATTTTCCAAGTACACAAAACGCATGTGTTAGAGAAGCATATGTGCATGTTAGAATGAAAATGATGAACAACTTATTCATCTCACAAGACCAAAATTGTACATTGTACATGCATTTGGTTGTCTCTATTTATAAGTTCATGTTGAAATGTTTAATGAATGATGCTTACGGAATATTATTATCTTATGTTATATTACGGAATATTATTATGTTATATTATATACTTAAATGTCTCTATTTATTATGTTGTACTATATATTTAATTGTCTCTATTTATTATGTTATGTTATATATTTAATTTGCGGGTGCGGTGAATAAATATTTGATATTAGTTGTTATTAGGTCCCGTTTGGTACCCATAATGGGAATAATGGAATGGATATCATATAAAAAAAGGGTCATACTCCATACCACACGGACACACGAAGACACAGATACTGGACAGACGAACAAATAGATAATAAATTACCCACTTTCATGAGATGCTGTCTCCATTTGTCTTCGCCAAGTCAGTCCACTAAGAGCTATCATCAACTATATATGAAACATGAAAAGCTATCATCAAGTCGGTCCACTAAAAGCTGCTAAGCACTCTTCACTCATAACCCAGCTTCCCTTTATTACCTGCCGTAGAGAAAAGAAATACGGCTGAGCTAAAGACTCAGTGAACAGATATAAACAAACAAATATATCAAATATACATAAGTAAACGGAATGGAATCGTAATAACCTGATTAACAAAGACATCGAATTTCACAAGGGTGAAACGGAAAAGGTAGTCAAACTATAGAAATGCCCCACGAGCTCGAAACATCTGTCTAAAGCATGCCACATGCTTAGACTAAATAATCAAATACATATCATATCAAATTGTACATAGGAGCTGCAGACTCCAAATGTACCCAACCATCCACCAAATCATATCCAAAACCAAATTATATTAGCCTAAGATGCATCCATACGCCTGTTAGTTTATGGACATTATTTACGTGTTTGGGAAATGGATATATAGATAGTTTGACCAACACTCTAACTGCACATTACGATTAGAACAACATAATAGATTCAAAGCTGACTTTGCAATACCTATGAATTTTTGGAAGTTAAGTTGGTACCTCTAATGGGTTGAAAATTGAGCGAATCAGAACATCCTTCCCATGTAAGCATTCATTGCAAACAATTGTGAAAAACCCAAATCGTGTACATATTAATCATTTAGGTGAAAAGTTTCAGGTATTTTATATGTAATTAGATAATTTGCATCATTAATATATTTTTCGCAATAATTTTATATAATTGCTTTAAATTCTTAAAAAAAAAAAAAAAAAAAAAAAAAAAAAAAAAAAAAAAAAAAAAAAATCTACAAAATGCTAAACGTCAAAATAATAATTATAAGTCATGCCTGGCTCTTTATTAATACATAAATTATAACTGTAACAGATCACTACTATACGTACATGACTAAATTAAAATGTAAATTACAAGTCATCGTCCACCCAACGGGCGGGCTTAACCAAGACCCATTCTTTACCGCGACCGTCATGGTAAACAACATATTCTACTTATCAACTAAACTTTTGAATTAATAGCAAGTAATGAAATATCAAAAACTATCTACAAATAAGCTACTAATACACCCACATTATGATTGCAGAACCAAGAATGCATCACATTTGCACTTGGCACCATCACAATGCTCATGTAAATGAAGACAGAGTCGTCCACACCCCGTTCCGTGCAGATGTTGCTTATTACTTTAACTTGGTAAGCCATACATAATAATGTTACAAACACAAAAGTTAAATTCATCTCATTAATAGTTTAAACTGATACCAACAACCCTTTTACCAAGCAAAAAATCAAATCAGAGATCTGGGACAACTTGAACATGCACAAGTACAGAAAAGCAGAGATCGTACACATGAATGTGAGTTACCGAGTCAATCTGCAGGTGGTTTTACACAGAAATAACCCTTTTAAGATAAAAGCTTTGGTGATGGTGGGAAACTGGTATCAGTTTGGACAAGATTGCCACTTTGAAGAACAAAAGATGATGCGTCTAAAGCTGGTGCGTAATGAGCTTCAATCTATCGATGGAGAACAACATCAAGTACCAATATTTCATGTCTGTTAATATGCTATGGTAAGGTAACCGTGTAGGACAACATGATACAACTTATAATCTGCTAGAATGGAACATTTTGTGGTTATCATGTTTGTGTCAAAAATAACTCTTTAATATAAGGGTGAAAGCTGAAAACACGCAATATACTTATTCAAAAGACACGATGTACGCAACAAACTTTCAAAAATACCATTGTACGCAATTTACTTTCAAATTTGGTGCAATGTACGCAATATGACCGGTAACCAGCAGGTTACCAGGTTTCAAACTTTGAAAATTGACAGGAATGGTCCCTGTGGCTTGCGTTGACTTTCACCGGTCATCCCTTGACTTTTTTATCACTTAGAAAAGTTACAGTAATGGTGCTTATGGTCCATATGGCTTCCATTTTTTTACGTTTTCGTCCGTTTTTATACGTTTTCGTTCATTTTTATACATTTTCATTCGTTTTTATCCGTTTTCGTCCGTTTTTATACGTTTTCGTCCGTTTTTTTTATGTTTTCGTTCGTTTTTATACATCATCATCTATTTTTTAACGTTTTCGACCCTTTTTTTACGTTTTCGTCCGTTTTTATACGTTTTCGTTCGTTTCTATACATCTTCATCCGTTTTTTAACGTTTTCGTAAGTTTTTTTACGTTTTCGTCCGTTTTGATACGTTTTCGTTCATTTTTATACATTTTCATCCGTTTTTATCCGTTTTCGTCCGTTTTTTACACGTTTTCGTCCCTTTTTTTATGTTTTTGTTCGTTTTTATACGTTTTCGTTCGTTTTTATACATTTTTATCCGTTTTCGTCCGTAATTACACCTTTTCGTCCTTTTTTGAACGTTTTTATACGTTTTCATCCATTTTTTTAATTTTTCGTCCGTTTTTATACGTTTTCGTTCGTTTTTATACATCATCATCATCCTTTTTTTAACGTTTTCATCCGTTTTTTTTACGTTTTCGTCCATTTTTATACGTTTTCGTTCGTTTTTATACATTGTCATCCGTTTTTATACGTTTTCGTCCGTTTTTCTTACGTTTCATACAGTTTTCTCCATTTTTTTTTCAAAATTTTTTTTTCCGAATTAAAAAAAATATATTTTTTTTTTCTGAAAATCCTTTTTTTTTTAATTTTTTTTCCGAAAATATTTTTTTTTGAAAAAAAAAGTTATAGAAAAATTTTCAAAAAAAAATTTTGGGAAAAAAAAAATTCAAAATTTTTTTTATAACTTTTTTTTCGCAAAATATTTTTTTATAATTTTTTAATATTTTCAAAAATAATTTTTTTGCAAAAATTTTCAAAAATATTTTCGGAAAAAAAAAATTCGGAAAAAAAAAATTTTGAAAAAAAAATATTTTCGGAAAAAAAAAAATTAATTCAGAAAATTTTTTTTGAAAAAAGGTATTTTTTTAATTTTTTAAATTTTTTTAAATTTTTAATATTTTAATTTCTTTTTAATTTTATTTTAATTTTTAAAATTTTTTTAAATTTTTTAATTTGTTTTTAATTTTTTAATTTTTTAATTCTTTTTCGTAATTAAGAAAACCGGACGAAAACGGACAAAACCGTAAGAAAATTGGACAAAAACGTTAAAAATGGACGAAAACGGATAAAAACGGACAAAAACGTAATAAACGTAAGAAAAACGGACGAAAACGTATAAAAACAGATGAAACCGTATGAAAACGTATGAAAAACGGATGAAAACGACTAAAACGGACGAAAACGTATAAAATCAGACAAAAACATATGAAACTTGTGAAAAACGGACGAAAACGTATAAAAACGGACAAAACCGTATGAAAAAGTAAGAAAAACGGATGAAAACGACAAAAAACGGACGAAAAATTAAAAAAATGGATGAAAACGTATAAAAACGTTCATAAACGGACGAAAAGGTGTAATTACGGACGAAAACGGATAAAAATGTATAAAAACGAACGAAAACGTATAAAAACGAACAAAAACATAAAAAAAACGGACGAAAACAGATAAAAACGGATGAAAATGT
Source organism: Artemisia tridentata subsp. tridentata (assembly GCA_021014915.2). Taxonomy (NCBI): domain Eukaryota; kingdom Viridiplantae; phylum Streptophyta; class Magnoliopsida; order Asterales; family Asteraceae; genus Artemisia; species Artemisia tridentata. The sequence continues at coordinate 509,186,291 of CP139508.1, forward strand.
ATAAAAATGAACGAAAACGTATCAAAAACGGACGAAAAATTAAAAAAATGGATGAAAACATATAAAAACGTTCAAAAACGGACGAAAAGGTGTAATTACGGACGAAAACGGATAAAAATGTATAAAAACGAACGAAAACGTATAAAAACGAACAAAAACATAAAAAAACGGACGAAAACATGTAAAAACGGACGAAAACGGATAAAAACGGATGAAAATGTATAAAAATGAACGAAAACGTATCAAAACGGACGAAAACGTAAAAAAAACAGACGAAAACGTTAAAAAACGGATGAGGATGTATAGAAACGAACGAAAACGTATAAAAAACGGACGAAAACGTAAAAAAACGGACGAAAACGTTAAAAAATGGATGATGATGTATAAAAACGAACGAAAACATTAAAAAAAAAACGGACGAAAACGTATAAAAACTGACGAAAACGGATAAAAACGAATGAAAATGTATAAAAATGAACGAAAACGTATAAAAACGGACGAAAACGTAAAAAAAGGGACAAAAATGGAAGCCACATGGACCATAAGGACCATTACTGTAACTTTTCTAAGTGATAAAAAAGTCAAGGGATGACCGGTGAAAGTCAACGCAAGCCACAAGGACCATTCCTGTCAATTTTCAAAGTTTGAAACCTGGTAACCTGCTGGTTACCGGTCATATTGCGTACATTGCACCAAATTTGAAAGTAAATTGCGTACATTGGTAATTTTGAAAGTTTGTTGCATACATCGTGTCTTTTGAATAAGTATATTGCGTGTTTTTAGTTTTCACCCTTAATATAATTACCAAATATGTCGGTCCAATTTAGTTACAATTGTTGCTAAAACAAAATGTTAATGTAGCCACCACATATACTTAGCATATCCATACATCAATAGTCAACCACATGATGTAAAATATCCAAACACCAGATAAACTCAATTATTCGTTGCCTGTTTTCCGACAAAGATAAAGTTTCCTTTTAACCCTATTGTATGGGTAATGAGATTCAATCTATTAATGGTGAACTGCAACAAGTACCTATATTCCATGTCTGTTAATATATTATGGTAGGGAAACCATCTATCACATTTACAAACACAATATATCAACATATGAAAAAGTACTCAAATGCTATTCTAAATATAACTTAAAACAAACTCAATATCGTATACAACGACAGAAATAATCTCAACATTCTTTAATTCAAACATCAATAAAATAATACCTACTTACATGACTCTATTTGTTAATTATAACTATACAATATAGCTGATATCCGTACATGAATAAATAAAGTTATAACTATACAAGATAACTGATATCCTTACATGACTAAGTTAAAATGTAAATTACAAGTCATGCCCGCCCATCGGGCGGGCTTCGACACTAGTATATGTATATATATATATATATATATATATATATATATATATATATATATATATATATATATATATATATATATATATATATATATATATATATATATATATATATATATGATTTTTGGTTTTGTAACACTCGCGGGGATTTAAGCGTATCCCGTGTCCCGTTGAGCTCCTGTGTAAATTTGAGTTTTCGAGGTTAGCGTGAGCGCAAAAAATATTATTTATGAGAGTGTTTTTATAATAGCAATATAAAAACATAAAATCCTGATTCCGAAGAACAAATATTGAATTGATGTCGTTACTAGGATTTGTGTCGGTACGCGTGTGGTGTTGTGTGCGAGATATTTCTCGTTGTATTACGAAATTACTAAGCAATAGTCAGAAAACGAAAAGCTCATATTTTCTGATAAAATAAACAATGTAATGAGTTACTGTAAGCTACAGTGTGCGGGTTTGCTTCCCGAAATAGTTATGCAAGCTCATGAATGCTTAATCGAACTGTTAGGTAATAATAAATTTCCATTTATTATTAAAATATTAGTTGCAAAATTACCGTTTGTCACATGACTGATATACTTAGGGCCCTACTTTGTTTGTCAATATGAAAGAGGCTACCGTGACCTATCATATTGATACTGGATTGATTGTGTTTGTTGATATATGTGGAAATTGTGATTTATATCTATCTTAGTTCAGTGTAGCAAATCACTTATCTTGGTCCACTGTTAAACTTTTTCTTAAATCTATGAACTCACCAGCGTAAGCTGACCCTTTTAGCATGTATTTTCACGTTTAAGGTGATAGCTTATTTCTGGAGGTGCTTGGTAAGGGGCATGGTCATAGTTGACTCTGATAACTATTTGGGACCGCTTTATTATTATGGGCCTGTATTCCGCACTACTTTTGAATAATATAATTTTAACACTTGTTGTTAATGAATTTTATTCTAAACGGTTGAGGTAAAACCGTTCTTTGTACCTTGTGTTTGTGATACCAATTAAGTAGCACCGCAGTGACATGTATGCTTCCGCTGGACCCGATTTTGGGGGTGTTACAAGCTTATAGCGCGCAGTTTTAGCAAAACAAAGGATGCAACCATTTAGCCTATACTGAAAATCAGCAATGAGCATTTCAGCATTCAGAAAGAACACATGGCGCAATGCTTTGAACTTCAATAAGGGTTATTTTATTTTCAAAGTTGACTTATGAATGTACAAAGATCAAAAACATCAAAGAAAGAAGGACTTATGAAAATACATGAACAGTGTCGGAATCGGTCCAAGGAAGATAATCGCAGCTAGTGTACAAAGACTCCATTGAAATCAAGAAATGGAATGTCACTTATGAATATGAATGAATGTATGATGTCAAGTTTTACAAGCCGAGTATGAGCTTTATAATATCCCTTATATGTAGGTTTTAGTTTCTTGTTCCATAATCTTTTGTTATATTTTTATTTTGTTGTTTATCCTTTATTATTTTAACTTTAACTTATTGATATTTATCCTTTGCAATGCGTCAAATGTGATAAGCTCATTTCGAATGAAATGCAATTAGTTTTGTAAAAATGCACGACATGAAAAAAATTTAGGTGCTTAAGTTTGTCAAAAAAATAAAAATAAATAAATAAATAAATTATTAAGGCAACTACCTGGAACAACACTAGACATTGAAACCGGTAGTTTTATATAGGAACTGATAAGCATTATACAAATTATTCAAGTATTGCTAACATTAAAGCATCTTGAGAGGACAGGGCTGAGACCGGGGACAAATCGACACATGTACTTCAACTGAGTATTAAAGTAACTAGACATATTTGAAGAAAAAAAAGAAGGTGGAGACCAATGATAAGGGTAAGGCAATCTTGGAATAGAACCGGTGGTTAATACTCATATAAATGGTAAAAGATGTAACTTTGAGAACGGGCTGAAATCTGACCCGTATGTAAATGGGTCGAAATACATGTAGCATCTCCAGGCAGCTAACTCAAGGAACTGATGCAACGAAGAACAGATGCAGAAGGCATGCATCAAAGAATAATGTTTTCAGCAATCAAAACAAACGTCTAAATTTTTATAACAAAAAATGAACATGTCTCAATTGTTGGTCGGAAATCCAAACAATCTACAGACAAGCTGAAGAGTAATAGTTTGCCTGTATAATAATACTAATATTTTCTATTGGTATACATTTCATCAAACACAGATGTGCATCTCCTATACGGAAGCTCTTTATCTAAACTAAAGACATGGATTATTAAATAAAATGACAAAAAAAAAAGTTACAATCTATAAAGGACATATAGTTTGACATATAAAATATTATAATAAAAGTTTTTTTATTAGACTACCATGACCATTCGATTTCATTCCAACCCATTGGCAAATTATCACCCCTAAATAGGCACAAGGCCCCACCATGTTGTGATAAAATAGGAATGTCTTGGAACATACTCGAGTCTGCTGCTTCTTGATCTAAATCTTCATCAAAAACAAGTCTTACACCCATCTTCTTAACTTCAATATCTTCATCCTCAAAAATACAAAATGTTACAAAATTCTCTGCTTCCTTCAATTTCTCTATTTCTTTTGTCTTATAATGCAACCATATCATATCTGACTCATCGATTCTGACTGGCTTATCCTTAAAATATTGTCGATAGTAGAATGGACTGCATCCTCCCAAATAAGCTCCATCAAAGTTCTTTACATTGTATCCAAAAAAAAATTTGGAAGGTTTTTTTCTCTTAAAAACAACACAAATTCCATATCCCCTTAACTTACTGAAGCTCCAATCCAATGGTAATTCGACCTTTATATGATTTCCCATACTTCTATTTGTGAAATAATTTGGAATGCTATTTCCATCATATATTATATCGATATTCTTGATGGAACTTAAACGGAAGAATCCACAGCTGTTATTTTGGATACGCGCATACCGAAGGAAAGAAGAAAATCGGTTTGTAGAGCCTTGGGAAGTTACAGACTGAGTCTCCGATATCGACACCTGGCTATCAATGGCAAGATTCTTGAACAATTTTGGACAATTTCTGAGACAAGTCCAATTGCTCCTGATTGGGTTTGATCCCGTAACTGAACATAAGGAGGTGCAATCACTTGCGTTAGTGATTTCTAGGCTATGTGGAAGTTCGGGCAACACTTTCAGCTTCTTGCAACCATTAAGTTCAAGTCTTTGAAGATGAGAAAGTTGACTAAGACTGGGCAAGCTAGTAAAATTGTTCCCTTCCAAGTTTAGTTCCTTCAGATACTTTAACATGTGTAAAGCTTCCAATGAAACTGATCTTTGGAAACCAAGCATTGAAGTCAACCAACTAGACCCTTGGTTGACATTCAAGCATCCCGAGAGATTCAAAACCTGAAGAGAATCCATTTCCACTTTGCTTGGAAAACTCGTAGCCCGCCTGCAGTCTCTCATATTTAAGACAACAAGTCTGTTGAGCATTCCAATTGATGGATGAACTGTAACCAAATTCACACAACCTTCAAGATCTAGCTCTTCGAGATTTGTAATCTCTGAGAAGTCAGGGGTGGTTGTTAGCTTACAACAGTACCTTAGCTTCATTATTTTCAACCTTCCTAAACACTGATATCAATAGAAAAAAGATTAGTTCTTATATCTCTAGGTGTCAAACACGAACACATGTATGAACAAGTAAATACCTTAGGTGTCGTCCAAAGTTGTTTTATGTTGCTGTAAGAGAGGTCGATGGCAACAATGTTTTCTGGATAGAAATCTGAAGGTAAGCACTCGAAAGGGCATCCATGCCAATAAAACAAGCTTAGTTTATTGGACAAATAATCCAAATTTTCTCCTGAGAAGATCACATCATGGCCCTCTAATTCACGTTTCCGCTCAGATAGCGGAAACGTGTGATAGTATACCTTTTCCTCTTGATAGATTTTCAGGATCCGCAACTTTTTCATAAGTGCAAAATCTTTAGCATCTATTTGAACCTTTTGACTAAATTTCTCTAACGAAATGACTAGAACTTCAACTGCTTCAGTTATTTCCACCTGGAATAATACAAAACATGTAACTTAAATTATAAACAGTAACAGAGTCAATTGCTTATACTTCTATATTAATATAAAGGACAATAATCATATGCCGCTTTTTACCTCATTTTGACCCAATATATCGTAAACGTTAGATGAAATCAACAATCTTCTAGAGTCTTCACTAACAATTTTCCTTGCCATTGCTTGTATCAAGCCATGCATTTGAAGTGAATTATTGCAAGAGATCGTGATTAATGACTTATCAAATAGAACTTGCATGTTTGTATCTGCAAAAAAGTTACAGCCATCTAGTATGCTTGCTACAAAATCTCTGTTTTCTCCAATGAATAAACATGCGATATCCAGTAAGATATTTTGCTGCCGGCGGTTTAGCCCATCGTAACTTAAACGAAGCACTCCTTGTATCGTATCATTCGGATGTACTTTGAGACTTTTCAGTTCACTTTTCCACTGACCCACGGTTTTGCCATGTAAAAAACAACCCAAAACTTTGAGGGCCAGAGGGTGACCTTGCACATAGTTCACAATTTCCTGAGAAACTCTTTTGAATTCTATAGGATAATCTTTTTCTTTAAAGGCATAGGAACGGAAGAGCTCAAGAGATCTATACTTATCTAGAAAATCCATCTCATGGATTTCATCCACTCCATGAGATCTTAGCAACTGTTTATCTTTGCAAGTGAAAATAATCAAACTTCCTTTGCAAAACCAACTAGCTGAACCCGCTAGTGATTCTAACTGCTTGTGATCGTCCACATCATCCAAAACAAGCAGGACCGGCTTACATGGCATCCTTTGCTTTAGTACCCCTGCTCCTTCAGATACATTTGATATTTTCAAAATTTCTGTTTTCATGATCTTTTCAATCATGTGCCTTTGGACTTTAGCTAGGTTTCGCTTTTCTCTCACGCCCTCACAAAAGCAACTTCCCTCAAAGTGGACATACATCGAGTTATAAATAGCTTTGGCAAGGGTCGTCTTTCCTATTCCGCTTATACCACATATTCCAATCATGTTAACATTATCTGACCCAACAAAGCGTGACAAGTCTAATTTGTCGAAATGGAAATCGATGCCAACAAGGTTCTCACCAACATCTAAGGGTCCGTCACATAATGTTTTGACGATTTCTCCGGAAATGGAATCGATGAACTTGGACTCAAACCTGTTAACCACAAAGACACAATAAGTAAGAGAAACTACATTGAGTTAAGCTTTAGTAGAGCTACAAGAAATTTACCCATTTGTCATGTCCTGAAGATCCCATCCAGATATACCAGCTGCCATGGATAAAGCTTCTTTCCAATTATCCACCTCTGTTTTATTTGAAACTTGGTGGTTAATGAATGCTTCTGCATAACTCCTTTTCTGTCTCCTCACCACGTCAGGCTTGGCATCATAAAAGATAATCCGAACCTCATGTTTCGGATTCTCAATCTTCTTGCACTCAAGGATTTTGACAAGTTCCCTCAGACACCATGTTGAAGAAGCGTAATTTTTGGAGAAGATAACAATCAAAAATCTCGATTCTTCAATGGCCTTGTAGAGTTGAGGAGATATCTCTTCTCCTTTTGGCAATTCGTTATCGTCTCTAAAGGCATGGATTCCTTTTTGCTTGAAATCCTTGAAAAGATGGTCCATGAAGGTTTTGCGGATATCATCACCTCTGAAACTTACCAAAACGTCATATTTCCACCGATGAGGAATGGACCTAGTAGCCATTATCAATAATGAGACCGAGCTGCGTTCACAAGTAAATAAATTCAGAAAGAGTGGGCATTACGAATAACAAAGATAGTGATTTTGCAGTTATGAAAATCAATTGGAACTACATTTCATCAACAATTCTTTTCACTAAAAATGTGACTCCGCTTCATATTTTTGACGTTTTATCCCCAAAAAAAAATCAAAAACGAAAATATGTGATTTTGCAATTTAGTCTTGATGATTATTTTATACAATGTCCAAAATTTTGTTGAAAATTTCGGAATTGAAAAAAAAAAAAAAAAAAAAAAAAAAAAAAAAAAAAAAAAGCGTTTTCTAAAATTTAAAATGTTTCCTTCGAATAAATGTGTCCACAAAAAATGCTTTAACAATTACCCGAACACCTTGGACAATTTAATGCTTTAAAATAAGAGTAACCACAAAAAATGTTAAAAAATTATTTATGGTTGGTATACAACAAGTTATAATTAGATGAACAAATGCAAAATGGCAAAATATATAAAAAGTAAGATATCAAATTAGATCTAATAAGTTAAGAAATGAGACTGTAAAGGAAGACGACTTACGGTTTACCAATTGGATGGAAGAAGTGTTTGAGAGTGAAGTACTGTTGGTATGAATGGTAGTTAAAGTGAATGGAAGAAAACAATTAGTATTAAAACTTTTATGCGGTCACATTTATAATTGGATATTAGGAAACTGTTAATTATATAATACTTGAAAGAATTGTGAGTCAACAGCCACTGCCTTTAACTTTTAGCAATGAAGTTACATGTAAGTTTCTGTTTCTTAATGCTTAAGAAATCTAAAGGGACTAAATGAGGAAATTTCTATGAAACACTAGTTTAGTTGGAGGAAAACACCCTTGTTTTTCACAAAATGTTTTGTAGAAAACAAGGAAAACAGAGATCACGTTCAAATTAGCGTTTTCTAACAAAATGTTTTCCAAAACACAAAATTTCTATTTCCAACTCTAATAAAGAAAACCACAAAACATTTTTTTTTTGTTTTTCCTATTTCTACTCTATTTTCCTTAAAACAATATAATCAGACACTCCAGTCATACCCTAACGCCAAACACCACCCTCCCACAGCCCACATCAGCATCACCACCCTCGCCGGCGTCGCTCCAGCCGTTTTTTACGTTTTCGTCTAATTCTTTACGTTTTCATCCGATTTTTTACGTTTTCGTCCGATTCTTTACGTTTTCGTCCGATTTTTTACGTTTTCGTCCGATTCTTTACGTTTTTGTCCGATTCTTTACGTTTTCGTCCGACTTTTTACGTTTTCGTCAGATTCTTAACGTTTTCGTCTGTTTTTTTTACGTTTTCGTCCGATTCTTTACGTTTTTGTCTGATTCTTTACGTTTTCGTCCGATTCTTTACGTTTTCTTCCGACTTTTTACGTTTTCGTCAGATTCTTTACGTTTTCGTCTGTTTTTTTTACGTTTTCGTCCGATTCTTTACGTTTTCGTCAGATTCTTTACGTTTTCGTCTGTTTTTTTACGTTTTCGTCTGATTTTTTACGTTTTCGTCAGATTCTTTACGTTTTCGTCTGTTTTTTTACGTTTTCGTCCGATTCTTTACGTTTTCTTCCGATTCTTTACGTTTTCGTCTGATTTATTACGTTTTCTTCCGATTTTTTACGTCCGTCTGATTCTTAACGTTTTCGTTTGATTCTTTACGTTTTTCTTCGATTCTTTACGTTTTCGTCCGACTTTTTACGTTTTCGTGTGTTTTTTTTACGTTTTCGTCTGAATTTTTACGTTTTCGTCCGATCCTTTACGTTTTCATCTGAATTTTTACGTTTTCGTCCGATTCTTTACGTTTTCGTCTGATTCTTTACGTTTTCGCCCGACTTTTTACGTTTTCGCCAGATTCTTTACGTTTTCGTCTTTTTTTTTTACGTTTTAGTCCAATTCTTTACGTTTTCGTCCGATTCTTTACGTTTTCGTCCGATTTTTTACGTTTTCGTCCGATTCTTTACGTTTTCGTCTATTTTTTAAGTTTTCGTCCGATTCTTTACATTTTCTTCCGATTCTTTATGTTTTCGTTCGATTCTTTACGTTTTCGTCTGACTTTTTACGTTTTTGTCCGATTCTTTACGTTTTCGTCTGTTTTTTTAACGTTTTCGTCTGAATTTTTTACGTTTTCGTCCGATTCTTTACGTTTTCGTCTGTTTTTTTACGTTTTCGTATTTCCTTTATGTTTTCATCCATTTTTTAACGTTCTAGTCTATTTCCTTACGTTGTCGTCCGTTTTCTGTCTATTTTTACGTTTTCAACCATTTTTTACGTTTTCGTCTGTTGTTATACGTTTTTTCGCCATTTTACTATGTTTTCATCATTCTTTTATGTTTTTTTACGTTTTCGTCTTTTTTACATTTCTTTATGTTTCGTCTGACGAAAACGTAAAAGACGGAGGAAAACGTAAAAAACAGAAGAAAACGTTAAAAAGCTAACGAAAACGTAAAAAAAATGGATCAAAACGTAAAAAAATTGATGACAATGTAAAAAAATGGATGAAAACACTATAATTTAGAAAACGTAAAAGAATGTAAGAAAACGTAAAAAAAATGGACGAAAACGTAAAAAAACATAAAAGAGAGGACGAAAACATAATAAAACGGGTGAAAACGTAAAAAATGGACGAAAACGTAAAAAAACAAATGATAATGTAAAAAACAGACGAAAACGTAAAAATATTGATGAAAACCTTAAAAAACAGGCGAAAACGTATAAAAACGGACGAAATCGTAAATAGACATGTGAAAACGTAAAAATTCAGACCAAAACGTAAAATAATTGACGAAAACGTAAAGTATCAGACGAAAACAAAAAGAATCGGACGAAAACGTAAAGAATCAGACGAAAACGTAAAGAATCAGACGAAAACGTAAAGAATCGGACAAAAACGTAAAAATTCAGACGAAAACTTAAAGAATCAGACGAAAACGTAAAGAATCGGACGAAAACGTAAAAAATCAGACGAAAAAGTAAAGAATCGGACGAAAATGTTAAAAATCAGACGAAAACGTAAAAAAAAGACGAAAACGTAAAGAATCGGACGAAAACGTAAAGAATCGAACGAAAACGTAAAAATTTGGATGAAAACTTAAAGAATCGGACGAAAACGTAAAGAATCGGACGATAACGTAAAAAATAAGACAAAAAGGTAAAGAATCGGACGAAAACGTAAAAAATCGGATGAAAACGTAAAAAAACATATGAAAACGTAATAAAACGGACGAAAACGTAAAAAAACAGACGAAAACGTAATAAATCGGACAAAAACGTATTAAAACAGACGAAAAGGTATAGAATCGAATGAAAACGTAAAAAATCGGACGAAAACTTAAAAAAACAGACGAAAACGTAATAAAACGGACGAAAACATAAAAAATCGGACGAAAACGTACTATTGTCGCTTGAAGATTTTTTCATGTTATTTGATTTTATATTTTTCTTTTTTAATTCTTTATTTTCTCGTATTAGATTTTTTTAGTTATTTTATAATTTAGTTTGTTAGTTTATAATATTTGTTTTTGTGTTTTGAAGATGTTTTTATAATATTACAAAGGTGAATAGAGAATTGAGATAGAAAACAACAACACTTAAACATGTTTTCTAGTTTTGCAAAATGGAAAATACAAACAAATGTTTCTCAAACTAAACGCGTTTTCTAAATTTTCAATTGTTTTGTGGAAATAAAACTCCCTTCCATTTTCCTACAAAACAAGAAATAGGAAATGATAGAAAATGTTTTCCAACTAAACGCCACCTAATTTTATTGGAGACCTTTTTTTTTCTTTTCTTTTTTTTTTGCGCGCGCGCGTAATTTCACTTAACTTTCTAGGAATCTGATTGCATATGTGCAGTTATTCTTTTCAGACAATGTGTTACGAGTACATGAAGAAATTATGGTATTGCCAATTTAGGAAGTGAGAATGAAGTTTAAAGGAAGTTACTAAGAGACTATTTGGTAGGAGTTAGGATGAAGTTTACTGGAAGTTGCCAGGGGACTTTCTGATCTGTACTCTAAAAAGTTATAAAGATTTTGGGTTCTGAAAAAAAAAAATCCCAAAAGTCATGGAATAAAAAGTAAGATATCAAATTAGATCTAATAAGTTAAGAAATGAGACTGTATAAGAAGAAGACTTACAGTTTACCAATTGGATGGAAGAAGTCTTTGTGAGTGACGTACTGTTGGTATGAACGGTAATTCAAGTGAAGGCGACTGGGGTTGACTTCAAGTCAATTTTAAATGTCTAAATTGTACTTTTAGTCTCTTGGTTCTAAATTGTACATGTCATATTTAAAAGAGTAAATTACATCGTTACTCCCTGTGTTGTTTCCATATTTCACTTTTAGTCCCCTTATAGAGAAATTATTGCAGTCTTTCTGAACGTTTGAATTCTTGCACGCCGCTAGTCCAATTTTGTAACGACCATTATATAGGCTCTGTCACAGAGTTTTTTTGGCAACCATAGTAGATTTCAAAAATAATTAACAAAATATGTATTCATAGAAATAATTAACAAAGTATTTAATTAAGAGAAAATTCCCAAAATAAGCCAAAACTTTTGGCCTATTTCAAGAGGAAGCCAAAAGCAATATCTAATTCTCATTTTGTTCACGCTCGACTGCTCGACCCCATAAAACTAGCGACACGTGTCATTCCTATATTTTTTTATTAATATATATTAGGCCCACAATTGACATATAAATTTGTTTTATTTTAGTCCATTAACCAAACAAGCGTTTGCAAAGTTAGTCCTTTTACTAACGGCCATTTTATTTTAGTCCATTAACCAAACAAGCGTTTGCAAAGTTAGTCCTTTTACTAACGGCCGTTTTATTTTAGTCCATTAACCAAACAAGCGTTTGCAAAGTTAGTCCTTTTACTAACGGCTGTTTTATTTTAGTCCATTAACCAAACAAGCGTTTGCAAAGTTAGTCCTTTTCATTTTTGGTCCTTGCGATTATTATTATTATTCAAAAAAATTCAAAAGAATTTATAAAAATTCCAAAAAACTTATAAAAATTCGAAAAAAATTATAAAATTTCGAAAAGTTTCGAAAAAATTTATAAAAAATCGAAAAAGATTTAAAAATTCGAAAAAACTTTTAAAAATTCAAAAAAGTTTTAAAAATTCGAAAAAGATTAAAAATTCAAAAAAAATTTAAAAATTCGAAAAATATATAAAAATTTGAAAAAGTTTTAAAAATTCGAAAAAACTTGTAAAAATTTGAAAAGTTTATAAAAATTCGAAAAAACTAATAAAAATTCAAAAAATTTATAAAAATTCCAAAAAAATTTCAAAAAATTTATAAAAATTCGAAAAAAAATTATATAAATTCGAAAAATTTTAAAAAATTCAAAAAATGTATAAAAATACGAAAATTTTTTAAAAATTGAAAAAAACTTATAAAAATTCAAAAAATTTATAAAAATTCGAAAAAAGTTTAAAAATTCGAAAAAAATTAAAAAATATTCGAAAAATTTATAAATATTCGAAAAATTTTAAAAAAATTAGAAAAAAATTATAAAAATTCGAAAAACCTTATTATAAAAATTAGAAAAAATTTATAAAATTCGAAAAATGAGAAAAAATTTATATAAATTCGAATTTTTTTAAAAATTAGAAAAAAATTATAAAAATTCGAAAAATTATAAAAATTCGAAAAACCTAATAAAAATTGGAAAAAATTTATAAAAATTCAAAAAATTAGAAAAAATTAATATAAATTCGAATTTTTTTTTAAATTAGAAAAAATTGAGCAGTTGAGCAGCGGTGGTCGAGCGCTCGACCACCGCTGCTCAACTGCTCAACCGCTCGACCACCACTTTATAATTTTTTTCGTATTTAGAAGATTTTTTGAATTTTTTTTGAATTTTTGTATTTTTATAAAAATTATAAAGTGGTGGTCGAGCGGTTGAGCAGTTGAGCAGCGGTGGTCGAGCGCCCGATAATTTCAGAATTTTTTGAATTTTAATAAATTTTTTCGAATTTTTATAAATTTTTTGAATTTTTATAATTTTTTTCTAATTTTTAAAAAAATTTCAAATTTTTATAAATTATTTCTAATTTTTTGAATTTTTATAAATTTTTTCTAATTTTTATAAGGTTTTTCGAATTTTTCGAATTTTTAAATTTTTTTCGACTTTATTTAAATTTTTTTGAATTTTTATAAATTTTTTCTAATTTTTTAAAAAAATTTCGAATTTTTATAAATTTTTTGAATTTTTATAATTTTTTTCGAATTTTTAAAAATTTTTCGAATTTTTATAAATTTTTCGAATTTTTAATATTTTTTTCGAATTTTTAAAAATTTTTCGAATTTTTATAAGTTTTTTCGAATTTTTAAATTTTTTTCGAATTTTTATAATTTTTTTGAATTTTTATAAGTTTTTTTCGAATTTTTAAAACTTTTTCGAATTTTTATAAATTTTTCAAAATTTTATAAGTTTTTTCGAATTTTTAAATCTTTTTCGATTTTTTATAAATTTTTTCGAAACTTTTCGAATTTTTATAAGTTTTTTGGAATTTGTATAAATTCTTTTGAATTTTTTTGAATAATAATAATAATCACAAGGACCAAAAATGAAAAGGACTAACTTTGCAAACGCTTGTTTGGTTAATGGACTAAAATAAAACAGCCGTTAGTAAAAGGACTAACTTTGCAAACGCTTGTTTGGTTAATAGACTAAAATAAAACGGCCGTTAGTAAAAGGACTAACTTTGCAAACGCTTGTTTGGTTAATGGACTAAAATAAAATGGCCGTTAGTAAAAGGATTAACTTTGCAAACGCTTGTTTGGTTAATGGACTAAAATAAAACAAATTTATATGTCAATTGTGGGCCTAATATATATTAATAAAAAAATAATGGAATGACACGTGTCGCTAGTTTTATGGGGTCGAGCAGTCGAGCGTGGACAAAATGGGAAATAGATGTTGTTTTTGGCTTCCTCTTGAAATAGGCCAAAAGTTTTGACCTATTTTGAGAATTTTCTCTTTAATTAATTTCTTTTTCTATTTATAAAATGAAACAATGTGTATATCTGATCGTCCAACGCGTTACACGTCTTCATCTTTTTCACTCCTTCATCTGATCATGATGGTGTAAGACATGATTCCGATGTCATCAGTTAGAGAAAATTTATGTTCTTTTGATGATTGCGACGTTAACAAAACAAAGTATCTAATCGTGTTGACTCGACCAAAACGAAACCTAATATCGATCATAAAAACTAACGCCATAATTACTGCTGATGACGTATAGTCCATACCCGGGTCACGAACCCGATTAGTAAACAATACTAATAACTAAGCCCACCATGTATGGGCCGCTACGGCAATAACTGGACTACCAGTTATGCGGCTGGGTCCGACAAGGCCCAAGCCCAAAGTTATCTTTGGATAAGATATGGAGTATCTTCTAAAAAGAGAGGATATATACCATATATCCGATATCGGCGAATGGGCCGAGAAGTAGGGAACACGAAACCTACTAGGGTTTCGTGTGTATATATATGGCACCCAAGCCCTCGGTAAAGGTACGATCTACTAAGAACCCTAAGTCTTCGCTAAAACCCTAAATTCGATTACTTACTCTCACGCCGGAGGATAATCGGGGGAGACAATCCCTCGATAAGCCTAACGGTGTCTGTTCTTTTTCTTAGTGCGCAGGTTCCATCAAGCATTAAGAGTTAATTGGTACGAGAATAGAAGTCCTCACAAGGAACGCCCAACTTTTGTATCAACAAGTGGTGCCATCCGTGGGACCCTACACTAAGAGTTTTACCCAGAACTAGAATGACGAAACATGGAAGTCACAAGAGTCCACATGGGAAGAAAGCGCATGATGACCCACTAGGGAAGAAGCATCAAACCGATGCGCCTCCTAAGCAGGCCCCTGGAACAACCAGCACGCCTAGAAGCTTAGGAGCGTATTCAGATCTGGTCTTCCCCGCAGTGGAATCACTTACCAAGAATACCCCCGCTATTACAACAAGTACTAGCGCGGTAGAATTGGAGCGCACTCCTCTTAACATGCCAGAGGTGAACTTCACTGAACCTCCCAATGCGCCTATCCGAAACAAGGATCCTACCTTGGAAACAGACTCCATCGCGCTAGAGGGAGTCACTTCCGAATTGGCGCCAAGCGACTTTGTATCTCAAAACTACGAAGCCTTGACGGCGCTCATGCGGGAAGAGGCAAAGAAGAGGTCAAGCCAAAGTCTGCACGCCAGACTCAACTTCGACCCTGAACACGAAGTATCCCCGCCGCGCTACCAAAAGGAAAGACGCGAAAAGGATAGCCGCAAACAACCAGTGTTTGCCAGGATTGGAAGGAAGGTTGTGGACGATGAAGCAGCTAACCCTCAACATCTGGAAGAGCCTGAAGAGGGGGAGCGGCGCGCCAATGTCCACGCTAGGCTTGGCAGTCGCAGGATCCAAGATAGGCTTGGACGACGATGCTCCCCAAGTGAAAGCCCCTCAAGCTCTGACTCTGAGGATAGTCGGCGCAAGCGCCGCAGAGGAACAAGCTCAGACTCTGATGATGGTCGACGCAAGCGTCACAAAAGAGTTCGCTCATCTTCAAGAGATTCCTCGGACAGCGAGACCGGGCACTGGAAATCAAGAGGAAAATACCGCGACCAGGAAGACGAAGACATGTCTTTTCCCTGGCGTCGCCAAAAGGTTGATGCGTTCACTAGGCGCATCAGCGATTTTTTCGGAGAATAAGAAAAGGCGCATGCCTGCTAACGTCAAAACATATGATGGGACAGGTGATCCTGACGATCACCTAAAAATTTTCGAATCAGCAGCCACTATCGAAAATTGGCCACAACCTGTGTGGTGCCATATGTTCAACTCCACGTTAGTAGGGAATGCGCGCAACTGGTTTAGCAAGCTTCCACGTAGAAGCATCGATGGGTTTGAAGAGTTGCGCAAGGCGTTTCGCTTAAACTTTACTTAACGGAAGAAGTGCGCTAAAAACCCTGTCGAACTCGCCAGGGTTAAACAGCGACAAGGGGAATCCACAAGCGCTTTCATGGAACGCTTTAAAGATGAGTGCATGCAAGTCAAGGCATGCCCAGAGATACTAAAAATATCGGGTTTTATGAATGCAATCAATAACCCAGATCTGATTAAAAAATTAAACGATAAGGTTCCCCTAACTTTTGACGAGCTCATGAAGCGCACGAGGTCTTTCGTCCAAGGAGAAGCAGCCGCCGCGGATAGCAAGAAAGGCTACCCGAGCCATAGGCCACAAGAAGAGTCAAGGAGACAATCCAATGACCAAAGTGGCAACCGTAATAGGAGTTACCGCACCCAAGGCGGTGGAAGGGGAAACGACAAGTACACCCCATTAACAAAATCTCCAAAGGAGATATTCGCGACGGAAGGGGCGAACTTCCCAAAACCACCACCAATGCGCACCCCAGAGGATCGGCGCATAGGGAATGGTTATTGCGAATACCATGGACAGAAAGGTCACACAACCAACGAGTGCGTCCAACTGCGCCAATTGATTGACAAATTGGTAAAAGAAGGAAAGATGGACCACCTCGTAAAAAACATCAGAGAAGGGAAAGACAAACCGAAACCAGGGGCCAAGAAAGAGACATCAAAAGAAAAGGCAGATATCATCTACATGATACAGCCATGGCAGCGCGCGACAAGACAGAAAGTCAGCCAACGGTTTTCTAAAGGAAATGAAATTTCTTTCCCCTCCCTAACCGCAAACAACGCAGTAGTGGATCCACTTACCATTGAAATACATACGGGAGGTCATGACATCCGTTGCATGTATGTAGATGGAGGTGCATCCGCTGATATCATATATGAACACTGTTTCAAGAAGCTACGACCTGAGATACAGAATCAGTTGATCCCAGCAACAACGTCGCTCACTGGCTTCACAGGGGAGAAGATATGGCCCATGGGGCAATTACGTCTATTTGTAGAAGTTGGTGACAAACCACACTCTACAGTCACCTGGATGAACTTCATGGTAATCAGATCTCCCTCTCCGTACAACGGCATCATCGGGAGACCTGGAATATCATCTATCCGCGCTGTGCCGTCCACAGTGCACGGGATGCTAAAATTACCAGTGGAAGGAGGTATTGTCACTCTTTACAATACCACCATACCACCAAAGGAATGCAACGCAGTGACAAACGACGTATGCGATGCTCCAGAACAGCGCGCAATCAAAGTCCCAAACTTAAAGGTCTCCATCCACCCTGACCACCTGGATCAACAAGTATCTATTGGCGGGTCTCTGTCTGACAAAGGCAAATCAGCCATATGCGCACTCTTGCAAAATAACCTAGATATTTTTGCATGGGAGCCAAAGCATATGACAGGAGTACCACGTTCCATCACGGAACACAAGCTACAAATCCGACAAGGATATCCTCCAATACGACAGAAAAAGCGCGGACAAGCCCCAGACCGCGCAAAAGCCATCCTGGAAGAAGTACACAAACTAGTAGACGCAGGCATCATGCGGGAAGTGTATTACCATGACTGGCTCTCTAACCCAGTAATGGTAAAGAAGAGCGATGGCAGTTGGAGAATGTGCGTAGACTTCACAGACCTCAATAAAGCATGTACACAGGACTGTTACCCGCTACCGGAGATAGACTGGAAGATCGAATCTCTGTGTGGATATCCCTTCAAATGCTTCCTGGACGCATACAAGGGATACCACCAAATTCAAATGGCGGAGGAGGATGAAGAAAAAACGGCCTTCCACACAAGTCAAGGGGTCTATTGCTATACAAAGATGCCCTTTGGCCTAAAGAACGCAGGAGCAACATACCAACGACTGGTAGACACTGCGTTCGAGAAACAAGTAGGCCGCAACTTGGAAGTATACGTCGATGACCTAGTCATCAAAAGCCATACTGAGGAAGAACTAGTGCGCGACATGGAGGAAACGTTCAAAACACTGAGGAGAATCAACATGAAATTGAATCCCAAGAAGTGTACATTTGGCGCAACAGAAGGCATGTTCCTCGGGTATTTGATAGAACCCGATGGGATCAAGCCTTGCCCAGAAAAGACCCAAGCAGTCATCGACCTCCCCTCACCGCGCACACTGAAGGAGGTTCAGTCACTAAACGGCAAGCTAGCCGGACTGAACCGATTCTTATCCAAATCAGCGGACAAGTCACTTCCCCTATTCAAGACACTCAAGAAGTGCACAAAAAAGGGTGACTTCAGGTGGACCGCGGAAGCAGAAGAGGCCTTCCAACAGCTCAAACAACACATAGCAGCGCTCCCAAAGCTTGTTGCGCCCCGACCAGGGGAAGAGCTGATCATGTACCTATCTGCGACCCATGGAGCAGTCAGCGCAGTACTACTGACAGACAGGAACTCTGTCCAAACACCCATCTATTTTGTTAGTAAGGCGCTCAAGAAGACAGAGATTAACTACATGGCAATGGAGAAGTTGGTCCTAGCCTTAGTATTTGCAGCAAAAAGACTGCGCAGGTATTTCCAGGCGCACCCAATAGCTGTTATCACAGACCAACCCATCAAACAAGTTATCTCAAGACCCGACGCATCGGGACGTCTACAAAAATGGAGTGTGTTACTGGGCGAGCATAACATATCGTACAGACCGCGCACTGCAATCAAAGGGCAGATATTGGCCGACTTCATCATTGAGAAGCCAGATGCTGACGCCACACCTGCGACAAGCAAGGAGGAACTTCAAGAACCATGGATTCTATTCACTGATGGATCCTCATGCGTAGATGGATCAGGAGGTGGTCTCATTCTTACTAACCCAGAAGGAGCCGAATTCACATACGCCCTGCGCTTTGAATTCATAGCCATGAACAACGAGGCTGAATACGAAGCACTCCTGGCTGGGTTACGCATCGCAATTCAAATGGGTGCACGCAACCTCGAAGCGAACGTCGATTCACGGCTAGTTGCTAACCACGTGTTAGGCGAGTATGTAGCAAAGGAGGAACACATGATCCAATACCTCGAAAAAACCAAATCTCTGATCCAGAACTTCGATCGGTTTACCATCAAGCAGGTTCCCAGGGGTGAAAACAGAAAAGCAGATGCGCTGAGCAAGATTGCATCCACCAGTTTCGCACATCTATCGAAACAAGTATTGGTGGAAACCCTGAAAAACAAGTCAATCGAAGAGATGGAAATATCCACAGTGATAGAAGAAGAAGGCCCTACGTGGATGACACCAATCATTGACTTCATTAGTAAGGGCATACTCCCCCAAGAACAGAAGGAAGCTAGAAGAATCCGGCGCACAGCGCAGCGATTCGAGCTTAGGGATAACGTCTTATATAGACGCTCATTCCTACAACCATGGCTCAGGTGCGTTGGACCTCTCCAGGCAGACTATGTACTTCGAGAAATCCACGCAGGTTCATGCAGTATGCACTCGGGACCACGGTCCATTGTAGCGCGCGCACTAAGGTCTGGATACTATTGGCCAACTATGCACCGTGACGCGCGAGACTTGGTACGGAAGTGCAGTGATTGCCAAGTTCACAGACCCATTCCGCGCCGACCACAGCATGAACTAATGCCTATTACATCGCCATGGCCGTTCCACAAATGGGGTATCGACATCGCTGGACCTTTCCCTATTGCCGCAGGTGGATTGAAATTCCTTATTGTGGCAATAGACTACTTTACTAAGTGGATCGAAGCAAAGGCAGTAGCGACCATAACAGGTAACCAGATAAAACGATTCGTGTGGGACAACATAGTATGTCGCTTTGGATTACCTGGTGAAATTATCTCAGATAACGGAAAACAATTCCGTGATAACCCGTTCAAAGATTGGTGCGAACAGCTGAACATCACGCAACACTTTGCGTCAGTAACTCATCCACAAACCAATGGTCTGGTTGAACGCGCAAATAGAAGCCTAGGCGAAGGAATCAAAGCGCGCCTGGACAGACACAAAGGAAGATGGGTAGAAGAACTATCACATGTTCTCTGGGCGCACCGAACAACCATCAAGGTTAGCAACGGGGACACTCCCTTCTCTTTGGTCTATGGGACAGAAGCTGTAATACCAGCTGAAATCGGAATGCCAACCATCCGCACTGCGGAAGTTAATGTGGCAACCAATGATGATGAGCGGCGCATAGACTTAGATCTATTGGAAGAGCGACGTGAACGCGCAGCAATACGCGAAGAGAAAGCCAAGTCAAGAATGAAAGGATACTATGATGCCAAAGTACGCAGCACGTCATTCAGACCAGGTGACTTCGTATACCGCGAAAATGACTCAAGCCGCGCAGAAGACACTGGTAAGCTAGGACCAAAGTGGGAAGGACCTTACGAGGTTATAGAAGCACTTGGCAATGGAGCGTACAAGCTACGCGACAAGGACGGACATGAGCTACAGCGAACGTGGAACGTCCGCAACCTGAAGCGGTGCTATCTTTAAAGCAGGCTACGGCCCAACATGGACACTCACGCACTTTAGAAAGTGCCCCAATAAAGATCCATGTAATTTTATTTTTTAAGTATTATCTAGATAAGTATTGTCTTTTAAAAACTTGCAAGTATTAATAAAACGTTATGGTTTCTAGCTAACTCCATAACACATTTAACTTTATTGTTTGCATCTTTCATTATCGTGTTTCAATATCGTTATAATCTTGCCTACATGGCGTGCATGCACACACTAAGACCCACGATGGCAGAAAGGATGAGTAAACCTAACAAATAACTCGTTGAGTAAGAGGGTTGCAAACCCATCAACACCGGATCATGAATCCTTGTTAAACACCTTGCGCTCAAGACGTTGGCGTAAGTTCCTCACGCACCCCACGACGGATGCGCAATAGAGCACACTGTGCGCGTTTAACAACTCAGGAAATCAAGACTCTTGATTCCTTCAAGTAAAATACGACAAGTAAACTTACAAAAATACATAGACGACTATGATTTCTCTCTTTACATTAAGTTGAAAAAATTCAATTAACGACTACGGTCCTTACGTAAGGAAATTCATACACGATTATGATTATCCCTTTCTAAGTACGCTTAGACATTTAAAGATATCTTAACACAAGGATATATAAGAGCTACGAGTTAAAATGCGTAAATATTTGGAAGTTGTAAAAACACCAAGTACAACAACAAAATTCCAATATATAGCAATACGTCCATACAAAAGATGTGTACAAAAAAGCTAAATGCTATATGTACGCCTTAGCTGGCTAGAACCCCCACTCATAGCCGTCTCCTTCGCATCCTCGAGCCGCTTTAACAACTCTGCATCATTAAGAGAAACAGTGGCCACAGAAACAGGCACACCATCGGATCTAGGCTGATGCGCAGCGCCTATGCCGCACAGAATGGCCTTTCCTCTCACGCCTTTCTTTCTTGCGACCCTGGAAACGTGAGCATTTAGCGACCTTTGCAAGGAAATCTCTTTCTCAATACGGAAAGGATTTAGAATGTCACGAGGCTGAGCAAAAATAGGTACCTTCAACTGCGCCACATCAGGCTTCAAGTAGAAGTCCACTTGCTGATCCGCATCCTCCTTCAGATGCCTGGGAAGAGTGAGCCCCGCCATGATCACGCCGATAGGCTGATCCTGATCACGCTCCAAATGAGCGATATGCGGAAGTTCAAGCTTTTTCAACTCCTCCATAGCAGCAACAAGCTCAGCTCGGGCGTCCGCCTTGTACCCAGGGACCTCCGCAAGCGACACGGTCAACAACTTGGCCTCAGCAAGTTTGTCCGCGGCCGAGGTCTCACCATGGGCAATAGCGCACTCCACAACCTTGCCAAAGGATGTGGTGACCTCGGGATGCTCCAGCGTACACATGGCGGCCAAACGAAGACCATGACTGATCAACCACCTACGAAATAACACAAGTGTTAATAAGGGTCTTAAATACACACAAGTTATAAAGAAATAAAAGCAGCATGTACCTGCGCTCAGCTACGGACTGAACCATATACGGGTATAGCTCCTCATCATACTCGATGCTGAGCTTGCGGAGCTTCTCTTCTTGCGTCTTCAGCGCAAGCTCCACTTTGCTACGAAACTCTTCAATGTTGGCAAAGTGCTTGCTCCTATTTTGTTGCAAGTACTTCAGCGCCCATAAAGAATTACGCTTCTGAAGGTCCGCAGCAGCACGCTCCTGCTCCAGCTCAGCCATCACCAAGAGCCTCCTTTCAGCCGACTTTTGCGCAGATGCTTCTGCGCGCTCCAGTTTAGCCTTGGAGCTCAGCTGCTCAGCTTTAGAGCTTGCTAATTCAGCCTGCACAGACGCTAATTGCGCCTGCAGTCTGGAAACCTCCTCAGACTTGTGCACCCTTACTTGCGCCACCAGCTCAGATTGGCGCACAGCAATGGAGGCCAGCTCCTCCATCGCAGAGTCAAACGGACTTAACTCCTCCTCAACATCCTTTGGTGAAGGCACCCCAAAAGGACTCTCCTTGGGGGGCGCACTCCCATCTACGACGCCAGCGTCCTCCACAGGCTGTTCACTACACGAAAGATCAAGAGGCAAGGTTAGCGCACAGTCAAGCATACACAAAATCTTAAGGAATTGCTAAAAAATACTTACATGGGGGAGGAGTCGAGGACATGTCCTTCTCCGTCTCAGTCTCAGTCGTGGATACACCTCCACCAGACTTCTCAGCATCCACACTGAGGACACGCAGAAACAAAATTAGAATAAAATATAACTTGACAAAAGTTTATAACTAAGGTACTTACTCCATCTGCGCCCCAGTAAAAGACGAGCTTCCCCCAGCCTCAGTTCGCGGCCTCTTGGAAGGACCTTCACCATCACCACTAAGCGCTCTCTTGCGCGTCAGAGGGGAGCTCTCCTCCATGTCACTATCGGTCTCCTCTAAATGGATCATCATCTTAGGAGGAGGAGTCTGCGCAGTGTCAGGACCCTGCTGCTCAGGAGGAGCCACCTCCTGTAACGGCTCAGCTACCACCACATCAGGCGTGCCTTCAGGATCTGGGATAACCAAATCCACGACGCGCCCTGCCGTCGCCTGCAGAATAGTCTGCTCACCTTCCCCCAGAGGACGCACTCCTACCGCCACGGAACGCGGATTCTCCAGGCGCACAACAGAAAAAAGATCCATCTCTGCGCATAAAATAGACAAAAAGAAGCAAGTTTCATAAAGTATGAAAGACGAAGAAACGCTTACACTAATAACGACAGTAAGGCGACAGAAGGAGCACCCACCCGTGCCATCCGCATTCAAGAATGTGGGAACTTCTGTCTCATGCTCAAAATAGTTGCGACTGATGCCCATGTGCACCAGGAACGCTTCCGGATATGGTTTGATCGGAAGGCGATTCTCATCTATTATCGCCGCATGATCCGCGTTGTACCACATCTCAGGGGGGCGCTCATCCTTGGGCAGAGTGGCACGGGTGTAGAATTGAAAATTGGCGGGGAAGACGGCGTCATCAACCCAAAAGAATTTTTCCCTCCAATCCTTGAGCTTATCTACCTTATTCACATAACATTGTAACCTCCCTACGCGCTTAGAGAAGGTAACCCACCCATTTGACCATGTTGCGTGGTAAAACGCGCGAAATAATTGGAGGGTTGGGTGGATCGCTAACAAGCGACAGTTAACCTCAAAGTTGGCAATTTTACCAGCACCAATACAATGCAACTGAGAGATATGGAGCTCGTAGTAATGGAGTATATCACTCAATAACACGGAGATGGGTACGCGCTGGTTCGCCCACTCAAAAAAGCGCGTATATAGCCCCACCTTCCCAGCGGGGAAATTAGCGATAGTGTCATTCGGACCTGGTACCTCTGGGCGCAGGCCCATAGGGATAAAGTAATCCGAGGTGAACTGAATCAGTTCATCCTCGGTTATGTTAGAATGAAAATCATGAAGTTGCGCTACCATTTTGTGATTCAGAATATGTGCGCACGCGCTAATACCTTTAAATTATCGTTCTTGAAAGCGGATTTGAAGATGTAAAAATGGTGGAATTGTGATTTTTTAACTGTGAACAACACAGTGAATGGAGGCGGTAGCTTATATAGTTTTCCACCCACCACCGATGATTGACACGTGTACCCCACTAACTCAAATCGTGTGGCTGGGAGCTGAAACAGTACGAGGCAAGTGGATATAATCCCCACTTCCCAAGGTACCCGAATTGCATTTTTTTGGACTAGATACATCATAAGTGCATTTTTGGCGGTACATTTTTACTAATCTTCCCGCGTACGCGTAGTGAATAATTTTGACACGACTATAGTCTAGCATCTGCATGTTTTACCCTGCGCATACTAGACTGGGGGGACATGATGACGTATAGTCCATACCCGGGTCACGAACCCGATTAGTAAACAATACTAATAACTAAGCCCACCATGTAGGGGCCGCTACGGCAATAACTGGACTACCAGTTATGCGGCTGGATCCGACAAGGCCCAAGCCCAAAGTTATCTTTGGATAAGATATGGAGTATCTTCTAAAAAGAGAGGATATATACCATATATCCGATATCGGCGAATAAGCCGAGAAGTAGGGAACACGAAACCTACTAGGGTTTCGTGTGTATATATAGGGCACCCAAGCCCTCGGTAAAGGTACGATCTACTAAGAACCCTAAGTCTTCGCTAAAACCCTAAATTCGATTACTTACTCTCACGCCGGAGGATAATCGGGGGAGACAATCCCTCGATAAGCCTAACGGTGTCTGTTCTTTTTCTTAGTGCGCAGGTTCCATCAAGCATTAAGAGTTAATTGGTACGAGAAAAGAAGTCCTCACAAGGAACGCCCAACTTTTGTATCAACAACTGCAAAGTTCATGCAAAATTATTCTACATTCGTATTGATCCGCTTGATCAAATTGCATGGAAATGCTATGAATATATGAAAGGGATTCAATCGAACCAACATTGAATGACAATGAGGGTATTAGCAAATATCAACTTGATATCAAATTCATAAAACTAAGAGTAAACTACACCGTTGGTCCTTGTGGTTTGCGTTGACTGGCGCCAGTGGTCCTTTGACCAAAAAAATTGCGCCAGTGGTCCTTAAGTCAGAAACGTTATGCACCGTTAGTCCCTCCATCCAAGTGGCCCCACAAACAGATACTAACGCTCGTTATCTATCGGATTTAAAGGGACAATTTGGTCATTTCATATTACACCCACTGCTGAAGTCAAAAAAATCCAAATCTGTTCAAGCATCAAAAAAATCCTATCAAAAAAATCGTACCTCAAAATCCATCATCATCACAGATTCATCTCTCTTATCCTCTCAACTCACATAGAAAGTCATAACTCAAAAACCACTCGATCCAAAACCCAGAAATCAAAATCAACAAAGCTCTAAAATTAGGGCGGTATTGGTTTATGAGTTTCAGACAAGAAAAAGTGGGTTTGATAAAGACTCGTGTTTTTGGATTGAAGCAGATATATCCTTGAAAGAAAATAAGGATGGTTTGATAAAGACTCGTGTAAGAATTATTTTGAGAAGATTTTGAATTTAGGGAATTCGGATAATCGGATATTGGGAAGATTTTGTTTATTTCTTTTTGATTGTTTATTAAGGTAGTATGGTTGTTGGGAAAGAAATACAATGTATCAAAATAGGGGTATGGGTCAGACAGACCGACACCAGATTCTATCTTTTTCCAATTATTTTTTTCTTTTCGATTTACCAACAATTAAATATGAATTTCAAAATTCTTATTGCATTCATTAATATGTTTTTTACAAAATACTTTTAAATTGCAGAGAATTGACGATAAAGTTTAGAAAACCAACATGATAACAATGTATCTGAATTACGTTAGAAAATTAACTTGTTAATAATTTAATGTTATTAATTTAAGTTGTTTAGTTAAACTAGTTTCCAATAAAAGAACTTAAAAAAAAAAAAAAAAAAAAAAAAAAAAAAAAAAAGGTGGCCACAATTTTTTTAGAGCATTTACAATGATTATTGTTGGCATCTTCATTAGATTGCTAAAGGTTTGGATAAGGAGCAGGTTCAAGTAAAAATGATTATTGTTAGCATCTTCAAGTAAGTATCTCTCTCTATTCATTTGTGTTTGTTTTTAACCGGATTCAAACACCTTTATTGTTGGCGAGGTTGTCAACCGGATTCAAACTCCGGAATCTGCTTAGCCCCTCCGGAATCTGCTTACCCCCGCTGGAAACTGCTTTGCCTCGCCGGAGATCTTTTGTGTTTGGTTTTTAATTTTTTTTATTAAGCTTCTTGCGTAAATCTATTAAGATTTGTTTATATGTTTGTGTTTCTCAGATTTGTGTTTGTTTACTTGTGATTGGAAGCAGATTTGTTTATGAGATTTGTGTATATTTACTTGTGATTGGAAGCAGATTTGTGTATATTTACTTGTGATTGAAAGCCACTTTGGTCCTTTAATGTGAAGTGATGAAATGACCAAATTGCCCCTTTAAATCCAATAGATAACGAGTGTTAGTATTAGTTTGTGGGGCCACTTGGAATGAGGGACTAACGGTGCATAACGTTTCTGACTTAAGGACCACCGGCGCAATTTTTTTGGTCAAATGACCATATCCGCCAGTCAACGCAAACCACAAGGACCAACGGTGTAGTTTACTCTAAAACTAATGATAACAAATAATAAAATCAGACATGGTCCTCGTCATTGCCGATTCTGTCACCGGTGACGGTGATGATGGGCATCACTCGAAGAAAGAGCAAAAGAAAACATAATGTCTCAATTACGTATACGATGTCATTCAATGTTGGTTCAACTCGGTTCCTTCAAAATTTCCGATACATTTGAGTGAATCAGTATGAAAGTAGAATACCTCCGTATGCTGCGTGACCTTTGTGATACTTATGGTTTTCAGATTGCTCCTAAGTTTGTTATGTTTTTGGGTTTCTTATTGTTTTCGAATCAGCACAAACGTAAGATACTTTATTATGTTGTCATTGGGATCATCACATTGGAACACATAAATTTCCTTCAAGTGATTAGAGTGAAGGAATTGGCATTGAGGATGATGAAGTGAACGTTGAAGAAGAATTGAGTTTTAATTGAGTTTTCTTTGTTTTAAGAAAAAGGAAAAGAAAATATGATAAGTATTATGTCAATTATTTCTAAGAGTGAGTATTTTGTTAATTAGTTTTTTAAAATGTCATGGTCAACTAAAAAACTCTTTTGTCACATGTTTGACAAATGGTAATTTTTAACCTTATTTTTATAATAAATATTTATTTATTATTACTAAATTGCACATTTCCATGCATAAGTGAACATTTTTGAGCTCACGTGAACATTTCGGGAAGCCATCCCGCGGAGTGTAGCTTTGTAACAGGTAAATAAATGGAATCAAGTCGTTGCAAAACAGGCGGGTTGGGTGTGTTGGTTAATGAGTCAAAATGGGTTCTGGCCAAAACACATTATCTTTAGTTTTGGGACAAAAACGGGTTAGCTCGTTTTGATTTGACCTGTGAAGGCTTCTTTTGTGTCAGCTTTGTTTTTTATTTTATTCATATAAATAGTTAATCTATTAAATATAATTTAGAAGAATTATATTATTAAAATTAATGAATGAATTTTGAAATTATATATTTTTATGAAAATATAAATTTTATGAATATGAGTTAATTGTATACCAATTTCGACCCATTTATTTTGTTCGATTCAGTTTATATGCTTCAGGAGCTAAGTTTCTGAATCGGCTCGTTTTTATATAAATGGGTTAAAGTTTCCACCATTAGACAATATATTTGTTCTCATATGTGCAAACAGTCTTTAATAATAACCAAGTGCTATATTTACATCATGGCTGACAATTCTCTTATTTATTGAAAGTCTTCTATTGCGACGTGAGTGCTGCTCATTCAGTAATGGGGAATATGTGAAGGCGGGGTTGGCTGAACTTGAACAATGGTGTTGTTATGCCACTGAGGAAGTAAGCAGTAACCCGAACAGAACTAATTGTTACTGAAATACAATCTTTATTTTATCACTGTTAACTAACATATATTGATTTTCAGTACGCCGGCACCGCTTGGGACGAGTTGAAGCATATTAGACAGGCTGTTGGATTCTTGGTTATCCATCAAAAGCCCAAGAAAACCTTAAATGAAATAACCAATGAACTTTGTCCCGTAAGTTGATAATTTTTTGTTCTTATTCCGTTTCCTTTATCCTTGTTTCTCTTCTGTTATGTTCAAGACTTTGTTTTTGCTCTTGCAGGTGCTTAGCATACAGCAACTATACAGAATTAGCACGATGTATTGGGATGACAAATACGGCACACACAGTGTTTCTTCAGAAGTAAGTTGCATTAATTTAAAAAAAAAATTCTTATCTGTACGTGGCTTTGAAACTTATTGTTATTCCGGCATCCTTCTAAGGGTTTTTTCTCACTTAGGTCATTTCAAGTATGAGAGTTATGATGACGGAGGACTCAAACAATGCTGTTAGCAGTTCATTCTTATTAGATGACGACTCCAGGTAAATTTCCAAATTCAAGTCACTTTATCAGTTTTCTTGGTAACTATATACAAATTAGAAACTGTTACGTATTGGGTGATATCTGGCTTATTGATGCAGCATACCGTTCTCTGTGGATGACATATCCAAGTCTATGCCGCAAGTGGACATAGTCGATATAGAACCTCCACCGTTGATACGTGAAAACTCGGGTTTCGTATTTTTACATCAACGGACAGAGTGACAGTTGGATAGATGAAAGAAATGTGACAACATGGAATCCTTTTGATGTCACGGCTGCATACCTGTGAATACTTTTTGGTTCATTTTATTTGGGTGTGCTTATACATTTTTTTCGTTATTTTCCCAGGCAGTTTGGGTTTTTAGTAGTGTCTGGGATTCAATTTATTTTGGTGTCTCTTTCGAGCCTTTGGGTTAGGTTGGAAAGGGGCGATTTATTCAATTTAGATATGGCAATCCATAATATTGCCAGAAGTGTGATGAAATTGGTTTTAAAAAAATATTTGTATGGTAATGGGAGGGTGGATGTAGGGTTTATATTTATTTATAGTTGCAAATTGTTAGGTTACAATTTGCTGTAGCGTCAACGAAACTGTATAGCTGCATTTTGTATACTGTATATGACACGCCTTCCCTTAAAGTTCTACGTTGTCTTAAATTTACCTGTCATATGTATGCGTTCTAAGAATTACTTGTCATATGTATAGCTGCGTCACGTCATGTTTTTGGCGATTTCACAATGGTGTGAAATAGGGTGCAATCACCGGATCCCATCAGAACTCCCGTAGTTAAGCGTGCTTGGGCGAGAGTAGTACTGGTTTGAGTGACCTGCTGGGAAGTCCTCGTGTTGCACCTCTTTAAATAAAAAATAAACAAACAATGGTGTGAAATATTATTACTGCGTAATATCAAGTTTCGTTCAATGAGGCTATAAAGCTGTTTTTGGTGATTTCACAATGGCGTAAAATATTATTACTGCATACTATCACGTTTCGTTCAATGTGATCAAATTAGAATAAAGATTTTAGATATAGGTTATGTAAACAATGATATAGGTTATATAAACATAAAATCTAAATATTTTTGTGAATTTAGATTTTTTGTACTTTTACAAAATATATTTCTTTGCATATCCGTGGACTATTTGAGCAGTTTGCATATAAATAGCAAGCTGCTCATTCAAGTTCACTTATCACTCATATAGCATAAATTACATATTCATTCTTTCATATATTACTAACCAATTCATTCATTCATTTCATTCTTAGTGATCTTTCTTTTGTAGCAAAGAGATTCATTCATTTCATTCTTAGTGATCTTTCTTTTGTAGCAAAGAGATCAAGCATCAAGGTTCAACATACTGTTGCAAACCTGTTAGAATATGTACTGTGTGATTTATAGTTTGTCACACATCATTGTTATACCAAACATTTAGTAGTGATCAGTTAGTGTTTTAGTCCTCCAAACACATAGAGTGTCGGGAGTGGTTGAACCTTTGTAAAAGAACTCGACATCTAGCTTAGTGTCGAAAATTGTATAGGCGACGTCAGGTTGGTTCTACCTTAAACTAGAACCCGGAATTTAGCTTTGTACCGGAAAAAGGTGTAAGCGACGTGTATAAAGTTTTTCTCCGCCGAGAAGGGAGTTTGTTTCTTAGTGAAGAAAAACTCTCGAGTTAGAGGCTCGCGGAGTTGAGTAGGGCAAGGAAGAGAGTCCTTGTAGCCGAACCACTATAAACATCCATGTTGTGGTTTGATTGTTCCTTTACTTACTTGCTTTACTTACATTATTTGTTTGTGTGCATTAAGTTGAAATCACATTAAGTATTCAAAGCAAATTAATTTTAAAATGGTAAAAACTATTCAACCCCCCTTCTAGTTTTCCACAGTCTCGGCTCTGAACAAAACTAGAGGGAAATGAGATATATGCTAAGGTGTGAACAAAAGAGAAAAAGGGTGTGTTGTTTATTCGAATGTGCATATATGCATGCATATTTCGATATATACTAACTTTTAAGAACAAATTGGGATTTGTTTAAGATTTCATTCGAATGGCAGTGAGTTTGAGGGGGACAAAGAGAATGTTCATTGCCTAGGAAGTCAAGGTGTGTAAGAATCCATGTGGGTGTGATTTAGGAAATCAAATGGTAAGTTATATATATGCATGTATCGACATACAATTGTGTATATTGGATTTTTGAGACTCCACTTGGGTCGAATAGTATTATAGCAGGGAATAAAGACTTTAAGAAGATTTGTGTTTGATTTTTAGGGTCATTTGGGGAGGGCTTATGTGTTGGTGTGATTTTGTGTCGAGTTGGGTATATATACAAGGTGTCGACATGCTAAAATGTCTAAAACAAGATATTGTCGTGTGATATTGTGTAAAAATGTGAGAGTTGAGCTTGGGAACACATACATGATCATATAAAAATAAATATACTAGGTATAATTTAGTTTGAATCGAATTGGTAATATTAGTGAAAAGGAAATGAACTAGAACGTGTGTTGATGACGATTTACTTTGGCCTTTGTTCGAGTATCAAAAGTAAATTAAAAATTGGAACTCGACATACTATTTCTATGGTGGGAGGGGAGTCTAGTTGTGCAAAATATGGCATATGGTGTGCGTCGAAATCAAGAGAAATCAAGGCGAAGTTAGAGTGAGTTGGGTGAGTGAAATAAAATTAAATGGGTTGGGTTGGGCCGAATGAACATTAACCGGCCTGGTATTTGGGCTGAGATTTAATATGGATTCATATGGTTGTGTTTTGTGTATATTTGGTTTTTGTGGTCCGCGTGTGAGCTCGTTCTGATATTTGGTGAATCACATATTAATGTGTTTGTGTTATTATAATATAATAAACAAAAGTTCGAATTTTTCCCATAAAACTGGTTAACAGAACAGTAATGGTAATTAATATATGATTAACTGTTACAAATTATAGTGGAAATTTACAGAATGCTACACCATCCTCGTTCATTATGGACCTGAGATAAACATGCTAAAAGTGTCAACACAAAGGTTGGTGAGTTCATAGAGTTTCTAAGTAAAACAGTTGATTCCATTAATTTCAAGTGTGAGTGATAATTGTAATAAATACAAATATTGGTGAAATAAGTAGTGGGTTACATTGGGTGAAATCCAACGTAATTCGTTTGCCCTAACCGGGTCAAAGATTGGGTGAAATCCATAAATAATTCGTTTGCCCTTACGTTGAGTGAAATCCAACGTACCGGGTCAAAGATTGGGTGAAACCCATAAGTAATTCGTTTGCCCTTACGTTGGGTGAAATCCAACGTACCGGGTCAAATATTAGGTGAAACCCATAAGTAATTCGTTTGCCCTTACGTTGAGTGAAATCCAACGTACCGGGTCAAATATTGGGTGAAACCCATAAGTAATTTGTTTGCCCTAACGTTGGGTGAAATCCAACGTATCGGGTCAAATATTGGGTGAAACCCATAAGTAATTCGTTTGCCCTTACGTTGGGTGAAATCCAACGTACCGGGTCAAAGATTGGGTGAAATCCATAGAATTTGTATGTAAATCAGTTGAACGCAAGTTTTCAAGTTTGGTTGAAAGTGGGCTACGTTGTTATACACCCGTAGTTTGTTTGTTTATAAATCAGCTGAGTACAATGTTTAAGGTAAACGAGTAAATTTGTAAGTAGAACGAGCATGTATCTCCCCCAAATAGTTCAAAATAAGTGAAAGAAGGCTATGACTCACCTTGAGTGTAGCTGGCAAGGTGAAATGTGAAATCGAGTGAATTACGGGAACGGCTCCAACACACGACCTGAATAATAGTGAAGTCTGAGAATTTGATCGTTTTGACTTAATATAAATAGTGATTGTGAAAACGAATAACGGATAACGATATGGTTTGTGATGAGTGTAAGTGAGTGTTAAGCTTAAAATGCTTCAAGTTCAAAAATAATAATATTATATTTTTTTTATGTTGTTGAAATCATAAATATTGTTTCCTCGAAAGTGGTTGAACGAAATGTTAAGTTAATCGTTAAAAATTCGTTATATAAACGTATAAACGTTATGTGATAAAATATAGTACGAGTCGTCAAAATGTGCGTGATTGTGTTGAAAATGGTGAAATATGAAATAGAAATGAATATGGTATAAAGTTTCTGTTTGGTCCTTGTACTTATACAAATTTTACACTTTTCACCCTAACGGAGTTAGTTTTGCACTGTTAATCCTTGTTTACATTTTTAATCCAAAACGGTTCCAAAATGACTTTTTAAGCTTCATGTTTACTTTTTTAGCATTTTCCAACCTCAAGTTGCTCAATTTACAGTTTTGAACATAGTTTTGTGAAGTTGGCAATTTTTACCCGAAATGTGAAATATTTTGCAAAACAAGTCCAAAAATCACAAAAATAAGGTGAAGTGATTTCTAAAAGTGTTTATAACTTTAGAAAGCTTATTCAAGTCTAATCCAACTGCTTATTTGCTAAAGAGCTTATTTTTCAGCTTAATGGGCTTAACGAGTTGAAAATTAAAGGCCCATTAAGATTTTTGATCCGTTGGGTTTAGAAGCAAAGTGGGCTTATCATTGGGCTTATTTAAGGGTTATAAAAACATATCAAAAGATCTTATATGACCAGCTTATTCCAAGTGCTTAAAAATCGCTTATTGGGCTTAAAAGCCCATGCGTATAAAAATGGGATTTTCGACTACTTATCAATAGCGATAGTTTTAAGGTTCAAAAGAGACTTTTAAGTGCTTGTGTCAAGTGCTTATTTCAGTAGCTTATTAGTTGAGCTTATAAGGAATCGAGTTGAGTAATAAAAACTATGTGTTGTGTGTGAGTATTCGGTTTTAAAGGACCATTTCTATGTGACCAAACATAAAGTCCAAAAATGAAATATAACTTGTAATATGTGTTATATTATTATACGATGTGATATAGGTTTAAAATGGTGCTCGAAAGGTGATAAAGTGAGCATGTGAGTGTCGAAGGGTGATGTAAATCAATTGTTGGCCATCTCTTGAAAGCGACCAACGTGTATATGCGAGAAATAAATAATAGGAACTCGTAAAATTCAAGAGGAAGTAAATATGTGTTCGAACTAAATATGAACCATGCATGAAATGATAAAATCAAAGGAAAGTATGGAAAGTGAGTCGAAGGACTTACCACACGTTAAATGGTGGTGAGTTTAACGTGTAAAAGGACTAGAAATCGAAAGGAACTCGCGTATCCCGTTAGAACTATCACCAAAGCTTTCGAATGTGGCTTGAACGACTTGAAATGGTTCGAAATGGCTATGGACTTGCTCCTTTCCTTGGATGATCTCGGCAGTGAACAAACTAGAGAGGAATGTGATATTTGGCTAAGTGTGAAAAGAGAGTTCGAGTGTGTGTGTAGTATACGTGTACATACACATGTATATATATTCATATATTGTACAATAATGCAACAAGTTAAGTCGAATAGTAGAAGTGGCAGGGATTTGGTGAAGTATACTCGAGTGCTAAGACTTTTGAGGAGGGCTTGGAGTGTTGATTTGGTCAATGTCGGGTGGTATACATTTATATGTATGTCGACATGTGTTAATTGGTCCAAAACAAATGTTAGCATGTGATATTGTGTAAGAAGGTGAAAAACATGCTTCTAAACCCATAATTATCATAGAACATCAAATGTTCTAGGTGAAATAAAGTTTAGATCGATTTGGTAAAATAGTGTGAAAATATGTGTGAACTTGTACACTTGTCGAGGGTGATTCACTTTTGACCTCGTTAGGTGATCAAACATTTGA
Organism: Artemisia tridentata subsp. tridentata; assembly: GCA_021014915.2. Taxonomy (NCBI): domain Eukaryota; kingdom Viridiplantae; phylum Streptophyta; class Magnoliopsida; order Asterales; family Asteraceae; genus Artemisia; species Artemisia tridentata. The sequence continues at coordinate 509,220,723 of CP139508.1, forward strand.
ATTAGGGGTGCAAACGAGCCGAGCCGAGCCCGAGCTTTACTATACTCGAGCTCGGCTCGTCAGTTTTTTAACAAGCTCGAGCTCGAGCTCGGCTCGATCCGAGCCTTTATTTTTGTGCTCGAGCTCGGCTCGATAAGGTTTAACAAAGCTCGAGTAAATAAATAAAAAATACAAAGATTTGCTCAAAACCAGATATACCAAACTCTAGTTGACTTCAGTTCGTATCACCATCATCAGTCAATGACTTAACGAAGATAAAGTAAACAGTGAAGCTGCAACCACTAACAACTCCACACCTAATCTAAAACCCAACCTCCATCTCATATCTCAGCCAAGAATCAAACAGAAAAAGTAATGACAATTAATAGATCTCAGTGTGTTCACTATTGTTTCAAACCGTAACATACTTTCATGAGTGAACAATTTAACATCATTGATCTTAAAAGTTAAACAAGAAACTACCATAAAAGATCTCAGATCTGTTCGATTGTTGCATAAATCTTTAACGATTCTCTTTGTTCGAACAAAACACTATCATCGATCTATTATTTATTTATTTATTTTTATTTTTTTGTTGAAGCAAAGCCTCGTTCATTTCATATCCGAATAAAAAAGAAATGAAATCTAACAAGTTTGTTAGTTTCTTTCTTCAGTTCGTTTCAACTAAACACAAGGATAATACCATGAAAACCTTACCCGAGACCCATAGGATCTTGAAGCCGAAAATGCTTTCTTGATTTGATTTAAAAGAGGTTGTGTCCTTGTTTTGATTTAAAAGGAACTGAAGGGAGGTTTGTTTGTGAATCGGTTTTTATCAAAATCAAGGAGGAATTATTTTTGATTTAAAAGGAACTGAAGGGACTCAGGGAGGCTGCGTTCACTTGATAGCAAAAAGTGTTTAGGGTTACACATTATTAGGAAGTCTTTTATAGTCTGCTTATTAGGGTTAAATGGTTAACTTAGTTAGTGGGCTTGGTTATTGGGCCAAATGGGCTCGGCTCGATATGGCTCGACGAGCCTACTCGATCTTCACAAGCTCGGCTCGAGCTCGGGCTCGATAAGTAAACGAGTTGATTTTCAGGCTCGAGCTCGGCTCGAGCTCGACAAGGCTCGGCTCGTTTCGAGCTTTTTATCGAGTCGAGCTTGAGTAGCTCGCGAGTAGCTCGGCTCGTTTGCACCCCTAATTCGAATGAGGGAGTGAGACTTCGACACCTTGATTGTTTGGTGTTTGGAGATTCGAATGAAGGAAAATGTTACATAGTTCATGTGTCGAATTCGAAAGAAAACAAGGCCAAGTGTGGGTGAGTGAACCGAGTGAATATAAGTGTGTTAATAAAAATTATGAAATTGGGTTGGGCCTGTGAATAGTACTTTGGGCCATAAATAGTAAATGGATCCGTTTGGTGTATAGTGAGTGTTTTTGATTCGTCGTGGTCCGTGTGTGAGCTCGTTCCAATGTGCTTGTAAATTACATATCAATGTGTTTGTAATAAACAAAATTTTCAAATTTTGCTCATAAAAATGGTTAACTGAACAGTAATGGTGCTTAATACTTGATTAACGTTTACAAATTACTGAGGAATTTAGGAATTTTACAGATTGCTACAGAATCCTTCCTATAAGAAGAGATGTAATTTGACTTCAATTCATAAATCATATAGAACACGCTTCAACTTAATATTTGTTGAGCATGTTCACACTTTTGTATGACTGACTTAGTCCAAAACCAGTTGTAACGAAAATAAAATTGCTCTATTTGTATCTAGTTTATCAGTTTTCTCTAAACAATATGATGTAATTACTACTACACTCGGCCAGTGCTCATACAGGTATTGAAGAGTTTTTCGAGAATCCGAATTTTTCAAAAAAAAAAAAAAATTCCAGCAATTAATAAGCAGTTTCATCGAAGCAAATAATACATCCATAATAAGTTTTTTTCACATTACAACATGTTCAGCAACATACTTAGCTTATAGCGCGCAGTTTTAGCAAAACAAAGGATACAACCATTTAGCCTATACTGAAAATCAGCAATGAGCATTTCAGCATTCAGAAAGAACACATGGCGCAATGCTTTGAAGTTGAATAAGGGTTATTTTATTTTGGGCAAATGATTAAAAAAAGTATTATACTTGTCATGGTTTCCTCTTCAGGGTAGCGAACAATTTTTTTTGCTTTTGTGGGTAATTTACTTTCAAATTCATCCTCTTTAGGGTAATATGTGACATTTTTGCCCTTCGGGAAAAAAAAATTCTATTAGCTAAGAGGGGTAAAAATGTCCAAAAATTTCGCATTTACTTCAACTGAGTATCAAAGTAACAAGACATATTTGAAGAAAAAAGAAGGTGAAGACCAATGATAAGGGTAAGGCAATCTTGGAATAGAACCGGTGGTTAATACTCATATAAATGGTAAAAGATGTAACTTTGAGAACGGGCTGAAATCTGACCCGTATGTAAATGGGTCGAAATACATGTAGCATCTCCAGGCAGCTAACTCAAGGAACTGATGCAACGAAGAACAGATGCAGAAGGCATGCATCAAAGAATAACGTTTTCAGCAATCAAAACAAACGTCTAAATTTTTATAACAAAAAATGAACATGTCTCAATTGTTGGTCGGAAATCCAAACAATCTACAGACAAGCTGAAGAGTAATAGTTTGCCAGTATAATAATACTAATATTTTCTATTGGTATACATTTCATCAAACACATACGTGCATCTCCTACACGGAAGCTCTTTATCTAAACTAAAGACATGGATTATTGAATAAAACGACAAAAAAAAAAAAAAAAAAAAAAAAAAAAAAAAAAAAAAAAAAAAAAAAAGTTACAATCTATAAAAGACATATAGTTTGACATATAAAATAGGGATGTGTTAGGCTAACACCCCCTAGTACATGGGTCCCCCCTACTTTTAAAGAATGTACAATCCGACAAAGCAGACAGTACAAGTGGCGGCAGCAGCAAAAAGTCAACACACCCCTACAGGGGGTGTTTGAATATCACAGCCTTATAAAATATTATAGTAAAGGTTTTTTATTAGACTACCATGACCATTCGATTTCATTCCAATTCAAAGACAAATTATCACCCTTAAAATGGCAGAAGGCCCCACCATGTTGTGATAAAGTAGGAAGGTCTTCTGCTTCTTGATCTAAATCTTCATCAAAAACAAGTCTTACACCCATCTTCTTAACTTCAATATCTTCATCCTCAAAAAAACAAAATGTTACAAAATTCTTTGCTTTGTTCAATTCCTGTATTGTCGTATAATGCAACCATATCATATCTGACTCATCGATTCTGATTGGCTTATCCTTAAAATATTCTCGATAGTAGAATGGATCGCATCTTCCCAAATCAGCTCCATCAAAGTTCCATACATCGTATCCAAAAGATGAGAAAATTGTGTGAGGTTTTTTTCTCTTAAAAACAACACAAATTCCATATCCCCTTAACTTACTGAAGCTCCAATCTAATGGTAATTCGACCTTTATATGATTTCCCATACTTCTATTTGTGAAATAATTTGGAATGCTATTTCCATCATATATTATATCGATATTCTCAATGGAACTTAAACGGAAGAATCCACATCTGTTATTTTGGATACGCGCATACCGAAGGAAAGAAGAAAATCGGTTTGTAGAGCCTTGGGAAGTTACAGACTGAGTCTCCGATATCGACACCTGGCTATCAATAGCAAGATTCTTGAACAATTTTGGACAATTTCTGAGACAAGTCCGTTTGCTCGTGATTGGGTTTGATCCCGTAACTGAACATAAGGAGGTGCAATCACTTGCGTTAGTGATTTTTAGGCTATGTGGAAGTTCGGGCAACACTTTCAGCTTCTTGCAACCATTAAGTTCAAGTCTTTGAAGATGAGAAAGTTGACTAAGACTGGGCAAGCAAGTAAAATTGTTCCCTCCCAAGTTTAGTTCCTTCAGATACTTTAACATGTGTAAAGCTTCCAATGAAACTGATTGGTTCCATATGAAACCAAGCCTTGAAGTCAACCAACTAGACCCTTGGTTGACATTCAAGCATCCCGAGAGATTCAAAACCTGAAGAGAATCCATTTCCACTTTGCTTGGAAAACTCGTAGCCCGCCTGCAGTCTCTCATATTTAAGACAACAAGTCTGTTGAGCATTCCAATTGATCGATGAACTGTAACCAAATTCACACAACCTTCAAGATCTAGCTCTTCGAGATTTTTAATCTCTGAGAAGTCAGGGGTGGTTGTTAGGTTACAACAGTACCTTAGCTTCATTATTTTCAACCTTCCTAAACACTGATATCAATAGAAAAAAGATTAGTTCTTATATCTCTAGGTGTCAAACACGAACACATGTATGAACAAGTAAATACCTTAGGTGTCGTCCAAAGTTGTTTTATGTTGCTGTAAGAGAGGTCGATGGCAACAATGTTTTCTGGATAGAAATCTGAAGGTAAGCACTCGAAAGGGCATCCATGCCAATAAAACAAGCTTAGTTTATTGGACAAATAATCCAAATTTTCTCCTGAGAATATCACATCATGGCCCTCTAATTCACGTTTCCGCTCAGATAGCGGAAACGTGTGATAGTATACCTTTTCCTCTTGATAGATTTTCAGGATCCGCAACTTTTTCATAAGTGCAAAATCTTTAGCATCTATTTGAACCTTTTGACTAAATTTCTCTAACGAAATGACTAGAACTTCAACTGCTTCAGTTATTTCCACCTGGAATAATACAAAACATGTAACTTAAATTATAAACAGTAACAGAGTCAATTGCTTATACTTCTATATTAATATAAAGGACAATAATCATATGCCGCTTTTTACCTCATTTTGACCCAATATATCGTAAACGTTAGATGAAATCAACAATCTTCTAGAGTCTTCACTAACAATTTTCCTTGCCATTGCTTGTATCAAGCCATGCATTTGAAGTGAATTATTGCAAGAGATCGTGATTAATGACTTATCAATTAGAACTTCCATGTTTATAACTGCAAAAAAGTTACAGCCATCTAGTATGCTTGCTACAAAATCTCTGTTTTCTCCAATGAATAAACATGCGATATCCAGTAAGATATTTTGCTGCTGGGGGTTTAGCCCATCGTAACTTAAACGAAGCACTCCTTGTATCGTTTCATTTGGATGTACTTTGAGACTTTCCAGTTCACTTTTCCACTGACCCACAGTTTTGCCACATAAAAAACCACCCAAAACTTTGAGGGCCAGAGGGTGACCTTGCACATAGTTCACAATTTCCTGAGAAACTCTTTTGAATTCTATAGGATAATCTTTTTCTTTAAAGGCATAGGAACAGAAGAGCTCAAGAGATCTATCCTCATCTAGAAAATCCATATCATGGATTTCATCCACTCCATAAGATCTTAGCAACTGTTTATCTTTGCAAGTGAAAATAATCAAACTTCCTTTGCAAAACCAACTAGCTGAACCCGCTAGTGATTCTAACTGCTTGCGATCGTCCACATCATCCAAAACAAGCAGGACCGGCTTACATGGCATCCTTTGCTTTAGTACCCCTGCTCCTTCAGATACATTTGATATTTTCAAATTTTCTGTTTTCATGATCTTTTCAATCATGTGCCTTTGGACTTTAGCTAGGTTTCGCTTTTCTCTGACGCCCTCACAAAAGCAACTTCCCTCAAAGTGGACATACATCGAGTTATAAATAGCTTTGGCAAGGGTCGTCTTTCCTATTCCGCTTATACCACATATTCCAATCATGTTAACATTATCTGACCCAACAAAGCGTGACAAGTCTAATTTGTCGAAATGGAAATCGATGCCAACAAGGTTCTCACCAACATCTAAGGGTCCGTCACATAATGTTTTGACGATTTCTCCGGAAATGGAATCGATGAACTTGGACTCAAACCTGTTAACCACAAAGACACAATAAGTAAGAGAAACTACATTGAGTTAAGCTTTAGTAGAGCTACAAGAAATTTACCCATTTGCCAAGTCCTGAAGATCCCATCCAGATATACCAGCTGCCATGGATAAAGCTTCTTTCCAATTATCCACCTCTGTTTTATTTGAAACTTCGTGGTTAATGAATGCTTCTGCATAACTCCTTTTCTGTCTCCTCACCACGTCAGGCTTGACATCATAAAAGATAATCCGAACCTCATGTTTCGGATTCTCAATCTTCTTGCACTCAAGTATTTTGACAAGTTCCCTCAGACACCATGTTGAAGAAGCGTAATTTTTGGAGAAGATAACAATCAAAAATCTCGATTCTTCAATGGCCTTGTAGTGTTGAGGAGATATCTCTTCTCCTTTTGGCAATTCGTTATCGTCTCTAAAGGCATGGATTCCTTTTTGCTTGAAATCCTTGAAAAGATGATCCATGAAGGTTTTGCGGATATCACCACCTCTGAAACTTACAAAAACGTCATATTTCCACCGATGAGGAATGGACCTAGTAGCCATTATCAATAATGAGACCGAGCTGCGTTCACAAGTAAATAAATTCAGAAAGAGTGGGCATTACGAATAACAAAGATAGTGATTTTGCAGTTATGAAAATCAATTGGAACTACAAATGGCATTTCATCAACAATTCTTTTCACTAAAAATGTGACTCCGCTTCATATTTTTGACGTTTTATCCCAAGAAAAAAAAATCAAAATCAAAAACGAAAATATGTGATTTTGCAATTTAGTCTTGATGATTATTTTATACAATGTCCAAAATTTTGTTGAAAATTTTGGAATTGAAAAAAAAAATGGGTTTTCTAAAATTTAAAATGTTTCCTTCGACTAAACGTGTCCAAGAAGTGTGATTGCGTAATTCAATCTAATAAGCTTTTTTTTTTTTTTTTTTAGTACATGTGAGTCACACTTTATTCTATTATACCATGTGCTTTAATGCTTTAATAATTACCCGAACACCTTGGACAATTTAATGCTTTAAAATAAGAGTAACCACAAAAAATGTTAAAAAATTATTTATAGTTGGTATACAACAAGTTATAATTAGATGAACAAATACAAAATGGCAAAATAGATAAAAAGTAAGATATCAAATTAGATCTAATAAGTTAAGAAATGAGACTGTAAAAGAAGAAGACTTACAGATTACCAGTTGGATGGAAGAAGTGTTTGAGAGTGACGTACTGTTGGTATGAATGGTAGTTCAAGTGAAGGAGACTGGGGTTGACTCCAAGTCAATTTTAAATGTCTAAGTTGCACTTTTAGTCTCTTGGTTTTAGATATTGAGTCTACTAATGAGTCTCAAAGTGAGGTATTGTTTTGACAATGTCAAAGTTGTAACAACTGAAAATTGAACTCTACTAATGATCGTTAATCGGATTTATTTAATAGATGGTTAATGAAAAACATTTTCTTTTGTTGTACAAGAATCATGTGTTGGTACATTAAATGCTTTAGTTTGGAAGCCCCGTCCGGCTGAACATGTCGGTAAGCCGGAAGGCGAAAAAATAAAGTATCACACTATCGCTACAAGATACTATGATACTGGGGGGGACATGTCGGCGTATATGGCCGACCGGCTCTAGCCGAACGACCATTCAAGCCCTTCGGACAAATGAGTAACTTCAGAACAGGACAACTTAGAACATATGAATCCGAAAGGTTCTATCCGAACGGATCCCCATGTCCGAACGGCTCACGTAAGCCGCTCGGACCAACGGTCACCTCCAGATCAGGAAGTCAACTTTGATATTAGTAGTATGTGAGATAATTGCCGGAACCATGTCAGGTCATAAGAAAAGACCCAAACAGGGCAAAGTGCCAGCTACCGCGCAAAAGTATCACCGTCACATTTGGACTCATCCGATGGGGACAAAAAAAGGTCTCCTATATAAAGGAGCGATCTCCACAGTAATGGTAACTCATTTTTACACACAGTACTTAACTCTCTAATAAACTTATTATCTTCCGATACTTACTCTCACGCCGGAGTTTGGTCCTGGGGTCACACCCGGGGCGAGACTAACGCTTTTACTTTCTTAGCAGCTATCCGGAGGACTTGACGGACTCAAGGCCGAAGGATATTTTGAAGAACTACCTTACCCGCAGAAAAATACTTAAACATTGGCGCCATCCGTGGGACCCGACATTCAATCTACCAAAGCTATAGAATGTCAGGTTCCGAACATCCGCAAGGATCTGGCGGAAAGAGTGTCGAAACTCTCCCGTCAACCGTGCTGGACGCGGGGACGCCGAGTCTCCCGCGGTTACCCGAGAACAACTGGAAGGGTATATCTCCGCCCTCAAGTCCATGGTCCAGGAACACAATAGACAAAGCGCTATGCGGCCAATACATCTAGACTGGGGTGAAGAAGACATTCTGAAGGAGGCCGAGGTGCCAAAGGAAAAGCAAGGGATTGTCACCGGGGACAAGATACCAGACGCTGACTTGGGTAAACCTTTCAAGGAAGTTAGGAGGTCACCTTTCACCCAAAGGATCATCGAATTCTCATCACCGGAGCACAAAATGCCCTCGCACATCAAGCTATACGATGGGTCAACGGACCCCCAAGATCACCTCAATCGGTTTACCGGGGCGGCAGGTCATGGGGAGTGGCCCATGCCCGTCTGGTGTAGGATGTTTCAACAAACCCTGGACGGAAGGGCGAGAGGGTGGTTCGACCGCCTTCCTCCGGGAAGCATAGACGAATGGGCGGATCTAAGAGCTCAGTTCGAAACTCGTTTCTCCCTTCACAAAGCATGTACCAAAGACCCAACGGAGATAACAAAGATTGTTAGGAAAGCCAATGAGACTTTTCCAGAATTCAAGGAAAGGTGGACTACGGAAACAGGATTCATACAAGGAGCTCCAGAAATTATGAGAATCTATTCATTCATGGACGGATGTAAGTGTCCGGAGTTGGCCAAAAGGTTTGCCGACAAAATTCCTAAAACTGTTGATGAAATGATGATTCATGTGGACGATTTTGTGAGGGCAGAAGCAGCATTCGCTAATACCGAACTGCCAAGAGGAGAGAGCTATGACCAATACAGGAAGAAGCCGACTGGGTCTTTCCGAAAGGATGATAGAGGATACAGAGGATCGGGGAATGATCATAGGAGCGAAGGACGATCCGGATACCACCCCAAGGATCGACAGACCCAATACCGATACCGAGACCGGCCGGCACCATACCTTCCTGCGCGTAATGACCATCAGAATCACGATGCTCCCCGTTTGACGCTTGACTCACTCATAAAACGACCAAGAGAAATCCTTGCCACCGAGCAACAACTGCGTCTGCCTCCCCCAAGGCCTATGAGGGATCCACCGAAGAGAGAGCACCAGGACAGATACTGTGAGTATCACGGTGAGAAGGGACATTACACGAATGACTATTATCAATTGAAAAGGCAGCTGGAATTGGCTTTAGAATCTGGGAAGTTAAATCACCTAGTCAAAGATGTGCGTCAGAAGGGAAAGGGTGCGCCGAAGAAGGATCTTCCGGCCAAAGATAAAATAATAAACATGGTCAGCGTAAGGACGCAGCAGCAGAAGAGAAAGTCTAGGGAACATGAGGAGGGATGGATGAATGTTCCAATCACTTTCCCTTCCATACCCGCCGGTGATGTATCTGATGAACCCCTCATTATTGAGGCCATGATGGAAGGATACTTGGTAAGGAGAGTTTTCGTGGACGAAGGAGCGTCGGTGGAGGTCATGTTTGAACACTGCTTCGATAACTTGAGCCCAGAGATAAGGTCTCGGCTAAAATAGACGCAGACGGATCTGCTAGGGTTTGCCGGGCAGGTGACTAAACCTCTGGGGAAAATAGAGCTGGATGTGTCATTCAGAGAAGGGGGATTATACAGAAGAATGACAATGGAATTCACAGTCATACGCGCACCCTCACCGTATAACGTAATTCTGGGGAGAACCGGACTGAAAATGTTAAGAGCAATCCCATCAACCATACATGCTATGATGAAATTCCCAACTCCTAGGGGAATAGCTACTTTGAAGGCTCGACAGATAGTTATTTCGGAATGTCAAAGATTGGAAGAATCTCAAAGAACTCGCAAGCGGGGTGAAGAATCGGCGGAAGAAGAGACGGAAGCAAGTGTTCCGGAGGAAGTCATGGTAAACCCGGCTTATCCGGAACAACTTGTGACCATCGGAGGGAGTTTGTCACCGGAGTGCAAAAGAAAGCTAAAGTCACTTCTCAAGAAGAATATGGACGTTTTCGCCTGGATTCCAGCGGACATGACAGGAGTACCCAGGCGCATCGTCGAGCATACGTTGAATGCCAATCCGTCAGTGGAGCCAGTATGCCAAAAACGCAGGGTGCTGGCACCCGATCGAAGTTTAGCCGTGACAAAGGAGGTGGAAGAATGGGTAAAGGCAGGTATCGTCCGTCCGGTAAAATATCCGACGTGGATCTCTAATCCTGTTCTTGTTAAAAAGTGTGACGGAAGTTGGCGCATGTGCATTGACTTCAAGAATATCAATTCAGCCTGCCCGAAAGATTACTATCCGCTACCAGAAATCGACCTGAAGATAGAGTCCGTCATGGGATTCAAATACAAGTGCTTTTTGGACGAGTACAAGGGGTACCATCAGGTCCAAATGTCTAAAGAAGATGAAGAGAAAACAACTTTTTACACAGATCAAGGGACGTATTGCTATACCAAAATGCCTTTCGGATTGAAGAATGCCGGAGCAACGTATCAACGTATGGTGGACACAGCCTTTCGGTCGCGGATAGGACGGAACTTGGAAGCATATGTAGACGACATGGTCATTAAGAGCAAAGAGGAAAATGAAATGCTAGCTGACATCGCCGAAACGTTTGATAACTTGAGAAGGATCAACATGAAACTGAACCCCAAAAAATGCTCATTCGGAATGGAGGAAGGGAAATTCTTGGGATATATGGTAACTTCTGAGGGGATCAGGGCCAACCCGAAGAAGACGAAAGCTTTGATGGACATGCAGTCCCCCCGAATGTTGAAAGAAATGCAAAGTTTAAGTGGCAAGTTGGCAGCTTTAAATCGATTCTTGGCTCTGTCAGCCGAGAGATCATTACTGTTTTTCAAAACTCTGAAGAACATCACCAAAGAGAACAAGGAACAATACCGGTGGACAGAAGACGCGGAGAACGCGTTTCAAGAAATGAAGAAATTGATAGCAGACCTCCCATCTTTGATTACACCCATGCCCAAGGAAACACTCTATGTGTACCTGGCGGTAGCCAAAGAGGCCGTTAGTGCGGTTCTTTTAGCTGAAAGAAGGGGAAAGCAACATCCGGTGCACTACGTGAGCCGAACTCTCAACGAAGCTGAAAGGAACTACGCGTCGATGGAGAAGTTAGCATTATCTCTATTGCACATGTCGAGAAGATTAAGAAGGTACTTTGAGGCACACCCGATCAAGGTTATCACCGATCAACCTATCAAACAGATACTCAACAAGGCCGAAGCTTCTGGGAAGTTGGTCAAATATTCCGTAGAGCTGGGCGCGTACAACATCACCTACGAGCCTCGGAGTGAAATTAAGGGCCAAGTTTAAGCGGACTTCCTTTCTGAAACTCCCATTGGAGAAAATCCGGAGTGATACTTTAGCCAGCCGGATGTGAAGGTTGAAAAAGACAAAGCAGAAAAGTGGCTGCTATACACCGATGGAGCATCCAATAAGAAAGGTTCCGGTGCGGGACTTGTTTTGGTAAGTCCGGACGGCGTGGAATACACTTACGCCCTTCGACTAGATTTCGAAAGCACGAACAATAAGGCAGTGTACGAAGTGTTACTGGCGGGGCTTCGGAGAGCCGAAGGGATGCACGTGAAGTGTATTGATGTACGGGTGGACTCTAAGCTGGTATCGAATCAAATAAATGGGGATTACGTAGCGAGCAATGAAAGCATGATCAAGTATTTAGCCAAGGCAAAAGAATGCATAGCAAAGTTCCAATACTTCTCCATCCGGAACATCCCCAGAGGACAGAACCAAAAGGCCGATGTACTAAGCAAGCTAGCTACGGTAGCTTTTGATCATTTGACGAAGGAAGTGCTAGTAGAAGTGCTAAGGGAAAGATCCACCGATGGAAAAGAGATCAACGACATAGTGGAAGAAGAGGGGGACAATTGGATGACTCCCATCGTTCGATGCCTAGAGGAGGGAATATGGCCGGAAGACCAAAATGAAGCTCGGGCATTGAGGATGAAAATCAGTCAATATGTCATGGAAGATGGAGTGCTATACAAAAAGGAGTACTTAGTTCCCATGTTGCGATGTGTTGGTCCATTGCAAGCAAATTATGTGATCAGGGAAATACACATAGGGGCGTGCGGCATGCATATGAAGCCAAGATCAGTAGTGGCAAAGGCCATGCGGCAAGGATACTACTGGCCTACTATGCACCGGGATGCTCGTAATGAAATTCAGAAGTGTGACTCATGCCAAATACATGCCCCAATTCCGAAACTCCCAAAGACAACACTCACACCCATTATGGCTCCTTGGTCGTTCTATCAATGGGGTATGGACATCCTAGGTCCATTACCAGAGTCAGCCGGAAGGATAAAGTTCATCATAGTGGCTATCGACTACTTCACCAAGTGGATAGAAGCCAAACCGCTGGCAAGGGTGATAGGAAAGGACGTGATAAAATTTGTACGGGACAATGTAGTTTGTCGTTTTGGCCTACCAAGTGTAATCGTAACGGATAACGGAAAGCAGCTGGTTGATAACCCTTTCAAACAATGGTGTGAGAAGTTAAACATCCAGCAAAAAACACGGCTGTGGCACACCCACAAGCGAATGGTCTTGTGGAAAGAGCAAACAAAAGTTTACTGGAAGGAATTAAGACAAGGTTGGGTCGAACGAAGGCAGGATGGGTAGATGAGTTGCCAAACGTTTTGTGGGCTTGCCGAACATCACTGAAGCAAAGTAATGGAGAAACGCCTTTCAGCTTGACGTACGGTAGCGAGGCAGTGATACCGGCTGAGATCGGCATGCCAACTCATCGAACGATGGTCATACGAGAGGGAATAGACGAGGATGATACGCGCCGGATTGAAGAATTGAACGAAAGGGAGATGCGTTTAAATTTAGACCTACTGCAAGAAAGGAGGGAAGAAGCAGCAATACAGGAAGCACGATACAAAACAAAGATGGAGCAGTACTATAATAAGAAAGTCCGTCCAGTATCTTTTAGACCGGGAGATTTCGTCTACTGAAAAAATGAAGCAAGTCGAGCAGAAGACCAAAGCAAGCTAGGCCCAAAGTGGGAAGGAACCTACCGGATAACCGAAGCATATCAGTGTGGTTCCTACAAGCTGGAAACTATGGAGGAGGAAGAAGTGCACAAGAAATGGCACGCAATCAATCTAAGGAAATGCTTTCTTTAGGGACAAATGTGTAAGGCTATGAGCCATTGTAAACGAATTCATTATGAAATATCATATATTCTCCTCCGGGTTGAAGAGGAGAAAATTTTCCACATATTGTTGCAAGCAAAGACAAGGCAGTCGCGCGGCTCCGGCGAGGATTAGCTACCCTCACCCGGCCCGCGCAGCCAAAACTTAGCCGAGGCGTATCCGCCCCTAACGGCAATAATTAGTCCTCAAATAAAAAGGCACATGCCGAGGCGTATCCGCCCCTAACGGCAATAATCAGTCCTTAAATTAAAAGGCACATGCCGAGGCGTATCCACCCCTAACGGCAATAATTAGTCCTCAAATAAAAAGGCACATGCCGAGGCGTATCCGCCCTAACGGCAGTAATCAGTCCTTAAATGAAGAGGAAACATGCCAAGGCGTATCCGCCCCTAATGGCAGTTGTTAATCCTCAAAACGGTCGACCTTCAATGATATTACACTTTTATCCTATTATATACATTTAGTTACGTAATTGTCATAAAGTCATGTCGAGTCGAGCTTGATATGCCGATTTTTCATTGAGTTCGAGCTTTAAATGTGGAAATAATCGAGCTCGAGTCGAGTCGAGTTTCGAGCTCAAACTTGAGATGACGAGCCGAGCTCGAGCTTGAATTTCAAAGCTCGACCGAGCTCGAGTTTTGGTAATCGAATCAAGTTCAAGCTCGGCAATACTCGGCTCGACTTGGCTCGTTTACACCCCTAATTTGGTTCACCGAAAGAAGTTACGGACAAAAGAAACAACAGGTATAATTTCTGAGATTAACATGTGGGTCTATAACTATGTGTTAGTGTTGTACAAAATATCAGAACAAACATCGGAGGCTAAGAGTTTGTGAACAAAAAAAATAGCTAATGTAAATGTACAAAAGCCGAAACACCATATAGTTGCTCAGATAGCCCCAATATGTAGTCTTCTTCTACAGACTTCTCTGTTCGACAGTGGCAATCATGTCTATACAATTCTTCATTAATGACTTGGCCTGCTCATTCTTTTTAATCTCCCACTGATGAAGAAGTTTTGTTGTTTATCCATTATTTTAACTTTAACTTATTGATATTTATCCTTTGCAATGCGTCAAATGTGATAAGCTCATTTCGAATGAAATGCAATTAGTTTTGTAAAAATGCACGGCATGAAAAAAATTTAGGTGCTTAAGTTTGTCAAAAAAAAATAATAATAATAATAAATAAATAAATAAATAAAAATTAAGGCAACTACCTGGAACAACACTATGCATTGAAACCGGTAGTTTTATATAGGAACTGATAAGCATTATACAAATTATTCAAGTATCGCTAACATTAAAGCATCTTGAGAGGACACAGCTGAGACCGGAGACAAATCGACACATGTACTTCAACTGAGTATCAAAGTAACAAGACATATTTGAAGAAAAAAAAGAAGGTGAAGACCAATGATAAGGGTAAGGCAATCTTGGAATAGAACCGGTGGTTAATACTCATATAAATGGTAAAAGATGTAACTTTGAGAACGGGGTGAAATCTGACCCGTATGTAAATGGGTCGAAATACATGTAGCATCTCCAGGCAGCTAACTCAAGGAACTGATGCAACGAAGAACAGATGCAGAAGGCATGGATCAAAGAATAACGTTTTCAGCAATCAAAACAAATATCTAAATTTTTATAACAAAAAATGAACATGTCTCAATTGTTGGTCGGAAATCCAAACAATCTACAGACAAGCTGAAGAGTAATAGTTTGCCTGTATAATAATACTAATATTTTCTATTGGTATACATTTCATCAAACACAGATGTGCATCTCCTACACGGGAGCTCTTTATCTAAACTAAAGACATGGATTATTGAATAAAACGACCAAAAAAAAGTTACAATCTATAAAGGACATATAGTTTGACATATAAAATATTATAATAAAGGTTTTTTATTAGACTACCATGACCATTCGATTCTATTTCGATATTTGGTGAATCACGTATTAACGTGTTTGTGTTATTATAATATAATAAACAAAAGTTCGAATTTTTCCCATAAAACTGGTTAACAGAACAGTAACGGTAATTAATATATGATTAACTGTTACAAATTATAGTGGAAATTTACAGAATGCTACACCATCCTCGTTCATTATGGACTTGAGATAAACATGCTAAAAGTGTCAACACAAAGGTTGGTGAGTTCATAGAGTTTGTAAGTAAAACAGTTGATTCCATTAATTTCAAGTGTGAGTGATAATTGTAATAAATACAAATATTGGTGAAATAAGTAGTGGGTTACGTTGGGTGAAATCCAACGTAATTCTTTTGCCCTAACCGGGTCAAAGATTGGGTGAAATCCATGAATAATTAGTTTGCCCTTACGCTGGGTGAAATCCAACGTACCGGGTCAAAGATTGGGTGAAACCCATAAGTAATTCGTTTGCCCTTACGTTGGGTGAAATCCAACGTACCGGGTCAAATATCGGGTGAAACCCATAAGTAATTCGTTTGCCCTTACGCTGAGTGAAATCCAGCGTACCGAGTCAAATATTGGGTGAAACCCATAAGTAATTCGTTTGCCCTTACGTTTGGTGAAATCCAACATATCGGGTCAAATATTGGGTGAAACCCATAAGTAATTCGTTTTCCCTTACGTTGGGTGAAATCCAACGTACCGGGTCAAAGATTGGGTTAAATCCATAGAATTTGTATGTAAATAAGTTGAACACAAGTTTTCAAGTTTGGTTGACAGTGGGCTACGTTGTTATACACCCGTAGTTTGTTTGTTTATAAATCAGCTGAGTACAATGTTTAAGGTAAACGAGTAAATTTGTATGTAGAACGAGCATGTATCTCCCCCAAATAGTTCAAAATAAGTGAAAGAAGGCTATGACTCACCTTGAGTGTAGCTTGCAAGGTGAAATGCAAAATCGAGTGAATTACAGGAACGACTCCAACACACGACCTAAATAATAGTGAAGTCTGAGAATTTGATCGTTTTGACTTAATATAAATAGTGATTGTGAAAACGAATAACGTATAACGATATGGTTTGTGATGAGTGTGAGTGAGTGTTAAGCTTAAAATGCTTCAAGTTCAAAAATAATAATATTATATTTTTTTTATGTTGTTGAAATCATAAATATCGTTTCCTCGAAAGTGATTGAACGAAATGTTAAGTTAATCGTTAAAAATTCGTTATATAAACGTATAAACGTTATGTGATAAAATATAGTACGAGTCGTCAAAATGTGTGTGATTGTGTTGAAAATGGTGAAATATGAAATAGAAATGAATATGGTATAAATTTTCTGTTTGGTCCTTGTACTTATACAAATTTTACACTTTTCACCCTAACGGAGTTAGTTTTGCACCGTTAATCCATGTTTACATTTTTAGTCCAAAACGGTTCCAAAATGACTTTTTAAGCTTCATGTTTACTTTTTTTGTATTTTCCAACCTCAAGTTACTCAATTTACAGTTTTGAACATAGTTTTGTGAAGTTGGCAATTTTAACCCGAAATGTGAAATATTTTGCAAAACAAGTCCAAAAATCACAAAAATAAGGTGAAGTGATTTCTGAAAGTGTTTATAACTTTAGAAAGCTTATTCAAGTCTAATCCAACTGCTTATTTGCTAAAGAGCTTATTTTTCAGCTTAATGGGCTTAACGAGTTGAAAATTAAAGGCCCATTAAGATTTTTGATCCGTTGGGTTTAGAAGCAAAGTGGGCTTATCATTGGGCTTATTTAAGGGTTATAAAAACATATCAAAAGATCTTATATGACCATCTTATTCCAAGTGCTTAAAAATCGCTTATTGGGCTTAAAAGCCCATGCGTATAAAAATGGGATTTTCGACTGCTTATCAATAGCGATAGTTTTAAGGTTCAAAAGAGACTTTTTAGAGCTTGTGTCAAGTGCTTATTTTAGTAGCTTATTAGTTGATCTTATAAGGAATCGAGTTGAGTAATAAAAACTATGTGTTGTGTGTGAGTATTCGGTTTTAAAGGACCATTTCTATGTGACCAAACATAAAGGCCAAAAATGATATATAACTTGTAATATGTGTTATATTATTATACGATGTGATATAGGTTTAAAATGGTGCTCGAAAGGTGATAAAGTGAGCATGTGAGTGTCGAAGGGTGATGTAAATCGATTGTTGGCCATCTCTTGAAAGCGACCAACATGTATATGCGAGAAATAAAATAATAGGAACTCGTAAAATTCAAGAGGAAGTAAATATGTGTTCGAAGTAAATATGAACCATGCATGAAATGATAAAATCAAAGGAAAGTATGGAAAGTGAGTCGAAGGACTTACTACACGTTAAATGGTGGTGAGTTTAACGTGTAAAAGGACTAGAAATCGAAAGGAACTCGCGTATCCCGTTAGAACTATCACCAAAGCTTTCGAATGTGGCTTGAACGACTTGAAATGGTTCGAAATGGCTATGGACTTGCTCCTTTCCTTGGATGATCTCGGCAGTGAACAAACTAGAGAGGAATGTGATATTTGGCTAAGTGTGAAAAGAGAGTTCGAGTGTGTGTGTAGTATACGTGTACATACACGTGTATATATATTCATATATTGTACAATAATGCAACAAGTTAAGTTGAATAGTAGAAGTGGCAGGGATTTGGTGAAGTATACTCGAGTTCTAAGACTTTTGAGGAGGGCTTGGAGTGTTGATTTGGTCGATGTCGGGTGGTATACATTTATATGTATGTCGACATGTGTTAATGGGTCCAAAACAAATGTTAGCATGTGATATTGTGTAAGAAGGTGAAAAACATGCTTCTAAACCCATAATTGATTGATGTGTGCGTGTTCGTATGCTCTAATTTATACCCACGGTATGTCGTTGTGGTTTTAGCAGTATTCAAGTTTTAAATTTATATTTAGCCGACTTATTAATAACACACACACTTTAACGAGCAGTGTACCCGGTCAGTATGAATATAATGGTAAGTAGAGTGTCGATCACTAAGAGTGGAACGTATTATCTAGTTATTCTAATCAGTATTTTAATATATTAAGTTAGCTATACAACCTAATCTAACGCAAGGGGGGTTCAGCCTGAGAGACTGGCACGATTTGGTTGCAATTAAATATAAACTAAACTAATAGGCACGAATCAGCGAATAGCACACACGTACACAGATAAATACTCGAGACAATAAGAAGACCTGTCCTGATAGTTAAGTAGCTTGTCACTTGTTTTATTGCTAGTTTTATATGAAGTGTATGTAATTAATCCTTTCTCGTTGGTTCTAATCTTATCGGCGAGTAAACCCTTAATGATTACTTATGACTATCCTATTTATCTTTCTTCCTACTTTTCTACAGACGATAGAATGCATAGGCGATCTAATAAATAGGCGAGGGCAGAGGCATGGCGACCCGATCAACGCTCAGCTAGACACAGAGGTTATCAATGCACTAATAAAAGTCACCAAAGACATCAACATATAAACTTTAATTAATGGGAAAGCAATTTTAAGAGGAGTGCAATCTTTCCGTTGTCACATTACACAAGCCTGTTAGCATTGAATTTATGCTATTTTGGAAGTGATGGTCATTTATAGCTTTCCCACATGTCAGTGCATAACCCGAGCTTCAACGTAATGGCTTATGCACACATGTCAGTGCATAACCCGTTCTTCAAAGAAAGGAAAGTGCTTAGTCAAAATCAATGGCTTCTGAGAGACTCACTCAAGAACCCGAGCTTAACCCAATGGCTCTTGGACACATCAGTTCAGGACCCGAACTTCAAATAAAGGAAAGTGTTGTGCAAAACCAATTTCTTTTTCTAACACTTATCCTAAAAACAAATGAAGATATTTTTTCCTAACATATCTTCAAAGATTTTCAAAATCTTCTCCATCTTAAGCACATTTTCTTCAAGATTTTTCAATAAGATTTTTCCAAATCTTTCATAAAGTGCTTAAGATAACTCCCTCCTAAACTCTTAAAACTGCTTTTAAACTAAAATGTTTAACCATATGCTTTGTTTAAGGGGGAGTAGAAAATCAAAAATGTTCCAATTTCATGCTCAAATCCGTCTATCTCTCCAAAAAGTTTCATTTTAATCAGTTGATATCAAAAATATCACTGCATGCTATTTTTGAGGGGGAGAAGATGTGATTAAAATGTGATCAAAAGAGAATCTCAAAAAGAGTTCTTCAAAAAGACTCAGCATGAACCCTCGAATTGACGAAAGATAAATGTCAGTAATCGAAAAGACTAGTCCGGGACGGGTAATAATTTCAAGATGGTTATCCATTGATGTAAACGTGTCTCGCAAAGGACTTGTCTGAGTAGAATGTACCAATTCGAGAGATGATCTTTTGATATGACCGGGACGGGTAATAATTTCAAGATGGTTATCCATTGATGTAAACGTGTCTCGCAATGGTCATATTAATTGAAAATCGATCAGTTCAAAAAGTGCGAACTCTACCCAACATGTGCAATTCTTTCTTAAATCTCATAAGTACATGTGAAGGGGGAGTATTTCAGAAAATGCAAAACTCTCAATGTGTTATCTAAAATGTGTTTTCTAATAAACACTTTGAGAGATTTTCACAAATGGTTTTATGGCAAGTGATCAACAAACCTAGGATAATCATGGAGTTATAAGGTGATTATGGTTAGGTTATGTCCTATGATCCGCCAGAGCCGGAGGGATCTTCCCAAGGACAATTCCAATAGTCTAGAATTAGAAGTCCTTAGGTAAGATTGAAAAAAGGAGTAAATGAGAAAGGAGAAAGAAGGGGTTGAAGAATTAAAAAGAAAAGTTTTTGTAAGGGTGAAAAGAAATAGCCCTCCATGAAAACTTAGGTCAGAAACCGGGTCAATACATCTGCTATCGGTACTCACTAAGGTGATACTGGTATTGAAGACAAGACGTCATGGACCCAGTGATGCATTTGCACCACCCCTCCTATCCACTCAGATATCTCTCAAAAGATATTTGTTTCATTTCTCACGGAGAACACTGCATAATCTATCGACCTCTCACTCCGAGATGTGTTGATATTGAAAAGGTGGCACTCTGCTCCATGCCTCCGACGACTAAAACCAAAACGCACATTATAGAGTCTAGAGCCATGAGATTCATCAAAGATCTCTTAGGAACACTTCCTATGCAATACACTTGTGTTCATTAAAAGGATACAAGTTGTATGAGTCTTAATGAGATCTTTAGATCTTGCCTCATGACATGATGGCCGCTGGACGATTTATTGCTAACTGTCTTATGCAGGTACTAACGAAAGTCCATTCACCATCATCATCTACAACGTAGACGCATCTGATCAGAAGAAGTAGATCAAGGCAAGAACATTCAAAGTCAATACTTTGAAGATCACAGAGCATGAAGGAACAATGAATCAAGTCTATTATACATTGACACTCAAAGTTCAAGTCGTCAAAAGCAAAAGACCAATCACCGGAGCATCATTGAAATGACCATCCCTTAGGGGGAGATTGTTAGCATTGATTTTATGCTATTTTGGAAGTGATGGTCATTTGTAGCTTTGAACTTTAGTATCATGTATAATATGTATTAAGTAGAGTGGGCTTATAGCATTAGTATTGATAGCATCTTAATTATATGTGTAGTGCAACATATAAGCCCACCCATGGTCCATGTAAAAGCCCATCCAAAGCCTTTTGGATGTGGCTGCCAACATACAAAACCAAACACTCTCTCATTTAGCAAGGGTGCTAGTGAGAGAGTGTGTGTGTATTTCCTCTTTTCTCTCAATCTAATATACATACATTTCCAGGTTTCATCTCCACTGCCACCATCTCACCTTATCTATCATTCTTATATTTCTCATCATATCATCTTCTATATTATTCTCTTTCTTATTTCCATCTATTCTTCTTGTTCTTGCTGCCATTCGATCTACAATATAAGTGGGTATGATAAAGTAGGATTTCGACTCTTAACAAAGCCCATCAATCCTGATGAATTAAAGTTTACTAATACAATAAAACAAAACTACTTAATGAATTAAATACATGCAGGACCTTCTTACAGCTCTTGTATCTTCGTTCAAGGTGTGTCTTGTGCTGCTACTTCGACTGAATTCGGCCTTAGGTTTCTGTGGTCTTCGGTCTTCTAAAACTAGGGCTCTCGAAATTCGTCTGGTCTTGGGGTATTTATAGTTTCTGTCTGAGGGTAAGATGCGGCGCATCTAATAAGTAGATGCGGCGCATTGACTTAACTTCGCGTGGGGTCCAAGATTAATATATTCAGGAATATTCGTACACCGCCAGAAGATGCGGCGCATGTCCTTGCTGTCTTGGATAATATCTTGTGAAATCTTGATAGTGATGCGCCGTATGTAATAAGTAAGATGCGGCGTATCTGGAGCAGAATGTCTTGATCTTGTACATTTCAGTAGACTCTTAACTTCTTGCTTGTTTTGCTCCATAATTAGTCCAAAATCGCCAAGTTTCACATAATACTTGTTTTTACCTGAGAATTACAAAAGTAAACATTAACGTATCAATTCTCACAGATAATATAATAAAACAAGTCAAATAAATAGGATAAATGATGGTAATAAAATGTACTTATTTGAGTTCATCATTGATCATAGAACATCAAATGTCCTAGGTGAAATAAAGTTTAGATCGATTTGGTAAAATGGTGTGAAAATATGTGTGAACTTGTACACTTGTCGAGGGTGATTCACTTTGGACCTCGTTAGGTGATCAAACATTCGAATGAGGGAGTGAGACTTCGAAACCTTGATTGTTTGGTGTTTGGAGATTCGAATGAAGGAAAATGTTACATAGTTCATGTGTCGAATTCGAAAGAAAACAAAGCCAAGTATGGGTGAGTGAACTGAGTGAATATAAGTGTGTTAATAAAAATTATGAAATTGGGTTGGGCTTGTGAATAGTACTTTGGGCCATGAATAGTAAATGGATCCGTTTGGTGTATAGTGAGTGTTTTTTATTCGTCGTGGTCCGCGTGTGAGCTCGTTCCAATGTGCTTGTAAATTACATATCAATGTGTTTGTAATAAACAAAATTTTCAAATTTTGCTCATAAAAATGGTTAACTGAACAGTAATGGTGCTTAATACTTGATTAACGTTTACAAATTACTGAGGAATTTAGGAATTTTACAGATTGCTACAGAATCCTTCCTAAGAAGAGATGTAATTTGACTTCAATTCATAAATCATATAGAACACGCTTCAACTTAATATTTGTTGAGCATGTTCACACTTTTGTATGACTGACTTAGTCCAAAACCAGCTGTAACGAAGATAAAATTGCTCTATTTGTATCTAGTTTATCAGTTTTCTCTAAACAATATGATGTAATTACTACTACACTCGGCCAGTGCTCATACAGGTATAGAAGAGTTTTTCGAGAATCCGAATTTTTCAAAAAAAAAAAAAAAAATCCAGCAATTAATAAGCAGTTTCATGAAGCAAATAATACATCCATAATCAGTTTTTTTCACATTACAACATGTTCATCAACATACTTAGCTTATAGCGCGCATTTTTAGCAAAACAAAGGATACAACCATTTAGCCTATACTGAAAATCAGCAATGAGCATTTCAGCATTCAGAAAGAACACATGGCGCAATGCTTTGAAGTTGAATAAGGGTTATTTTATTTTCTAAGTTGACTTATGAATGTACAAATATCAAAAACATCAAAGAAAGAAGGACTTGTGAAAATACATGAACAGTGTATCGGTCCAAGGAAGATAATCGCAGCTAGTGTACAAAGACTCCATTGAAATCAAGAAATGGAATGTCACTTATGAATATGAATGAATGTAAGATGTCAAGTTTTACAAGCCGAGTATGAGCTTTATAATATCCCTTATATGTAGGTTTTAGTTTCTTGTTCCATAATCTTTTGTTATTTTGTTGTTTATCCTTTATTTTAACTTTAACTTATTGATATTTATCCTTTGCAATGCGTCAAATGTGATAAGCTCATTTCGAATGAAATGCAATTAGTTTTGTAAAAATGCACGGCATGAAAAAAATTTAGGTGCTTAAGTTTGTCAAAAAAAATAAAATAATAAATAAATAAATAAATAAATAAATAAATAAAAATTAAGGCAACTACCTGGAACAACACTAGGCATTGAAACCGGTAGTTTTATATAGGAACTGATAAGCATTATACAAATTATTCAAGTATTGCTAACATTAAATCATCCTGAGAGGACAGGATTGAGATCGAGGACAAATCGACACATGTACTTCAACTGAGTATCAAAGTAACAAGACATATTTGAAGAAAAAAGAAGGTGAAGACCAATGATAAGGGTAAGGCAATCTTGGAATAGAACCGGTGGTTAATACTCATATAAATGGTAAAAGATGTAACTTTGAGAACGGGCTGAAATCTGACCCGTATGTAAATGGGTCGAAATACATGTAGCATCTCCAGGCAGCTAACTCAAGGAACTGATGCAACGAAGAACAGATGCAGAAGGCATGCATCAAAGAATAACGTTTTCAGCAATCAAAACAAACATCTAAATTTTTATAACAAAAAATGAACATGTCTCAATTGTTGGTCGGAAATCCAAACAATCTACAGACAAGCTGAAGAGTAATAGTTTGCCTGTATAATAATACTAATATTTTCTATTGGTATACATTTCATCAAACACAGATGTGCATCTCCTACACGAAAGCTCTTTATCTAAACTAAAGACATGGATTATTGAATAAAACAACCAAAAAAAAGTTACAATCTATAAAGGACATATAGTTTGACATATAAAATATTATAATAAAGGTTTTTTATTAGACTACCATGACCATTCGATTCTATAACCCCAATCCGTAGACAAATTATAACCCCTAAACAGGCACAAGGCCCCACCATGTTGTGATAAAGTAGGAAGGTCTTGGAACATACTCAAGTCTGCTGCTTCTTGATCTAAATCTTCATCAAAAACAAGTCTTACACCCATCTTCTTAACTTCAATAGCTTCATTCTCACGAAAACAAAATGTTACAAAATTCTTTGATTCCTCCAATTTCCGTATTTCTTTTGTCGTATAATGCAACCATATCATATCTGACTCATGGATACTTATTGGCTTACCCTCAAAATATTCATCATAGTAGTCTGGACTCCATCCTCCCAAAAGAGCTTCATTTAAGTTCCTTACATTGTATCCAAAACACAATCCGGAAGGTTTTTTTCTCTTAAAAACAACACAAATTCCATATCCCCTTAACTTACTGAAGCTCCAATCTAATGGTAATTCGACCTTTATATGATTTCCCATACTTCTATTTGTGAAATAATTTGGAATGCTATTTCCATCATATATTATATCGATATTCTCAATGGAACTTAAACGGAAGAATCCACATCTGTTATTTTGGATACGCGCATACCGAAGGAAAGAAGAAAATCGGTTTGTAGAGCCTTGGGAAGTTACAGACTGAGTCTCCGATATCGACACCTGGCTATCAATGGCAAGATTCTTGAACAATTTTGGACAATTTCTGAGACAAGTCCGTTTGCTCGTGATTGGGTTTGATCCCGTAACTGAACATAAGGAGGTGCAATCACTTGCGTTAGTGATTTCTAGGCTATGTGGAAGTTCGGGCAACACTTCCAGCTTCTTGCAACCATTAAGTTCAAGTCTTTGAAGACGAGAAAGTTGACTAAGACTGGGCAAGCTAGTAAAATTGTTCCCTTCCAAGTTTAGTTCCTTCAGATGCTTTAACATGTGTAAAGCTTCCAATGAAACTGATCTTTGGAAACCAAGCATTGAAGTCAACCAACTAGACCCTTGGTTGACATTCAAGCATCCCGAGAGATTCAAAACCTGAAGAGAATCCATTTCCACTTTTCTTGGAAAACTCGTAGCCCGCCTGCAGTCTCTCATATTTAAGACAACAAGTCTGTTGAGCATTCCAATTGATGGATGAACTGTAACCAACTTCACACAACCTTCAAGATCTAGCTCTTCGAGATTTTTAATCTCTGAGAAGTCAGGGGTGGTTGTTAGGTTACAACAGTACCTTAGCTTCATTATTTTCAACCTTCCTAAACACTGATATCAATAGAAAAAAGATTAGTTCTTATATCTCTAGGTTTCAAACACAAACACATGTATGAACAAGTAAATACCTTAGGTGTCGTCCAAAGTTGTTTTATGTTGCTGTAAGAGAGGTCGATGGCAACAATGTTTTCTGGATAGAAATCTGAAGGTAAGTACTTGAAAGGGCATCCATGCCAACAAAACAAGCTTAGCTCATTGGACAAAAAATACAAACTTCCTGAGTACTTCACATTGTAGCCCTTCAATTCCACCTTCTGATCAAATTCTTCGTTAGCATAAATTTTCAGGATCCGCAAATTTTTCATAAGTGCAAAAGAATTAGCGTTTATGTGAACCTTTTGACTAGATTCCCTTAACAAAAGGACTAGAACTTCAACTGCTTCAGTCATTTCCACCTGAAAAAGAAAGAATATGTTAACTTAAATTATAAAGAGTAACATATGCAATTCTGTGTACTTTAATATTAATATGAAGGTAAATAAGAATATGCCACTTCTTACTTTCTTTTCACTTGATACATTATAAATTGCAGATGAGATACACAATCTTCTGTGTTTCCCAGTCTTGATAAATTCTTCACGAATAATTTCCCTTGTCATTGCTTTAATCAAGTCATGCATTTGAAGTGACATATTGCTAGAAATCGTGATTAATGACTTATCAACTAGAACTTGCATGTTTGTAACTGCAAACAACTTACAGCTCTCTAGCACGCTTGCTACAAAATCCCTGTTTTCTCCAATGAATGAACATGCAATATCAAGTAAGATATTTTTCTGACGGTCGTCTAGCCCATCGTAACTTGAACGAAGCATTCTTTGTATCCGTTCATTAGGATATACTTTGAGCTTGTCTAGTTCACTAACCCATTGATCCACAGTTTTGCCATATAAAAATTGTCCTAAAACTTTGAGGGCCAGAGGGTGACCTTGCACATAGTTCACAACTTCCTTAGAAACTTTTTTGAATTCTATAAAAGAATCTTTTGCTTTAAAGGCATAGGAACGGAAGAGCTCAAGAGATTGTTCCTCATCTAGAAAGTCCATTTCATGGATTTCATCCACTCCATGTGGTCTTAGCAATTGTTTATCTTTACCAGTGAAAATAATCAAACTTCCTGGGAAAAACCAATCAGGTGACCTTGCTAGTGCTTCTAACTGCTCATGATCATCCACATCATCCAAAACAAGTAGGATCGGCTCTGATGGCATCATCTTCTTTATTACCATAATTCCCTCACCAACACTTGATATCTTCAGATCTTCTATTTTCATGATCTTTCCAATCATATGCCGTTGGACTTGAATCAGGCCTTGTCGTTCTGTGACTTCTTTGACATTTTCACAAAAGCAACTTCCTTCAAAGTGGACATACATCAAGTTATAAATTGCTTTGGCAAGGGTCGTCTTTCCTATTCCGCTTATACCACAAATTCCAATCATGTTAAGATTATCTGACCCAACAAAGCGTGACAAGTCTAATTTGTCGAAATGGAAATCGATGCCAACAAGGTTCTCACCAACATCTAAGGGTCCGTCACATAATGTTTTGACGATTTCTCCGGAAATGGAATCGATGAAATTGGACTCAAACCTGTTAACCACAAAGACACAATAAGTAAGAGAAACTACATTGAGTTAAGCTTTAGTAGAGCTACAAGAAATTTACCCATTTGTCATGTCCTGAAGATCCCATCCAGATAAGTTAGCCGCCATGGATAAAGCTTCCTTCCATTTATCCACCTCTGTTCTATTTGAAACATCATGTTTGGCAAACGCCTTTGCGTAACTCCTTTTTCTTTTCCTCGCAACATCAGGCTTGGTATCATAAAAGATAATCCGAACCTCATGTTTCGGATTCTCAATCTTCTTGCACTCAAGTATTTTGACAAGTTCCCTCAGACACCATGTTGAAGAAGCATAATTTTTGGAGAAGATAACAATCAAAAATCTCGATTCTTCAATGGCCTTGTAGAGTTGAGGAGATATCTCTTCTCCTTTTGGCAATTCGTTATCGTCTCTAAAGGCACGGATTCCTTTTTGCTTGAAATCCTTGAAAAGATGATCCATGCAGGTTTTGCGGATATCACCACCTCTGAAACTTACAAAAACGTCATATTTCCACCGATGAGGAATGGACCTAGTAGCCTTTATCAATAATGAGACCGAGCTGCGTTCACATGTAAATAAATTCAAAAAGAGTGGGCATTACGAATAACAAAGATAGTGATTTTGCAGTTATGAAAATCAATTGGAACTACATTTCATCAACAATTCTTTTCACTAAAAATGTGACTCCGCTTCATTTTTTTGACGTTTTATCCCAAAAAAAAAAAAAAAAAAAAAATCAAAAACGAAAATATGTGATTTTGCAATTTAGTCTTGATGATTATTTATACAATGTCCAAAATTATGTTGAAAATTTCGGAATTGAAAAAAAAAAAAAAAGAAAAAAAAGAAAAAAAAGCGTTTTCTAAAATTTAGAATGTTTCCTTCGACTAAACGTGTCCAAGAAGTGTGATTGCGTAATTCAATTTAATAAGCTTTTTTTTTTTTTTTTTAGTACATATGAGTCGCACTTTATTCTATTATACCATGTGCTTTAATGCTTTAATAATTACCCGAACACCTTGGACAATTTAATGCTTTAAAATAAGAGTAACCACAAAAAATGTTAAAAAATTATTTATATTTGGTATACAACAAGTTATAATTAGATGAACAAATACAAAATGGCAAAATAGATAAAAAGTAAGATATCAAATTAGATCTAATAAGTTAAGAAATGAGACAGTAAAAGAAGAAGACTTACAGATTACCAGTTGGATCGAAGAAGTCTTTGAGAGTGACGTACTGTTGGTATCAATGGTAGTTCAAGTGAAGGCGACTGGGGTTGACTCCAAGTCAATTTTAAATGTCTAAATTGCACTTTTAGTCTCTTGGTTTTAGATATTGAGTCTCAAAGTGAGGTATTGTTTTGACAATGTCAAAGTTGTAACAACTGAAAATTGAACTCTACTAATGATCATTAATCGGATTTATTTGATTGATGGTTAATGACAAACATTTTCTTTTGTTGTACAAGAATCATGTTTTTGTACATTAAATGCTTTAGTTTGTGTATGTTTGTTCATTTCTATTAAGCGATAACGATCAATTTTAGAAATTTTACATTTATGGGTTTATTTCAAGAAACTTAGGGACAATGAGCGTTATATAGCTTCAAATGTATAAATTTGGTTTAGGGGTGTAAACGAGACGAGACAGCTCGCGAGCTATTCGAGATCGACTCGTAAACTACTCGAAATCGACTCGATATAAACGAGTCGAGCTTGAGCTCGAGCTACTCGAGAACACTTTCGAGTCGAGTTTGAGCTCGGAAATACTCGGCTCGTGAGGCTCGCGAGCCCTTATCGAGCTTCACTGATATTACACTTTTACCCTATTATATACATTTAGTTACGTAATTGTCATAAAGTCATGTCGAGTCGAGCTTGATATGCCGATTTTTCATTGAGTTCGAGCTTTATATGTGGAAATAATCGAGCTCGAGTCGAGTCGAGTTTCGAGCTCAAACTTGAGATGACGAGCCGAGCTCGAGCTTGAATTTCAAAGCTCGACCGAGCTCGAGTTTTGGTAGTCGACTCAAATTCAAGCTCGGAAATACTCGGCTCGACTTGGCTCGTTGACACCCCTAATTTGGTTCACCGAAAGAAGTTACGGACAAAAGAAACAACAGGTATAATTTCTGAGATTAACATGTGGGTCTATAACTACGTGTTAGTGTTGTACAAAATATCAGAACAAACATCGGAGGCTAAGAGTTTGTGAACAAAAAAAATAGCTATAATGTAAATGTACAAAAGCCGAAACACCATATAGTTGCTCAGATAGCCCCAATATGTAGTCTTCCTCTACAGACTTCTCTGTTCGACAGTGGCAATCATGTCTATACAATTCTTCATTAATGACTTGGCTTGCTCATTCTTTTCAATCTCCCACTGATGAAGAAGTTTTGTTGTTTATCCTTTATTATTTTAACTTTAACATATTGATATTTATCCTTTGCAATGCGTGAAATGTGATAAGCTCATTTCGAATGAAATGCAATTAGTTTTGTAAAAATGCACGGCGTGAAAAAAATTTAGGTGCTTAAGTTTGTCAAAAATAATAATAATAATAATAATAATAATAATAAATAAATAAATAAATAAAAATTAAGGCAACTACCTGGAACAATACTATGCATTAAAACCGGTAGTTTTATATAGGAACTGATAAGCATTATACAAATTATTCAAGTATTGCTAACATTAAAGCATCTTGAGAGGACACGGCTGAGACCGGGGACAAATCGACACATGTACTTCAACTGAGTATCAAAGTAACAAGACATATTTGAAGAAAAAAGAAGGTGAAGACCAATGATAAGGGTAAGGCAATCTTGGAATAGAACCGGTGGTTAATACTCATATAAATGGTAAAAGATGTAACTTTGAGAACGGGCTGAAATCTGACCCGTATGTAAATGGGTCGAAATACATGTAGCATCTCCAGGCAGCTAACTCAAGGAACTGATGCAACGAAGAACAGATGCAGAAGGCATGCATCAAAGAATAACGTTTTCAGCAATCAAAACAAATGTCTAAATTTTTATAACAAAAAATGAACATGTCTCAATTGTTGGTCGGAAATCCAAACAATCTACAGATGTGCATCTCCTACACGGAAGCTCTTTATCTAAACTAAAGACATGGATTATTGAATAAAACGACAAAAAAAAGTTACAATCTATAAAGGACGTATAGTTTGACATATAAAATATTATAATAAAGGTTTTTTATTAGACTACCATGACCATTCGATTCTATTATAACCCCTAAACAGGCACAAGGCCCCACCATGTTGTGATAAAGTAGGAAGGTCTTGGAACATACTCAAGTCTGCTGCTTCTTGATCTAAATCTTCATCAAAAACAAGTCTTACACCCATCTTCTTAACTTCAATATCTTCATTCTCATCAAAACAAAATGTTACAAAATTCTTTGCTTCCTCCAATTCCTCTATTTCTGTTGTCGTATAATACAACCATATCATATCTGACTCATCGATTCTGACTGGCTTATCCTTAAAACATTGTCGATAGTAGAATGGACTACATCCTCCCAAATAAGCTCCATCAAAGTTCGTTAAATTGTATCCAAAAGATGTGAAATTTGTGGAAGGTTTTTTTCTCTTAAAAACAACACAAATTCCATATCCCCTTAACTTACTGAAGCTCCAATCCAATGGTAATTCGACCTTTATATGATTTCCCATACTTCTATTTGTGAAATAATTTGGAATGCTATTTCCATCATATATTATATCCATATACTCAATGGAACTTAAACGGAAGAATCCACAGCTGTTATTTTGGATACGCGCATACCGAAGGAAAGAAGAAAATCGGTTTGTAGAGCCTTGGGAAGTTACAGACTGAGTCTCCGATATCGACACCTGGCTATCAATGGCAAGATTCTTGAACAATTTTGGACAATTTCTGAGACAAGTCCATTTGCTCGTGATTGGGTTTGATCCCGTAACTGAACATAAGGAGGTGCAATCACTTGCGTTAATGAATTCTAGGCCATGTGGAAGTTCGGGCAACACTTCCAGCTTCTTGCAACCATTAACTTCAAGTATTTGAAGATGAGAAAGTTGAATAAGACTGGGCAAGCTAGTAAAATTGTTCCCTTCCAAGTTTAGTTCCTTTAGACATGATAAGCCTCCAAGGCCATCAGGTACTTGCACTAAATTGCAGTACCTTAAATTCAGATACTTTAACATGTGTAAAGCTTCCAATGAAACTGATCTTTGGGGATGTTGTTGGTTCCATATGAAACCAAGCATTGAAGTCAACCAACTAGACCCTTGGTTGACATTCAAGCATCCCGAGAGATTCAAAACCTGAAGAGAATCCATTTCCACTTTTCTTGGAAAACTCGTAGCCCGCCTGCAGTCTCTCATATTTAAGACAACAAGTCTCTTGAGCATTCCAATTGATGGATGAACTGTAACCAAATTCACACAACCTTCAAGATCTAGCTCTTCGAGATTTTTAATCTCTGAGAAGTCAGGGGTGGTTGTTAGGTTACAACTGTTACACCCGTATCCCGATAAGGTACTAGTTATGTAAATATTATGTATTGTATATATATTTAGTTTTGTGATATATGTTAGCTAAATAAATGTGAGTGTTAAGTTAGAAAGAATGATACTAGAAGGGCTAAGATTGCCATTTAGGCAAAGTTCATTAATTAAATATCTAAATCATGGAAGAGTAGAGAAAAGTCCAGAAAATTTAAGAGTGTGCTAGTGTGTGTCGACATTTAGAAGAAAAGAGGAGGGAAGACCAAAGTTGGTAATCAAGCTCAAGTTTACCATTGTTAAGGGATTAATCAAGCCTTGAGAACCCTAAGTTGATATCTTTTCTACAAGTAAGTGTTCTTTCCCCAATTCTATGAAATTAGGGTTCATGTGGTGATAATTGATCATAATGATCAAGTGTTGATAATTCATGATTAATTAGTTAATTAGTCTTTAATTTGAGATGGTTATGATATAGGAAGCAAGTAAGAAGTGGGGAAGCTCTTGTTAGTGTGGTGATTGTGCTTAAGAATCAAGGTAAGTACATTGGTTATAACATGTCTTGTTTAGCTTTATCATATTTTGGTATGATAATGGTTTATGTGTTAGTTTTATCATGTTTGTTTACATGATAATGTGAAGGATAGGGTATAGGGTGCGTTAGCTAGTATGGATCCATCACTAGATTTAGTTTAGTTAGTCGTTGGGCTAACTATGGGAAGAAGTTCAACCTTACGGGTTGATTGTGTGAAGTTCAACCTTATGGGTTGATTGTGTTAAGGTCGACTATGTCGGCGTGAGGTAAGTGCCCCTATATCGCTAGCTTAACTAGTGGTTAGACTAGTTATGGTTATGTTATGATTTTATATCATACATTGTTAGCTTGTTATTGCCATGTACTTACTAAGCGTTTCGCTTACGTGTTTAGTTGTGATGTTTTTCTTTATAGGTACCGAAGGATCTAGCAAAGGTAAAGAAAAGATTTAAGTGATTATGTAGTAGAAGTTCATACTAGAAGAAGTTGTAGTAGAAGACCGTTCTTTTGGACCAAGCATATTGAAGTTGGAAGCCCCCGACGTGTCTTTTCGTGTTTTGGGTATATTTCCTTTCATATGGTCATTTTGTCATTTAGCGGTCTTGTCGTCGTTCATGATCATTGTTTAAGTTGGGTCGTTGGACAAGTTTATGTAAATGTCAAGAAGTCCTTTGTTATGTGAATATGGTAGTAATTAGAAGGGTGTTTGGCATTTAGCCAAACTCACCCATTTTGGGAAGTTACGGGTCAAGACTTTGTACTAACAACTTTGCAATATATTAGAAATGTCAAGTCATGAATGAGTTTAAAGGGTTATGTAGTGAATAAGGGTTATGGGTAAAAAGTGTGTAGTTGAAATGGTATTTAAGGGGGTGTTTGGTATAAACGGGTTCTCACCCATTTTGGAAGGCTACGGGTCAAAATCTTGTAGTAACAACTTTGTAAGATATTAGGAATGTCAAGTTATGTATGTGTTTAAATGGTCATGTTGTGGTTAAGTGTTATGGGTGATTTGGTGTCAAAATATTGGGTGTTTTGCTGTCAAAAACTGCAGTTTTGTTCTTGATGACCACCTTGACGCCGTCACCCTTTAAACACCAAAAATTCTCTGGCCTATCAAGGCTTAACAGTTTTGTTCATGATGGCCTTCTTGACGGCGACCCCTTTTAATTGTCCAAAATCTTTCTGGCCCGTCAAGGTCTGACGGCGTCACCATTTTTCTGACGGCGTCACGTTTATCAGGGCAGTTTTCGAAAAATCATATCTTTTAATCCGTAAGTCGAAATGGGTCGTATGACCTATCGTTTTGAAGCTATTTGAGTCTACTTTCATCTAAAAATAGCCTCAATGGCTGAATGTCTACTGATTTTTGTCAGCTCGTAAAAGAGTAACCGGATGTCAGTTTCTGGGCGTGTTTTTGCGCGAAATTTTCACGTTTTTGGTCGTTTTTGGTCACGGGGCGTTACAACAACAGTACCTTAGCTTCATTATTTTCAACCTTCCTAAACACTGATATCAATAGAAAAAAGATAAGTTCTTATATTTCTAGGTGTCAAACACGAACACATGTATGAACAAGTAAATACCTTAGGTGTCGTCCAAAGTTGTTTTATGTTGCTGTAAGAGAGGTCGATGGCAACAATGTTTTCTGGATAGAAATCTGAAGGTAAGCACTCGAAAGGGCATCCATGCCAATAAAACAAGCTTAGTTTATTGGACAAATAATCCAAATTTTCTCCTGAGAAGATCACATCATGGCCCTCTAATTCACGTTTCCGCTCAGATAGCGGAAACGTGTGATAGTATACCTTTTCCTCTTGATAGATTTTCAGGATCCGCAACTTTTTCATAAGTGCAAAATCTTTAGCATCTATTTGAACCTTTTGACTAAATTTCTCTAACGAAATGACTAGAACTTCAACTGCTTCAGTTATTTCCACCTGGAATAATACAAAACATGTAACTTAAATTATAAACAGTAACATAGTCAATTGCTTATACTTCTATATTAATATAAAGGTCAATAATCATATGCCGCTTTTTACCTCATTTTGACCCAATATATCGTAAACGTTAGATGAAATCAACAATCTTCTAGAATCTTCACTAACAATTTCCCTTGCCATTGCTTGTATCAAGCCATGCATTTGAAGTGACATATTGCTAGAAATCGTGATTAATGACTTATCAACTAGAACTGGCATGTTTGTAACTGCAAACAACTTACAGCTCTCTAGCACGCTTGCTACAAAATCACTGTTTTCTCCAATGAATAAACATGCGATATCAAGTAAGATATTTTGCTGCCGGGGGTTTAGCCCATCGTAACTTAAACGAAGCACTCTTTGTATCGTATCATTCGGATGTACTTTGAGACTTCTCAGTTCACTTTTCCACTGACCCACGGTTTTGCCATATAAATGACGACCCAAAACTTTGAGGGCCAGAGGGTGACCTTGGACATAGTTCACAACTTTCTTAGAAACTTTTTTGAATTCTATAGAAGAATCTTTTTCTTTAAAGGCATAGGAACGGAAGAGCTCAAGAGATTGTTTCTCATCTAGAAAGTCCATTTCATGGATTTCATCCACTCCATGTGATCTTAGCAATTGTTTATCTTTACCAGTGAAAATAATCAAACTTCCTGGGAAAAACCAATCAGGTGACCTTGCTAGTGCTTCTAACTGCTCATGATCATCCACATCATCCAAAACAAGTAGGATCGGCTCTGATGGCATCATCTTCTTTATTACCATAATTCCCTCACCAACACTTGATATCTTCAGATCTTCTATTTTCATGATCTTTCCAATCATATGCCGTTGGACTTGAATCAGGCCTTGTCGTTCTGTGACTTCTTTGACATTTTCACAAAAGCAACTTCCTTCAAAGTGGACATACATCAAGTTATAAATTGCTTTGGCAAGGGTCGTCTTTCCTATTCCGCTTATACCACATATTCCAATCATGTTAACATTATCTGACCCAACAAAGCGTGACAAGTCTAATTTGTCGAAATGGAAATCGATGCCAACAAGGTTCTCACCAACATCTAAGGGTCCGTCACATAATGTTTTGACGATTTCTCCGGAAATGGAATCGATGAACTTGGACTCAAACCTGTTAACCACAAAGACACAATAAGTAAGAGAAACTACATTGAGTTAAGCTTTAGTAGAGCTACAAGAAATTTACCCATTTGTCATGTCCTGAAGATCCCATCCAGATATACCAGCTGCCATGGATAAAGCTTCTTTCCAATTATCCACCTCTGTTTTATTTGAAACTTCGTGGTTAATGAATGCTTCTGCATAACTCCTTTTCTGTCTCCTCACCACGTCAGGCTTGACATCATAAAAGATAATCCGAACCTCATGTTTCGGATTCTCAATCTTCTTGCACTCAAGTATTTTGACAAGTTCCCTCAGACACCATGTTGAAGAAGCGTAATTTTTGGAGAAGATAACAATCAAAAATCTCGATTCTTCAATGGCCTTGTAGAGTTGAGGAGATATCTCTTCTCCTTTTGGCAATTCGTTATCGTCTCTAAAGGCACGGATTCCTTTTTGCTTGAAATCCTTGAAAAGATGATCCATGAAGGTTTTGCGGATATCACCACCTCTGAAACTTACAAACACGTCGTATTTCCACCGATGAGGAATGGACCTAGTAGCCATTATCGATAATGAGACCGAGTTGCGTTCACAAGTAAATAAATTCAGAAAGAGTGGGCATTACGAATAACAAAGATAGATGATAGTGATCTAATA
Organism: Artemisia tridentata subsp. tridentata; assembly: GCA_021014915.2. Classification (NCBI taxonomy): domain Eukaryota; kingdom Viridiplantae; phylum Streptophyta; class Magnoliopsida; order Asterales; family Asteraceae; genus Artemisia; species Artemisia tridentata. The sequence goes on from CP139508.1 coordinate 509,256,593, forward strand.
AGAAGAAGACTTACAGTTTACCAATTGGATGGAAGAAGTCTTTGAGAGTGGCGTACTGTTGGTATGAATGATTGAATGGTAGGTAGTTCAAGTGAAGGCGACTGGTGTTGACTCCAAGTCAATTTTGAATGTCTAAATTGCACTTTTAGTCTCTTGGTTTTAGATAATTTATAATTTCTTGTACGTTACATGTCATACTTAAAAGAGTAAATTACATCGTTACTCCCTGTGTTGTTTCCATATTTCACTTTTAGTCCCCTTAGAGAGAAATTATTGCAGTCTTTCTGAACGTTTGAATTCTTGCATGCCGCTAGTCTAATTTTGTAACGACCATTATATAGGCTCTGTCACAGAGTTTTTTTGGCAATCATAGGCTGCGTTTGTTTTTGTTTTTTTACCTCTGAACAGGCTCTGAACGACCGAAATGTCTGAATCGGTCAGACATTTTGTCGTTCAGACCGTTTTTTTTTTCTTCGTTCAGACGCGTTCAGATACAGTTAGATCTTAATGGTCAAGACTTGAGAGGGGTGTCTTAACGCGTCTGAATGCCTCTTGTTGACACAAAATAACAAAAAAAAAAAAAATTCCCGTTCAAATATGAGTTTTTTTTTCTGTTCAGATGCGTTCAGATTCAGACATTTACGCATCAGATTCAGACCCTCTTAATAAACAAACACCACCATAATAGATTTGAAAAATAATTAACAAAATATGTATTCATAGAAATAATTAACAAAGTATTTAATTAAGAGAAAATTCTCAAAATAGGCCAAAACTTTTGGCCTATTTCAAGAGGAAGCCAAAAACAATATCTATTTCCCATTTTGTCCACGCTCGACTGCTCGACCTCATAAAACTAGCGACACGTGTCATTCCAATATTTTTTTATTAATATATATTAGGCCCACAATTGACATATAAATTTGTTTTATTTTAGTCCATTAACCAAACAAGCGTTTGCAAAGTTAGTCCTTTTACTAACGGCCATTTTATTTTAGTCCATTAACCAAACAAGCGTTTGCAAAGTTAGTCCTTTTACTAACGGCCGTTTTATTTTAGTCCATTAACCAAACAAGCGTTTGCAAAGTTAGTCCTTTTACTAACGGCTGTTTTATTTTAGTCCATTAACCAAACAAACGTTTGCAAAGTTAGTCATTTTCATTTTTGGTCCTTGCGATTATTATTATTATTCAAAAAAATTCAAAAGAATTTATAAAAATTCCAAAAAACTTATAAAAATTCGAAAAAAATTATAAAATTCCAAAAGTTTCGAAAAAATTTATAAAAAATCGAAAAAGATTTAAAAATTCGAAAAAACTTTTAAAAATTCAAAAAAGTTTTAAAAATTCGAAAAAGATATGAAAATTCAAAAATTTTTTAAAAATTCGAAAAATATATAAAAATTCAAAAAAGTTTTAAAAATTCGAAAAAACTTATAAAAATTTAAAAAGTTTGTAAAAATTCGAAAAAATTTTAAAAATTCAAAAAAGTTTTAAAAATTCGAAAAAACTTATAAAAATTCAAAAAATTTATAGAAATTCCAAAAAAATTTAGAAAAATTTATAAAAATTCGAAAAAAATTTATATAAATTCGAAAATTTTTAAAAAATTCAAAAAATGTATAAAAATACGAAATTTTTTTAAAAATTCGAAAAAACTTATAAAAATTCAAAAAATTTATAAAAATTCGAAAAAAACTTTAAAATTCGAAAAAAAATTATAAAAATTAGAAAAAATTTTAAAAATTAGAAAAAATTTATAAAAATTCAAAAAATTTAAATAAATTCGAAAAAAATTATAAAAAATAAAAAATTTTATAAAAATTCGAAAATTTTTTAAAAATTAAAAAAAATTATAAAAATTCGAAAAACATTATTATAAAAATTAGAAAAAATTTATAAAAATTCGAAAAATTAGAAAAAATTTATATAAATTCGAAATTTTTTTAAAATTAGAAAAAAATTATAAAAATTCGAAAAACTTATAAAAATTCGAAAAACCTTATAAAATTAGAAAAAATTTATAAAAATTCGAAAAATTAGAAAAAATTTATATAAATTCGAAATTTTTTTGAGCGCTCGACCACCGCTGCTCAACTGCTCAACCGCTCGACCACCACTTTATAATTTTTTTCAAATTCAGAAGATTTTTTGAATTTTTTTAAATTTTCGTATTTTTATAAAAATTATAAAGTGGTGGTCGAGCGGTTGAGCAGTTGAGCAGCGGTGGTCGAGCGCTCGACCACCGCTGCTCAACTGCTCAATAATTTTTGAATTTTTCGAATTTTTATAAATTTTTTCGAATTTTTATAAATTTTTTGAATTTTTATAGTTTTTTTCTAATTTTAAAAAATTTTCGAATTTTTATATATTTTTTCTAATTTTTTTAAGGTTTTTCGAATTTTTCGAATTTTTAAATTTTTTTTCGAATTTATTTAAATTTTTTCGAATTTTTCGAATTTTTATAAATTTTTTCTAATTTTTTAAAAAAATTCGAATTTTTATAATTTTTTTAGAATTTTTAAATTTTTATAAATTTTTTGAATTTTTATAAATTTTTCGAATTTTTTAAAAATTTTCGAATTTATATAAATTTTTTCGAATTTTTATAAATTTTTTCTAATTTTTAAAAAAATTTTGAAATTTTTTTTGAATTTTTAAAAATTTTTCGGATTTTTAAAATTTTTTCGAATTTTTAAAAATTTTTCGAATTTTTAAAATTTTTTCGAATTTTTAAATTTTTTTTCGAATTTTTATAATTTTCTTGAATTTTTATAAGTTTTTTCGAATTTTTAAAACTTTTTCGAATTTTTAAAACTTTTTTGAATTTTTATAAATTTTTCTAATTTTTAAAAAATTTTCGAATTTTTATAAATTTTTCAAAATTTTATAAGTTTTTTTCGAATTTTTAAATCTTTTTCGATTTTTTATAAATTTTTTCGAAACTTTTCGAAATTTTATAATTTTTTTCGAATTTTTATAAGTTTTTTGGAATTTTTATAAATTCTTTTGAATTTTTTTGAATAATAATAATAATCACAAGGACCAAAAATGAAAAGGACTAACTTTGCAAACGCTTGTTTGGTTAATGGACTAAAATAAAACAGCCGTTAGTAAAAGGACTAACTTTGCAAACGCTTGTTTGGTTAATGGACTAAAATAAAATGGCCGTTAGTAAAAGGATTAACTTTGCAAACGCTTGTTTGGTTAATGGACTAAAATAAAACAAATTTATATGTCAATTGTGGGCCTAATATATATTAATAAAAAAATAATGGAATGACACGTGTCGCTAGTTTTATGGGGTCGAGCAGTCGAGCGTGGACAAAATGAGAAATAGATGTTGTTTTTGGCTTCCTCTTGAAATAGGCCAAAAGTTTTGACCTATTTTGAGAATTTTCTCTTTAATTAATTTCTTTTTCAATTTATAAAATGAAACAATGTGTATATCTGATCGTCCAACGCGTTACACGTCTTCATCTTTTTCACTCCTTCATCTGATCATGATGGTGTAAGACATGATTCCGATGTCATCAGTTAGAGAAAATTTATGTTCTTTTGATGATTGCGACGTTAACAAAACAAAGTATCTAATCGTGTTGACTCGACCAAAACGAAACCTAATATCGATCATAACAACTAACGCCATAATTACTGCAAAGTTCATGCAAAAGTATTCTACATTCGTATTGATCCGCTTGATCAAATTGCATGGAAATGCTATGAATATATGAAAGGGATTCAATCGAACCAACATTGAATGACAATGAGGGTATTAGCAAATATCAACTTGATATCAAATTCATAAAACTAATGATAACAAATAATAAAATCAGACATGGTCCTCGTCATTGCCGATTCTGTCACCGGTGACGGTGATGATGGGCATCACTCGAAGAAAGAGCAAAAGAAAACATAATGTCTCAATTACGTATACGATGTCATTCAATGTTGGTTCAACTCGGTTCCTTCAAAATTTCCGATACATTTGAGTGAATCAGTATGAAAGTAGAATACCTCCGTATGCTGCGTGACCTTTGTGATACTTATGGTTTTCAGATTGCTCCTAAGTTTGTTATGTTATTGGGTTTCTTATTGTTTTCGAATCAGCACAAACGTAAGATACTTTATTATGTTGTCATTGGGATCATCACATTGGAACACATAAATTTCCTTCAAGTGATTAGAGTGAAGAAATTGGCATTGAGGATGATGAAGTGATCGTTGAAGAAGAATTGAGTTTTAATTGAGTTTTCTTTATTTTAAGAAAAAGGAAAAGAAAATATTATAAGTATTATGCCAATTATTTCTAAGAGTAAGTATTTTGTTAATTAGTTTTTTGAAATGTCATGGTCAACTAAAAAACTCTTTTGTCACATGTTTGACAAATGGTAATTTTTAACCTTATTTTAATAATAAATATTTATTTATTATTACTAAACTGCGTATTTCCATGCATAAGTGAACATTTTTGAGCTCACGTGAACATTTCGGGAAGCCATCCCGCGGAGTGTAGCTTACAGTCACTACTGAAACTGTCTATTTTTGTCAGTAAACATAAATTATTCTATTTTTGTTAGTTACTGACAAGTTGCGTAATAAACCGAGAAGCTTTCTCGCATTTACTGAAAAACAACCCCACACGCGTACCGACACTACAGTAGAGATGGCAGAAGTCAAATAAATACATTTCTGGGCAAATAATAATATTTTATTATTATTCTGACAAAAACGCTGGTAAAAACTTTATTTTACGTATGCGGGTCCAAAAACGTCAAACCGGGACTTCACGGTAAAAATTAAGTTCAACCCGACACACGATACATCAACGAGGTCCAAAAATATTTTCCCTCCCTCCCCTTACTTGTGTGTTGCCGCCCATTGTAACTACAAAACAAGAGTAGTGGTTCTTAAATCATCACACACACCACTTCACACACTCATTTTTCTCATCTAATATTTCCTCTCTAATTTCTTCATCTCCTCACACCATTCGACACACAAAATTCAAGATCCACAAAAATTGGTTGAAGTTATAACAAATTGGGTTGTACTTTTGAGCTCTCGGGTTAATTTGGAACGTTTTTGGGTAATTTGGAAGCAAATTGGTGTGTCTTGGGTACTTCTTTGGCAAAAAAAATTCACATAGCATTGTGAGGATTCTCAAACCTTGATAAACTTTGTTCTTTCATGTTTATTTTAGTCTAAATCTTGATGTTATGTAGTCTTTTGTGTCATTTGGTTAATCTTGAAAATTTTGTGAAATGTGTACACATATACATATACACGTACGACACAACATATGCACATAAGCTTCAAGTTTTCTTGCTTGTGTGGTAAATTTGAGCTAATTACATGTTACCTTGATGATACAAATGCTTAACTAGGGCTTGTTACGTTAATTTCAAAAATTAAAACCCTAATTGGGAATTTTGTACAATTCGACATACACAAAAATTAAATAATTATCAGTGTTTTGAAAAATATAAAGTTTTGGCTCTAATGGTGAATTTTTGTAAATTTTGGACTATTGATTATTTTTACGGCTTATCGAAACGAGCTATAGCGTATTGGATTTTTATTTTGGATTTTGGTTTGTTTAGTTTCGACACCAACATGGGCCGAGCCCATGGTATTTTCAGCCTAAATTAATTTTTGGACTAGTTTGTGTAACTGACGAGCTAAATTTATTATTTGAAACTAAACTCAAATTAAAATGTAAGCTAAAAAGGTTTGTTTGGTTTCGAGCTAAAATTTGACAAATGGACTCATATTGGGCTTTTCGGCCCAATAATGGTCTCAGATTGCTAAATTGAGTTTTGGATTATTTTTCGACTTGTTATAAATAATTTGGCATATTGAAACATTGAATATGCTTTGGACCCAATTTCGGGCTCGTTTTAACGCTTTGGACCCAATTTGACTCGTTATTGGACTTTTAAGCCCAAAATAAAGTCTTGTTGACTTTTGTTTGACTTTTGAAAAATTTTGACTAAACGTTGACTTTTAATTTCGCGACTTATAATTGTTTTTTGAAAATGTTAGTTTAATTGAAAACGTAACGAAATATATATTTATAACCTAAATATATGTGTTTGGACTATATTTTCATATATCGGTAACTTACGGGATTTATTTGAGTATGTGCAACACTTGTTGATTGTTTGGTTTTCATGTCCATTGGTACGTTTCGGATATATTGGGATTGATACTTGATATTAGACATTATTGGATTTTAATATATGGGATTGTGACTTGATATTATTTGGACAATTGAAGTGTTATCAGATTTACGATATTAGACATTTGACATATTGGACATTTTGGGACTTAACGAGGTAATATATTAAACTCGAAGAGAATTTAATATATTAGACTCGGACCAGACACAAAATATTCAATAAGCCAAGGCTAATATATACGCGAATGATAACTAAACCTGAAATTTATTAAATATTGAAATGTAAAAATTTATATTTAGTAAAGTCACGATAACTGGGGAATGTTGAATAAACTAAAGCGTTATGCCGAGGTTTAAGACATTCCAAAACTAATGTTTTTATTTTAAATAACTTCTATTATAAAAACGTGAATGACTTTTCTAAGCTATTTGGAAATATGGGAAAATACCGAAACTTTTCAATTGACCTCCTTGTGTTAGAATAGCTAATTGTCGTTGAGTTTCTGGGTTGGTCTTTGTTAGATTGAGTTTTTGTCAGTATTTCTCGACTATGTCGACGTCTCTTCCATTTGGCGTGAGTTGTATCTAGAGTCTATGTTTTCTTACCACCACACGAAATCACTGATACTAGACTTTTTATAAGTAATGATACGAATAATCCACAAAAACTAGGACACATTGTCTTTTATAGACCGTATTATTGTGCGAGACGTCTCCTGAGATAAATATATGTATTAGGTTGTGCCGATCTGACAACATTGTGCCCATTTTCCCACTATCGTTGTGTTGTCCTTGATGCCAGTTGTGACTGTTGTGATATTTGTGCATTGCTGCAAGCCAATGTGAGTTCGTGGCCCTTACCTTTTATTTGTTTTATAACTGTTTTGGGGGAGAATACATGCTTGTTTTTAAACTAAATGCACGCATATACATAAAATCATAACTTGTTTTTATCTAAAGACATGAATCATTTGATTGTTGAAGATGTTATTTAATTGACCAATATTACTGAACTTGTTATGGACCGACACTACTTTACCAAATTATTGCGCAGTTAGCCTAAGACTCTAGAACCCATTACTATGCCCGCCTTCATGCACTGTTAATTCCGGTTAGGAAGCGCGATTAATATAAATAGATCTATTGGGGTGACACCCCGTTCGGTTGGCCAGAAGGGTCAACGCGGACGTATATTAAGTCGGATTACGAGTGAATTGGGTTAAGCACTCGCTAAGGGCCCCATTGTTATTATTGATGTGCTAGGTTATAACGCACTGAACGGTCGAGCTTCGGTGGCATGAACTTAGAGCTAGCGCAATAGAACATTAAAACTTGAGACATATACCCTACCCATGGTTTACATTACTAATTTTGAGCTTAAAGCATGCATTAATATAACAACCCGAAATTTTTCACGTCAATATTTAATTCTAAACTCTAAGTCGTTACTTTGAAAATTGCAAGAATACAATTTACGTATAACTTTTTACTTGAAGCAACGTAAAATCTAGAATACCTTTCAAGTACAAATTAGAAACTGTTACGTATTGGGTGATATCTGGCTTATTGATGCAGCATACCGTTCTCTGTGGATGACATATCCAAGTCTATGCCGCAAGTGGACATAGGTGATATAGAACCTCCACCGTTGATACGTGAAAACTCGGGTTTCGTATTTTTACATCAACGGACAGAGTGACAGTTGGATAGATGAAAGAAGTGTGTCAACATGGAATCCTTTTGATGTCACGGCTGCATACCTGTGAATACTTTTTGGTTCATTTTATATGGGTGTGCTTATACATTTTTTTTCGTTATTTTCCCAGGCAGTTTGGGTTTTTAGTTGTGTCTGGGATTCAATTTATTTTGGTGTCTCTTTCGAGCCTTTGGGTTAGGTTGGAAAGGGGCGATTTATTCAATTTAGATACGGCAATCCATAATATTGCCAGAAGTGATGAAATTGGTTTTAAAAAAATATTTGTATGGTAATGGGAGGGTGGATGTAGGGTTTTTATTTATTTATAGTTGCAAATTGTTAGGTTACAATTTGTTGTAGCGTCAACGAAACTGTATAGCTGCATTTTGTATACTGTATATGACACGCCTTCCCTTAAAGTTCTACGTTGTCTTAAATTTACTTGTCATATGTATGCGTTCTAAGAATTACTTGTCATATGTATAGCTGCGCCACGCCATGTTTTTGGCGATTTCACAATGGTGTGAAATAGGGTGCAATCACCGGATCCCATCGGAACTCCCGTAGTTTAGCGTGCTTGGGCGAGAGTAGTACTGGCTTGGGTGACTTGCTGGGAAGTCCTCGTGTTGCACCTCTTTAAATAAAAAACAAACAAACAATGGTGTGAAATATTATTATTACCGTGTAATATCAAGTTTCGTTCAATGAGGCTATAAAGCTGTTTTTGGTGATTTCACAATGGCGTGAAATATTATTACTGCGTACTATCACGTTTCGTTCAATGTGATCAAATTAGAATAAATATTTTAGATATAGGTTATGTAAACAATGATATAGGTTATATAAACATAAAATCTAAATATTTTTGTGACTTTAGATTTTTTGTACTTTTACAAAATATATTTCTTTGCATATGAATGTTACTATTATTATTATTTTTTTCATTTATAAAGATTTTTTTTTTTACTAATATATTTCACCTGTATGAAACAAATATAATAAACAAAGTTGGTAATAACACTAACAAGTTCCATAAAAATAAATTTTGTAAACTATGTATCTGAAAGTTCATTTGACCACTTTGAACATTATCTCCAGAATATTACTGTGTCTTGTATGACCAAAACCTGAGATCTTTTTGTTCTTTGTTTGTATTTAGTTTCGAGTTTGGTTTAGGCAGTCAGTGTGTTTGAGAGTGATGTGTGAAGGGTTTGTTGTGTCGATTTGATAATGGTATATATTTGTTGATGGTTCTTCTTGTCTTTTTGTTTCTTTTTCATCCGATATAGGTGTAGGTTTTGGGTTGGTTTCGGTTGTAGTTTCGTTTGTGGAACATATCTGAGTTCGGTTTATGATTCGGTTTCGATATAAGTCAAACCACCGAAGTCGGGCATGAAGGTGTTGCTGGTAATGAGGATGTTGCTTTTCATTTTAAATTGTGAAGTACTTAAAATTGCGTGATGTTATGTTTTTGCTACCTAGACCTTTTATCTTGAAGATGAAATATTGCATGTTTTTTGGGCATACGTTCTATTTAGCGGTTAATAGCATTTTGGGGTTTTTTAGTTATATTCAAGCGCAATGTGTTTAATGGCTGATGGCGATGAGTCCTTTCATATGGACTTTGCCATTGCACTTTGCACTTTGTTTTATAAGTCTATAAAAGCTTTGGTAAATGGGTGTTATGTGTTTGGGTGATCAAAATTGCACGTATTTTTAGCAGAGTTCCGCGCGGTGGGTGGCCATTCAGTAGTACATTTAGGGGAAAATCTTAAAAAAAAAACGTACGTAACTTCACGTGAAAATCGGTTTAACGCACCGAACAAAATTTTTGTAGAAAATGAGTAAGAAAGTTTCGTAAATGACTCTATTTAAGTAATAAAGACAAAAAAAAATTTTGTAATGACCATTTTACCCTAGCTTATTTTGAAAATTACAGCCACAGTCCTTACACTAAATTACATAAATGGTCCCTGTCGTTACGATAAAATTGCGTCCAACGTCCAAATCATTTTTTTTTTCGAAATTAATTTTTTTAGAAAAAATTAATTTATTTTTTCGAAATTATTTTTTTAGAGAAATTAATTTTTTTTCCATCCTCCACAATAGAAGCTTTTAGTTTCTCATTTGTTTCCTTTTATAGGATTTCTTAGGACTTTTTAGGACTTTTTCTTTTTAATTTTTAGGTTATTTTCTTTTGTAACTCCTTGTTTTGTGACTTTAGTCACAAACAATTTTCAATGGAAGGATGTTATATTTATGCTTGTGGGTAATCACTATTTGGCATTATATTTTGGTTGATTTGATTTGCATCATTATATGGTTGGTTAAACTATTGACTTTGTTTGAACTTTGTGATTGGTTTGAACAATTTTACTTAGTTGACTTTTTTTAAGTCAAATGGGTTGAACAACAATGTTTGGTTGAACCTTTACATATGCATCATGCTACTTGGTTGGATTGATTTATATACAACTAACCTTTGTTTTGTAGCATTTCTCATCCTTGAAATATATACGTTGGTACCCTAGCAACGAGGAGTATTGATCAAGGGGGAGCATATCATGTACTATTCCTTATTTTGTAGCATTCATAATCCTTGAATCATATACGTTGGTACCCTAGCATCGGGGAGTATATATTGATGAAGGGGGAGCATATCATACACTAACTATTGTTTTGTTGGTTCATTCATGCATCATAAACTTGGCACTCCAATTAGGGTGAGTATTATCCAGTGGGCGCTATTAAGTTCTCAAAATCATTGAATCATTATTGGTACTCCAAATTAGGGGGAGTAATCACCAAGAACCGTTCACCATATTCCGCTATGCATTTCTTCTTTTTGTTTCGACAAAAAGGGGGAGATTAGATTAAGCTCATTCTAATCATAACAGACAGTACATGTTTTATGCTTAAAATAGATTTCAAAACTTGCATAAAACTAACATAATCTATATTTTTAAAAGACTTGTACTTTATTTATTTCATTGCTTAAAAATAAACTTTATGTTTTGTCATCAACAAAAAGGGGGGAGATTGTTAATACAAATATCGTTCTAAAAATATTATTTACATTTTACGATCTTTGCTATATTTTGTTAATGACAATTATAAAGTTTATCTTTAGCAAAACATAAATATAAGATTAAGTCTTTTACATTTATAATAACAAGCTTTTTAAACTCATTTACATGCTACATGATCACTAGGAATTACAAATTACACACACACACACACACACACACACACACACACACACACACACACACACACATATATATATATATATATATATATATATATATATATATATATATATATATATATATATATATATATATATATGCATTTACATGCTTATATTTTTATTCTTAAAATAGAAATATATACATGACATCATGGCATACATCATTTGGACATCTTTTAGATATCTTGTAGATTTAGTATATATCTTGGAAAGATCTTCAAGCAAAGGATTAGATTATGTAAGATCTTGGTTAGATTTGGAAAGATATTTGGAGATTGCCTATCAGAGACTGGCGGAACCAAAAGTTATAACGGATGGACCCCTGCATTTGGGTCCGCCATATCCGTGGACTATTTGAGCAGTTTGCCTATAAATAGCAAGCTGCTCATTCAAGTTCACTTATCACTCATATAGCATAAATTACATGTTCATTCTTTCATACATTACTAACCCATTCATTCATTCATTTCATTCTTAGTGATCTTTCTTTTGTAGCAAAGAGATCAAGCATCAAGGTTCAACATACTGTTGCAAACCTGTTAGAATATGTACTGTGTGATTTATAGTTTGTCACACATCATTGTTATACCAAACATTCTGTAGTGATCAGTTAGTGTTTTAGTCCTCCAAACACATAGAGTGTCGGGAGTGGTTGAACCTTTGTAAAAGAACTCGACATCTAGCTTAGTGTCGGAAATTGTATAGGCGACGTCATGTTGGTATATATATTGTAAAATACGAGACTCCTCTACTTTCTCCTCTGTTTTGTCCCATTCCCTTGTATACCTCTGAAAATGCAACCATATCATATACGAATCTTGGATTCCTATCAACTTATCCAGAAAATAATCCCTAACTGAAGCCGGAAAGTAATCCCTCATTAAACATCGAAAGTAACCTTCTCCATCAAAGCTCTTTACAAAGTATGATATTGTTTAAGAAGGTGAAAAACATGCTTCTAAACCCATAGTTGATCATAGAACATCAAATGTCCTAGGTGAAATAAAGTTTAGATCGATTTGATAAAATGGTGTGAAAATATGTGTGAACTTGTACACTTGTCGAGGGTGATTCACTTTGGACCTCGTTAGGTGATCAAACATTCGAATGAAGGAGTGAGACTTCGACACCTTGATTGTTTGGTGTTTGGAGATTCGAATGAAGGAAAATGTTACATAGTTCATGTGTCGAATTCGAAAGAAAACAAGGCCAAGTGTGGGTGAGTGAACCGAGTCAATACAAGTGTGTTAATAAAAATTATGAAATTGGGTTGGGCTTGTGAATAGTACTTTGGGCCTTGAATAGTAAATGGATCCGTTTGGTGTATAGTGAGTGTTTTTGATTCGTCGTGGTCCGCGTGTGAGCTCGTTCTAATGTGCTTGTAAATTACATATCAATGTGTTTGTAATAAACAAAATTTTCAAATTTTGATCATAAAAATGGTTAACTGAACAGTAATGGTGTGCTTAATACTTGATTAACGTTTACAAGTTACTGAGGAATTTAAGAATTTTACAGATTGCTACAGAATCCTTCCTATAAGAAGAGATGTAATTTGACTTCAATTCATAAATCATATAGAACATGCTTCAACTTAATATTTGTTGAGCATGTTCACACTTTTGTATGACTGACTTAGTCCAAAACCAGCTGTAACGAAGATAAAATTGCTCTATTTGTATCTAGTTTATCAGTTTTCTCTAAACAATATGATGTAATTACTACTACACTCGGCCAGTGCTCATACAGGTATAGAAGAGTTTTTCGAGAATCCGAATTTAAAATATATATATATATATATATATATATATATATATATATATATATATATATATATATATATATATATATATATATATATATATATATATATATATATATATAATAATAATAATAATAATAATAATAAATCCAGCAATTAATAAGCAGTTTCATCGAAGCAAATAATACATCCATAATCAGTTTTTTTTCACATTACAACATGTTCAGCAACATACTTAGCTTATAGCGCGCTGTTTTAGCAAAACAAAGGATACAACCATTTAGCCTATACTGAAAATCAGCAATGAGCATTTCAGCATTCAGAAAGAACACATGGCGCAATGCTTTGAAGTTGAATAAGGGTTATTTTATTTTCTAAGTTGACTTATGAATGTACAAATATCAAAAACATCAAAGAAAGAAGGACTTGTGAAAATACATGAACAGTGTATCGGTCCAAGGAAGATAATCGCAGCTAGTGTACAAAGACTCCATTGAAATCAAGAAATGGAATGTCACTTATGAATATGAATGAATGTAAGATGTCAAGTTTTACAAGCCGAGTATGAGCTTTATAATATCCCTTATATGTAGGTTTTTTGTTTCTTGTTCCATAATCTTTTGTTATTTTGTTGTTTATCCTTTATTTTAACTTTAACTTATTGATATTTATCCTTTGCAATGCGTCAAATGTGATAAGCTCATTTCGAATGAAATGCAATTAGTTTTGTAAAAATGCACGGCATGAAAAAAATTTAGGTGCTTAAGTTTGTCAAAAAAAGTAAAATAATAATAAATAAATAAATAAATAAATAAAGATTAAGGCAACTACCTGGAACAACACTAGGCATTGAAACCGGTAGTTTTATATAGGAACTGATAAGTATTATACAAATTATTCAAGTATTGCTAACATTAAAGCATCCTGAGAGGACAGGGCTGAGACCGGGGACAAATCGACACATGTACTTCAACTGAGTATCAAAGTAACAAGACATATTTGAAGAAAAAAGAAGGTGAAGACCAATGATAAGGGTAAGGCAATCTTGGAATAGAACCGGTGGTTAATACTCATATAAATGGTAAAAGATGTAACTTTGAGAACGGGCTGAAAGCTGACCCGTATGTAAATGGGTCGAAATACATGTAGCATCTCCAGGCAGCTAACTCAAGGAACTGATCCAAAGAAGGCATGCATCAAAGAATAACGTTTTCATCAATCAAAACAAACGTCTAAATTTTTATAACAAAAAATGAACATGTCTCAATTGTTGGTTGGAAAATTAAAAAACAATCTACAGACAAGCTGAAGAGTAATAGTTTGCCTGTATAATAATACTAATATTTTCTATTAGTATACATTTCATCAAACACAGATGTGCATCTCCTACACGGAAGCTCTTTATCTAAACTAAAGACATGGATTATTGAATAAAACGAAGAAAAACAAAAGTTACAATCTATAAAGGACGTATAGTTTGACATATAAAATATTATAATAAAGGTTTTTTATTAGACTACCATGACCATTCGATTCTATTCCAATCCATAGACAAATTATCATCCCTAAACAGGCACAAGGCCCCACCATGTTGTGATAAAGTAGGAATGTCTTGGATCATACTCGAGCCTGCTGCTTCTTGATCTAAATCTTCATCAAAAACAAGTCTTACACCCATCTTCTTAACTTCAATATTTTCATACTCAAAAAAATAAAATGTTACAAAATTCTTTGCTTCCTTCAATTTCCATATTTCTCTTGTCGTATAATGCAACCATATCATATCTGACTCATCGATTCTGACTGGCTTATCCTTAAAATATTCTTGATAGTAGAATGGATAGCATTCTTCCAAATAAGCTCCATCAAAGTTCTTTACTTTGTATCCAAAAGATGTGAAAATTTTGGAAGGTTTTTTTCTCTTAAAAACAACACAAATTCCATATCCCCTTAACTTACTGAAGCTCCGATCTAATGGTAATTCGACCTTTATATGATTTCCCATTCTTCTATTTGTGAAATAATTTGGAATGCTATTTCCATCATACATTATATCGATATTCTTGATGGAACTTAAACGGAAGAATCCACATCTGTTATTTTGGATACGCGCATACTCAAGGAAAGAAGAAAATCGGTTTGTAGAGCCTTGGGAAGTTACAGACTGAGTCTCCGATATCGACACCTGGCTATCAATGGCAAGATTCTTGAACAATTTTGGACAATTTATGAGACAAGTCTGTAAGCTCGTGATTGGGTTTGATCCCGTAACTGAACATAAGGAGGTGCAATCACTTGCGTTAGTGAATCCTAGGCTATGTGGAAGTTCGGGCAACACTTTCAGCTTCTTGCAACCCTTAAGTATAAGTCTTTGAAGATGAGAAAGTTGACTAAGACTGGGCAAGCTAGTAAAATTGTTCCCTTTCAAGTTTAGTTCCTTTAGACATGATAAGCCTCCAAGGCCATCAGGTACTTGTACTAAATTGCAGTACCTTAAATTCAGATACTTTAACATGTGTAAACCTTCCAATGAAACTGATCTTTGGGGATGTTGTTGGTTCCATATGAAACCAAGCATTGAAGTCAACCAACTAGACCCTTGGTTGACATTCAAGCATCCCGAGAGATTCAAAACCTGAAGAGAATCCATTTCCACTTTGCTTGGAAAACTCGTAGCCCGCCTGCAGTCTCTCATATTTAAGACAACAAGTCTGTTGAGCATTCCAATTGATGGATGAACTGTAACCAAATTCACACAACCTTCAAGATCTAGCTCTTCGAGATTTGTTATCTCTGAGAAGTCAGGGGTGGTTGTTAGGTTACAACAGTACCTTAGCTTCATTATTTTCAACCTTCCTAAACACTGATATCAATAGAAAAAAGATTAGTTCTTATATCTCTAGGTGTCAAACACGAACACATGTATGAACACGTAAATACCTTAGGTGTCGTCCAAAGTTGTTTTATGTTGCTGTAAGAGAGGTCGATGGCAACAATGTTTTCTGGATAGAAATCTGAAGGTAAGTACTTGAAAGGGCATTCATGCCAACAAAACAAGCTTAGCTCATTGGACAAAAAATACAAACTTCCTGAGTACTTCACATTGTAGCCCTTCAATTCCACCTTCTGATCAAATTCTTCGTCAGCATAAATTTTCAGGATCCACAAATTTTTCATAAGTGCAAAAGAATCAGCGTTTATGTGAACCTTTTGACTAGATTCCCTTAACAAAAGGACTAGAACTTCAACTGCTTCAGTCATTTCCACCTGAAAAAGAAAGAATATGTTAACTTAAATTATAAAGAGTAACATATGCAATTCTGTGTACTTTAATATTAATATGAAGGTAAATAAGAATATGCCACTTCTTACTTTCTTTTCACTTGATACATTAGAAATTGCAGATGAGATACACAATCTTCTCTGTTTCCCAGTCTGCTCATTTTCTTCACGAATAATTTCCCTTGTCATTGCTTTAATCAAGCCATGCATTTGAAGTGAATTATTGCAAGAGATCGTGATTAATGACTTATCAAATAGAACTTGCATGTTTGTATCTGCAAAAAAGTTACAGCCATCTAGTATGCTTGCTACAAAATCTCTGTTTTCTCCAATGAATAAACATGCGATATCCAGTAAGATATTTTGCTGCCGGGGGTTTAGCCCATCGTAACTTAAACGAAGCACTCCTTGTATCGTTTCATTTGGATGTACTTTGAGACTTTTCAGTTCACTTTTCCACTGACCCACGGTTTTGCCATATAAATGACGACCCATAACTTTGAGGGCCAGAGGGTGACCTTGCACATAGTTCACAATTTCCTGTGAAACTCTTTTGAATTCTATAGGATAATCTTTTTCTTTAAAGGCATAGGAACGGAAGAGCTCAAGAGATCTATCCTCATCTAGAAAATCCATCTCATGGATTTCATCCACTCCATGAGATCTTAGCAACTGTTTATCTTTGCAAGTGAAAATAATCAAACTTCATTTGCAAAACCAACTAGCTGAACCCGCTAGTGATTCTAGCTGCTCGTGATCGTCCACATCATCCAAAACAAGCAGGACCGGCTTACATGGCATCCTTTGCTTTAGTACCCCTGCTCCTTCAGATACATTTGATATATCAAAATTTTTTGTTTTCATGATCTTTCCAATCATGTGCCTTTGGACTTCAGCTAGGTTTCGCTCTTCTCTGATGTTCTCACAAAAGCAACTTCCCTCAAAGCGGACATACATCAAGTTATAAATAGCTCTGGCAAGGGTCGTCTTTCCTATTCCGCTTATACCACATATTCCAATCCTGTTAACCTTATCATTTGACCCAACGAAGCGTGACAAGTTTAATTTATCTAAAAGGATATCTAGTCCTACAAGGTTCTCACCAACATGCAAGGGTAAATCAAATAACATTTTGAGGATGTCATTGGAGATTTTGATGATGAACTCGGACTCAAACCTGTTGAAAAAAGAGTACAAGATTAACTAGTTGGAAGAAAGCAACATGAAAAGAAAAAAAAAAAAAAAATAAATAATAAATAAATAAATAAATAATAATAATAATAATAATAATAATAATAATAATAATAATAATAATAATAATAATAATAATAATAATAATAATAATAATAATAAATAAATAAATAAATAAATAAATATATATATAAATAAATAAAAAAAATTAAAAATTTTTACCCATTTGTCGTGTCGTGGAGATCCCATCCAGATAAGTTAGCCGCCATGGATAAAGCTTTCCTCCATTCATCTACCTCTACCTCTGGTCTTTTATTTTTATGTTTATCAAAAGCTTCAGCATAGCTCTCAGTTTGGTGCCTCACCACGTCATGTTTAACATCATAAAAGATAAACCGAACCTCGTGTTTACGCTCTCCCATGCATTTGAGTATTTTAACAAGTTCCCTCAAACACCATGATGAAGAAGCGTAATTTTTGGAGAAGATAACAATCAAAAACCTCGATTCTTCAATGGCTTTGCAGAGACGAGGATATATCTCTTCTCCTTTAGGCAATTCAACATCTCTAAAAGCACGAACTCCTATTTGCTTGAAATAGGTGAACAGATGGTCCACGAAAGTCTTGCGAATATCGTCACCTCTAAAACTAACGAAAACATCATATTCCCACGGATATTCACACGGATGAGGAATGGACGTAGTAGCCATTATCAATAATGAGATCGAACTGCGTTCAGAAGTAAATATCATCATAAAGAGTAGAGCCATATATATTATCAATAATAGTACAAAGAATCCATGACTAAGATTTTTATAGTCATCAATCTGCCCTAAAACAAATATTATAACTTGGAGTAAAGAAGCTTGTATGATTGCAATTCATAAAAAAATCCTTTTACTAAATATGTGACTCTGGTTCATACGTTGTCTTAAAATGAGAGCTACACAAAACAACATCGAAACAATATAAATATTGGATAACAACAACATGGAAAATCTAGATACCTTTTTAAAATTTTAAAATGTTTTGTGGAGATAACATGTTTCCTCCGACTAAACGCACCCAAAATGTCTCATTGTGTGTTCAAATTATTTTATATTCTTCATGCTATATCAAAAGTTGGACAAAGTTGGAAATATATATACAAGTGACAACGTATGTATATATAAATCCTATGCCTTATAAGTTGTTTGGTCATTTAAACCTGGTCATTTGGCCCATTGGATCTAATATCACTTTTAATGCGTTTATGGATGGATGGATGGAAGCTCAAAGTTAAATAGAATAAAGGCAAGTGGGTTTGTAGAAAGAAGCTTGTACTATGACCGCATTTCATAAAGGGATAATTAGCTAACGGCATAGCCTATCTATACAAATGGCACCCACCTTTTTTTTTTTTATTTATATATTTTTTTTTTTTTTTTTTTTTAATTTTGTTTATATAAAAAAAACTATAAATGCTAACTTGTCTTTTTCGAGTGATGTGTAACTAACAATTTTTTTTTTTCTTTTATATACTCAAACTTTCCTCTTGGATTTTGGTTAAAAATCTTTCCAAAACAAAACAAAATCTGCACAAGATCTTTCCACATCTAAAAATATTATTGATGTAACAATACATGAACCTCAACCTATGTGACATCATGAATGAGGTAAAAAAAACTAACACTTTTGATTTTCTTAAAAATAGAAAGTAAACTTGTATATTTTGTTCACATGAACATTTTATCCTTCGATGTTAACAGGATGGTTAAAAAACGTAATGATAGATTAGTCACAAAATATACACAAAGATCGAAATTTAAAAGTTTGGGTATATAATAGCAAAAAATAAAGGTCAATACACACAACTTCAACTTGAAAAAGTGGTAAGTTTTTAAGTAATTTCCCCGTTCTTAAAATGTGATTCTGTTATGAAATTTTGGGTTATTAAATTAGAGATTTAGATCTTATAAGTTGTGTAGTTATTTAGACCTTGTCATCTAGCCCATTGGATCGATTATTATATTCAAATGTTATAAAATGAGACAATATTAAAAGTAATTAGAGTATAAGAAGAAGACTTACCGTTTACCAATTGAAAGGAAGTCTTTGAGAGTGATGCTTAGGTGAATGCAATGAATGAAATAAAAATGGAAGATCGAAATAAAGTTACAAAGAGTAAAGGCAAGTTGGTTGACTCCAAGTCAATTTTTTAACATTTTTTGTGGTTACTCTTATTTTAAAGCATTAAATTGTCCAAGGTGTTCGGGTAATTATTAAAGCATTAAAGCACATGGTATAATAGAATAAAGTGTGACTCATATGTACTAAAAATGTTTAATTTTTTACATAGCATGAAGAAAAAAAAAAAAAAAAAAAAAAAAAAAAAACCAACAAAAAAAGCTTATTAGATTGAAGGGTTTT
The DNA here is from genome assembly GCA_021014915.2 of Artemisia tridentata subsp. tridentata. Classification (NCBI taxonomy): domain Eukaryota; kingdom Viridiplantae; phylum Streptophyta; class Magnoliopsida; order Asterales; family Asteraceae; genus Artemisia; species Artemisia tridentata. The sequence goes on from CP139508.1 coordinate 509,276,363, forward strand.
GTTAACCACAACCCATGAGGTTGTGTTTAAACATAACCTTTTTTTTAGAAGGCGACTTTCAATTTTTGGTTTAGAGAGTCGTACCCTCCATATAGGCAGGCCCTCATCCACCACATACCCAGACTATGTTGTCTGAACCGGGCCCACGCTGGTGTAGTGGGGACTAAACGGCTTCCGCCCGGAAACCGTACTGCCTCCATACGAGATTTCTCGCTGGAGTAACAGCCGGATGAAAATCGGGGCCGGCTCGGATTCGAATCTACACAACTACTGGCTCACAGACTCTCCTCTTCATTTCCTAGTACCAACAAAGCATTGTGATCCACCAGTAAGGACTTCCCGGTATGGTCACCCATACCGGTACTACTCTCACACGGGAATGCTTAACTAACTAAGCCTTCCCCAGTGGGCCACAAGCTTGTTGGTGTGTTCACATACCCTAATTATTTTTTTTTTTTATTATTTTTTTTTTATTTATTTTTTTTTTTGCATTAAATGAAGTAGTATATTTCATAATTATACATATTTTTTCATTTTAAACATTGAAGGTGATGTTAAATATAGAGTGTTTAGTGTTCATTTAATGCAAAAAAATTAATTAGGGTATGTTTAAACACAACCCATGGGTTTATTAACAAAACCCAATTATTTATAGTTGGTATAAAACAAGTTATAATTAGATGAACAAATACAAAATGGCAAAATAGATAAAAAGTAAGATATCAAATTAGATCTAATAAGTTAAGAAATGAGACTGTAAAAGAAGAAGACTTACAGATTACCAGTTGGATGGAAGAAGTCTTTGAGAGTGACCTACTGTTGCTATGAATGGTAGTTAAGAAATGAGATATCAAATTAGATCTAATAAGTTAAGAAATGAGACTGTAAAAGAAGACGACTTGCAGTTAGTTGGATGGAAGAAGTCTTTGAGAGTCACGTACTGTTGCAAGTGAAGGCGACTGGTGTTGACTCCAAGTCAATTTTAAATGTCTAAGACCATCTCCAACGGATGCTCTTTTGGTGGTTCAAACCAAGCCTCTTGGTTTTTAACCATTGGAGGGCCTTGTTCAAACCAAGGTGGTTTGAAAAACCAAACCAACAAAAACCAACCAAAGTGGGCCCCACAAGATTTCACTCTCACACAAATATATATATACCTATATTTATATATATAAATATATTAAAATAATGGGGTTTGAGAAGGGATATTGTTGGAGTAAAAAATGAGGTTTTTAAGAAATCTGATGTAACAGTGACGTGGCTGGTTTTTGGTGGTTTTTGTTATTTTCCGTTGGAGATGCTCTAAATTGTACTTTTAGTCTCTTGGTTTTAGATAATTTATAATTTCTTGTACGTTACATGTCATACTTAAAAGAGTAAATTACATCGTTACTCCCTGTGTTGTTTCCATATTTCACTTTAGTCCCCTTATAGAGAAATTATTGCAGTCTTTCTGAACGTTTGAATTCTTGCACGCCGCTAGTCTAATTTTGTAACGACCATTATATAGGCTCTGTCACAGAGTTTTTTTTGGCAATCATAGTAGATTTGAAAAATAATTAACAAAATATGTATTCATAGAAATAATTAACAAAGTATTTAGTTAAGAGAAAATTCTCAAAATAGGCCAAAACTTTTGGCCTATTTCAAGAGGAAGCCAAAAACAATATCTATTTCTCATTTTATCCACGCTCGACTGCTCGACCCCATAAAACTAGCGACACGTGTCATTCCAATATTTTTTTATTAATATATATTAGGCCCACAATTGACATATAAATTTGTTTTATTTTAGTCCATTAACCAAACAAGCGTTTGCAAAGTTAGTCCTTTTACTAACGGCCATTTTATTTTAGTCCATTAACCAAACAAGCGTTTGCAAAGTTAGTCCTTTTAATAACGACCGTTTTATTTTAGTCCATTAACCAATCAAGCGTTTGCAAAGTTTGTCCTTTTACTAACGGCTGTTTTATTTTAGTCCATTAACCAAACAAGCGTTTGCAAAGTTAGTCCTTTTCATTTTTGGTCCTTGCGATTATTATTATTATTCAAAAATATTCAAAAGAATTTATAAAAATTCCAAAAAACTTATAAAAATTCGAAAAAAATTATAAAATTTCGAAAAGTTTCGAAAAAATTTATAAAAAATCGAAAAAGATTTAAAAATTCGAAAAAACTTTTAAAAATTCAAAAAAGTTTTAAAAATTCGAAAAAGATATAAAAATTCAAAATTTTTTTAAAAATTCGAAAAAGTTTTAAAAATTCGAAAAAACTTATAAAAATTTGAAAAGTTTATAAAAATTCGAAAAAATTTTAAAAATTCAAAAAAGTTTTAAAAATTCGAAAAAACTTATAAAAATTCAAAAAATTTATAAAAATTCCAAAAAAATTTCGAAAAATTTATAAAAATTCGAAAAAAATTTATATAAATTCGAAATTTTTTAAAAAATTCAAAAAATGTATAAAAATACGAAAAAATTTTAAAAATCCGAAAAAACTTATAAAAATTCTAAAAATTTATAAAATTCGAAAAATTTTTAAAAATGCGAAAAAAATTATAAAAATTCGAAAAATTTATAAGAATTCGAAAAATTTTTAAAAATTAGAAAAAATTTATAAAAATTCGAAAACTTTAAAAAAATTCGAAAAAAATTATAAAAAAACAAAAATTTTATAAAAACTAGAAAAAATATAAAAATTCGAAAAATTTATAAAAATTCGAAAAACCTGATTATAAAAATTAGAAAAAATTTATAAAAATTCGAAAAATTTTTAAAATTAGAAAAAAATTCTAAAAATTTATGAAAATTCGAAAAACCTTATAAAAATTGGAAAAAATTCAAAAAAATTCGAAAAATTAGAAAAAATTTATATAAATTCGAATTTTTTTTAAAATTAGAAAAAATTGAGCAGCGGTGGTCGAGCGCTCGACCACCGCTGCTCAACTGCTCAACCGCTCGACCACCACTTTATAATTTTTTTCGAATTCAGAAGATTTTTTGAATTTTTTTAAATTTTCGTATTTTTATAAAAATTATAAAGTAGTGGTCGACCGGTTGAGCAGCGGTGGTCGAGTGCTCGACCACCGCTGCTCAACTGCTCAATAATTTTCGGATTTTTCGAATTTTTATAATTTTTTTCTAGTTTTTAAAAAAATTTCAAATTTTTATAAATTTTTTCTAATTTTTTGAATTTTTATAAATTTTTTCTAATTTTTATAAGGTTTTTCAAATTTTTAAATTTTTTTCGAATTTATTTAAATTTTTTCGAGTTTTTCGAATGGTTATAAATTTTTTCTAATTTTTAAAAAAAATTCGAATTTTTATAAATTTTTCGAATTTTTTATATTTTTTTTGAATTTTTATAAATTTTTTGAATTTTTAATAGTTTTTTCGAATTTTTAAAATTTTTTTGTATTTTTATAAATTTTTCGAATTTTTTTAAAATTTTCGAATTTATATAAATTTTTTCGAATTTTTATAAATTTCTTCTAATTTTTAAAAAAATTTCGAAAATTTTTTCGAATTTTTATAAATTTTTCGAATTTTTAAAAAATTTTCGAATTTTTAAAAACTTTTCGAATTTTTAAATTTTTTTTTCGAATTTTTAAATTTTTTTCGAATTTTTATATTTTTTTGAATTTTTATAAGTTTTTTCGAATTTTTAAAACTTTTTCGAATTTTTAAAACTTTTTCGAATTCTTATAAAAGGATTAACTTTGCAAACGCTTGTTTGGTTAATGGACTAAAATAAAACAAATTTATATGTCAATTGTGGGCCTAATATATATTAATAAAAAAATAATGGAATGACACGTGTCGCTAGTTTTATGGGGTCGAGCAGTCGAGTGTGGACAAAATGGGAAATAGATGTTGTTTTTGGCTTCCTCTTGAAATAGGCCAAAAGTTTTGACCTATTTTGAGAATTTTCTCTTTAATTAATTTCTTTTTCTATTTATAAAATGAAACAATGTGTATATCTGATCGTCCAACGCGTTACACGTCTTCATCTTTTTCACTCCTTCATCTGAACATGATGGTGTAAGACATGATTCCGATGTCATCAGTTAGAGAAAATTTATGTTCTTTTGATGATTGCGACGTTAACAAAACAAAGTATCTAATCGTGTTGACTCGACCAAAACGAAACCTAATATCGATCATAAAAACTAACGCCATAATTACTGCAAAGTTCATGCAAAAGTATTCTACATTCGTATTGATCCGCTTGATCAAATTGCATGGAAATGCTATGAATATATGAAAGGGATTCAATCGAACCAACATTGAATGACAATGAGGGTATTAGCAAATATCAACTTGATATCAAATTCATAAAACTAAGAGTAAACTACACCGTTGGTCCTTGTGGTTTGCGTTGACTGGCGCCAGTGGTCCTTTGACCAAAAAAATTGCGCCAGTGGTCACTCGTGTAAGAATTATTTTGGGAAGATTTTGAATTTAGGGAATTCGGATAATCGGATATTGGGATAAGTCAGGATTGAAGCAGATATTGGGAAGATTTTGTTTATTTCTTTTTGATTGTTTATTAAGGTAGTATGGTTGTTGGGAAAGAAATACAATGTATCAAAATAGGGGTATGGGTCAGACAAACCGACACCAGATTCTATCTTTTTCCAATTATTTTTTTCTTTTCGATTTACCAACAATTAAATATGAATTTCAAAATTCTTATTGCATTCATTAATATGTTTTTTACAAAATACTTTTAAATTGCAGAGAATTGACGATAAAGTTTAGAAAACCAACATGATAACAATGTATCTGAATTACGTTAGAAAATTAACTTGTTAATAATTTAATGTTATTAATTTAAGTTGTTTAGTTAAACTAGTTTCCAATAAAAGAACTTAACAAAAAAAAAAAAAAAAAAAAAAAAAAAAAAAAAAAAAAAAAAAAAAAGTGGCCACAATTTTTTTAGAACATTTACAATGATTATTGTTGGCATCTTCATTAGATTGCTAAAGGTTTGGATAAGGAGCAGGTTCAAGTAAAAATGATTATTGTAAGCATCTTCAAGTAAGTATCTCTCTCTATTCATTTGTGTTTGTTTTTAACCGGATTCAAACACCTTTATTGTTGGCGAGGTTGTCAACCGGATTCAAACGCCGGAATCTGCTTAGCCCCTCCGGAATCTGCTTACCCCCGCTGGAAACTGCTTTGCCTCGCCGGAGATCTTTTGTGTTTGGTTTTAATTTTTTTTTATTAAGCTTCTTGTGTAAATCTATTAAGATTTGTTTATATGTTTGTGTTTCTCAGATTTGTGTTTGTTTACTTGTGATTGGAAGCAGATTTGTTTATGAGATTTGTGTATATTTACTTGTGATTGGAAGCAGATTTGTGTATATTTACTTGTGATTGAAAGCCACTTTGGTCCTTTAATGTGAAGTGATGAAATGACCAAATTGCCCCTTTAAATCCAATAGATAACGAGTGTTAGAATTAGTTTGTGGGGCCACTTGGAATGAGGGACTAACGGTGCATAACGTTTCTGACTTAAGGACCACCGGCGCAATTTTTTTGGTCAAATGACCATATCCGCCAGTCAACGCAAACCACAAGGACCAACGGTGTAGTTTACTCTAAAACTAATGATAACAAATAATAAAATCAGACATGGTCCTCGTCATTGCCGATTCTGTCACCGGTGACAGTGATGATGGGCATCACTCAAAGAAAGAGCAAAATAAAACATAATGTCTCAATTACGTATACGATGTCATTCAATGTTGGTTCAACTCGGTTCCTTCAAAATTTCCGATACATTTGAGTGAATCAGTATGAAAGTAGAATACCTCCGTATGCTGCGTGACCTTTGTGATACTTATGGTTTTCAGAGTTCTCCTAAGTTTGTTATGTTATTGGGTTTCTTATTGTTTTTGAATCAGCACAAACGTAAGATACTTTATTATATTGTCATTGGGATCATCACATTGGAACACATAAGTTTCCTTCAAGTGATTAGAGTGAAGGAATTGGCATTGAGGATGATGAAGTAAACGTTGAAGAAGAATTGAGTTTTAATTGAGTTTTCTTTATTTTAAGAAAAATGAAAAGAAAATATGATAAGTATTATGCCAATTATTTCTAAGAGTAAGTATTTTGTTAATTAGTTTTTTAAAATGTCATGGTCAACTAAAAAACTCTTTCGTCACATGTTTGACAAATGGTAATTTTTAACCTTATTTTAATAATAAATATTTATTTATTATTACTAAACTGCGCATTTCCATGAATAAGTGAACATTTTTGAGCTCACGTGAAACTGTCTATTTTTGTCACTACTGAAACTGTCTATTTTTGTCAGTAAACATAAATTATTATATTTTTGTTAGTTACTGACAAGTTGTGTAATAAACCGAGAAGCTTTCTCGCATTTACTAAAAAAACCCCATACGCGTACCGACACTACAGTAGAGATGGCAGAAGTCAAATAAATACATTTCTGGGCAAATAATAATATTTTATTATTATTCTGACAAAAACGATGGTAAAAACTTTATTTTACGTATGCGGATCCAAAAAGTCAAACCAGGACTTTACGGTAAAAGTTAAGTTCAACCTGACACACGATACATCAACGAGGTCCAAAAATATTTTCCCTCACTCCCCTTACTTGTGTGTTGCCGCCCATTGTAACTACAAAACAAGAGTAGTTGTTCTTAAATCATCACACACACCACTTCACACACTCATTTTTCTCATCTAATATTTCCTCTCTAATTTCTTCATCTCCTCACACCATTCGACACACAAAATTCAAGATCCACAAAAATTGATTGAAGTTATAACAAATCGGGTTGTACTTTTGAGCTCTCGGGTTAATTTGGAACGTTTCTTGGGTAATTTGGAAGCAAATTGGTGTCTCTTGGGTACTTCTTTGGCAAAAAAATTTCACATAGCATTGTGAGGATTCTCAAACCTTGATAAACTTTATTCTTTTATGTTTATTTTAGTCTAAATCTTGATGTTATGTAGTCTTTTGTGTCATTTGGTTAATCTTGAAAATTTTGTGAAATGTGTACACTTATACATATACATGTACGACACAACATATGCACATAAGCTTCAAGTTTTCTTGCTTGTGTGGTAAATTTGAGCTAATTACATGTTACCTTGATGATACAAATGCTTAACTAGGGCTTGTTACGTTAATTTCAAAAATTAAAACCCTAATTGGGAATTTTGTGCAATTCGACATACACAAAAATTAAATAATTATTAGGCTTTTGAAAAATATAAAGTGTTGGCTCTGATGGTGAATTTTTGTAAATTTTGGACTATTGATTATTTTTATGGCTTATCAAAACGAGCTATAGCGTATTGGATTTTTAGTTTGGATTTTCGTTTGTTTAGTTTCGACACTAACATAGGCCGAGCTCATGGTATTTTCAGCCTAAATTAATTTTTGGACTAGATTGTGTAACTGACGAGCTAAATTTATTATTTAAAACTAAACTCAAATTAAAATGTAAGCTAAAAAGGTTTGTTTGGTTTCGAGCTAAAATTTGACGAATGGACTCATATTGGGCTTTTCGGCCCAATAATGGTCTAAATTGAGTTTTGGATTATTTTTCGACTTGTTATGAATAATTTGGCATATTGAAACGTTGAATATCGTTAAAACCATTTCGGGCTCGTTTTAACGCTTTGGACCCAATTTGACTCGTTAATGGACTTTTAAGCCCAAAATAAAGTCTTGTTGACTTTTGTTTGACTTTTGGGAAATTTTGACTAAATTTTGACTTTTAATTTCGCGACTTATAATTGTTTTGTGAAAATGTTAGTTTAATTGAAAATATAACGAAATATATATTTATAACCTAAATATATATGTTTGGACTATATTTTCATAGATTGATAACTTATGGGATTTATTTGAGTATGTGCAAAACTTGGGGTAAAATGGAAAAACTTGTATAAACGAATGGGTCATGCCCCATTTTACTAAAAATTCTATACTTAGATATTTTTGGACCAAAACCGACTAAAAGACGAAATAGGTTGTCTTTACTATTGAAAATATTAATTTTTCAAAATTAATATTTTTAGACTTTTTGAAACTTGTAAATATATTTAAGTATATTTATACACTTACAATATTAATTAATTTTTACTTAATTAGTTATAATAATTTTATTTTATAATTATCATCATATTATAAATACTTATATTACTTATAATATAATAATACTCCACTATCACCGCTTTTTAGTTAATTACACTTTAATATAATACACCTCATTATATTAACTCACCAATATTTATTTGATTAATGATAAAGTCTAATTAATTAAATACTTAATTATTAAACTTATATATATATATATATATATATATATATATATATATATATATATATATATATATATATATATATATATATATATATATATATATATATATATATATATATATATACGAAACATGGATGTTTCCCTTATATGTACTGTCACCCTACATTTTCACCAGAGCCATTACTAAAGAGTCTTAAACGATAAACCACATTTTGAAATGTACATTACCACACATCAAGCAAGAAATACACGAACACACTAAAACTTGTAAACTTTTCAAATGAGTTAGTATATGAAAAACACAAATCGAACACTAAGACTTGCTATACTTATCTAGGTCGCGTGTCGGGGCGGTTGCACTGTACTATTTGACTTTTCTAGTAGATTACTACTATTTGAGGTGAGTTTATTGCCTATTTTTCTTATAAGTACTGTTTTATAAACCTTGGGGTAAGAAACATGCAAAACTGTTTTCATGGGCCTAAAACTGAACTTTTGTTTTTACACACTAGTATGCGGATAACCTAAGTATATACGATCCCACTATGCCCACTTTGAACTATCAGTTCATACGGGAAGCGCGAATGTTATAGATTGATCTATTGGGGGTGAATCCCCCGTTCGGATTGGCCAGACGGGTCAATGCGGGCGTATATCATGTCGGACTTGCCGTGTGTATCGGATAAACACTCGCTAGGCCCCAATATTATTATTATTATTATTATTATTATTATTATTATTATTATTATTATTATTATTATTATTATATTCTTTTTTTTTTTTTTTTTTTTTTTTTATTATTATATTATAAACATCACTTTATTAGAAACAAAAAGGATTTACAAGAAGTTAGTAGGGAGCCGAGATACTAATTGGGCTCCCACTCCTCTAGCTATAGAAAAGCTAATCCTACTAAAAATATGAGCAGCAGCACGTGCTCCAATGTCTTGAGTCATCGAGAACTTTCGAATACGCTTCAATAAAGTCACAGCGTCCTTTTCAAGTTCCCCAAAAGAAGAGAAAGAGAAGGGAATGAACCCATATCCCATACCTGCGCACTTAGCCTCATACTTGACGCGTTTACGTTGTGCAGCCTCAATCACCACACGACCCGGCACGAAATCAACCATACCAGTTTGCGTCAAGGGCGATGATCCAGTCAAATCAACACACACATCAAGTCCTCCATCCCACGAGTAGAGCAACACATCAGCAGGACGTAAAGATTTGTCCCTTTCACCACAAAGTCCAATGTCAACCTCTTTACGAGCCGAAACCCCAGATCGAGAACATATGTCAACAAGAACATCACGTACCATGTTATGTTATTATTATTATTATTATTATTATTATTATTATTATTATTATTATTATTATTATTATTATTATTATTATTATTATTATTATTATTATTATTATTATTATTATTATTATTATTTTATTATTATTATTATTATTATATGCCAGTCTGGCATACTGAACTGTCATAGCTTCGGTTACATGAGCTTAGTATTAGCATATAGTTAGTGTGTACCTGTTGATAGTTGATGTGGTTCATCTGTACTTATTTACTGTAAACCTATGAACTCATCAGCGTAAGCTGACTTTTTAGCATATTTTTCTTAGGTGTTTGAGATTGATACCATTGAAGGCATGGCATGGCATCAATTATATTTACTCTGAAGTGTTTTCACACATAACTAAAATGTTTTATTTGGGACCGACATGTTTTATGGGCTCATTTTATTTAACTTGAATTTATTGTAAAACGATTTGGATTTGGTAAGGAAACTGTTTTAAAATGGATTTGGTAATCCGTTTTCTATATTTGTGTGTTGTGATTACCAATTTAGTAGCACCCAAATATGTATATTTCCGTTAAACCAGATTTTGGAGGTGTTACAGATTGGTATCAGAGCCTTGGTTATAGATAACTAGGTACATATAAACCCTAAACTATAACCACTTTTACGAAAAACGTTTCCTTATGACCGCCAGATGCATGCCTGCCTCATTTGCTATGACTTGACTGTTGTTTTTCTTATATGATTAAGTGTTATACTATGCTGTTTGAGTATTTTACTTAAAATATATGATATAAGTATTTTCTATATACTTACACATACCATACCATATTTGTCACAGACCATGTCCCTACGATTCGCTGCTGTTGAGGAGATGCTCATTGCTGGACGCACTTCTCCACTCCGATGATCAGTTCCATTCTCAAATGACCCTTTGATGGTTGTTTGAGCTGCTACCCATACCACACACCCCACTCCAACATCTAAATCACCATACTCACCTCGCTATACTACATCCCATCGATCTTCACCAGCTAAGCTCTACACTCTCACACAACATACTCATACTACTCCATCCACCGAGATTCCTACCACCAGCTATCGCACTGCTCATATGTCGGTACATCCTAGATGCCGCTTACGATTCTCATGCCTGCCAGACTCCTCACCCAAGAGGACCCGATCAGCTTATACGGGTACCTCTACTTCACCATCATCTCACTCACCCATGTCATCACCAGACCACTCCTCTCCCCACTAGAGATTACGAAGATCCATTGAGACATATTCTGATGAGGATGAGGATCCAGTGCAGGATCAGACAAAGCCCACACCAAATGAGGCAGTACTAGTCGAGCACGCTTGTGTTGACAGAGACAGGGGTTTACAGATTTGGTCAGATCAGGTGATGATGCCACGAGATGGCAATGGTATCATGGAGGATGTACAGGGTATATTTGAGATAGGGCAGAGCTCCAGAGTTGCTGTAACCACCCGTAAATTTCCAAACATTGTTTTAATAATAAAATTTTATTTATTTTTTTACTTGACAATTTAATTGGGCATTTTTGAACATATTTAGTTATTTTAGTAAATTCTTTCATATTGGTAACAATTAAATTTATAATTTCCGGAGTTAATGGCTTTGTTTTAAATCACTTTTAAAAAAAATGTTACCAGAAGTATATTTTTGTAATTTTTACAAACCGATGGACCAAATTTAGAATTTAACCCAACGGGACACGGGGTACATGAGGCATTAATAAAAACATTATACCTTTCTATTAAATAATCACCAACCCATCCAGTAAATATCATTTTTTTTTCTCATTTCTGCTTTCTCTTTCTTATCTTCTTCTTTCTCTTTCTCTCTTTTCCCTGTAGCACCATTGACCCATCATAATCACCTTTTTCTTCTTTTGTCTACCTCTCTTCTTCCCAACACAAAATCACGAGAACCTCTAAAAACCTTCAAGGGAAAACGACTTCAGCTAGATTCGTCCCTCAACGTGGTTATGACCAAGAAAGCAAGTCTTGAAGCTACTTCCTTTGCGCCTATTAATCCTGATTCGAATAACCATGGGGCATTGATGTGCGTGATGTGTCATTGCGGTTTAGTAGTATTAATGCCTACTCAAGTTTTAAATTTATATTTAGCCGACTTATCAATAACACACACACTTAATGAGCAGTGTACCCGGTCAGTATGAATATAATGGTAAGCAGAGTGTCGATCACTAAGAGTGGAACGTATTATCTAGTTATTCTAATCAGTATTTTAATATCCTAAGTTAGTTATACAACCTAATCTAACGCCAAGGGGGTTCAGCCTGAGAGACTGGCACAGTTTGGTTATAATTAAATAGAAAACTAAACTAATGAGCACGAATTAGCGATTAGCACACACGTACACAGATAGATACTCAAGACAATAAGAAGACCTGTCCTGATAATTAAATAGCTTGTCACTTATTTTATTGCTAGTTTTATATGAAGTGTATATAATTAAACCTTTCTCGTTGGCTCTAATCTTATCGGAAAGTAAACCCTTAATGATTACTTATGTCTATCCTACTTTTCTAGAGACGCTAGAATAAATAGGCGATGAAGGGGCGTGGCGACCCAAGCAAGACTCAGCTAGACACAGAGGTTATCAATGCACTAATAAAAGTCACCAAAGACATCAACATATAAACTTTAATTAATGGGAGAGCAATATTAAGGGGAGTGCATGATCTTTCGTTGTCACATGACACAAGCCCATCAATCATGATGAATTAAAGCGTACTAAAACAATAAAACAAAACTACTTAATGAATTGAATACATGCAGGACCTTCTTACAGCTCTTGTATCTTTGTTTGAGGTGTGTCTTGTGCTGCTTGGTCGTCTGAATTCAGCTCTAGGGTTATATATCTGGTCTCTTAAATTCGTCTGACCTTGGGGTATTTATAGTTTCTGTCTGAGGGATCGATGCGGCGCATTGAGTTGATAGATGCGGCGCATTGACTTAACTTCGCGTGGGGTCCAAGATTAATATATTCTGGAATATTCGTACACCGTCTTCAGATGCGGCGTAACTTGATCTTTCTATGCGGCGCATGTACTTTAGCTGTCTTGGATTGTAACTGGTGAAATCTTGATAGTGATACGCCGTATGTTAGAAGTATATTGCGGCGTATCTGGAGTAGAACGAGCTTGATCTTCTTCTTTGACCAAAGTTTCATTTGCAGTGCATGACATAATTTCATGCGGCGCATTCTTCAGAGTCAGGCAATGGTCTTCGAATTCATCTAAGTATGATATTGCATCGTATTTGTTGAGTGAGATACGACGCATCTTCTGGATTTCAGTAGACTTTTGACATCTCGCTTGTTTTGCTCCATAATTAGACCAAAATCGCCAAGTTTCACATAATTCTTGTTTTTACATGAGAATTACTAAAGTAAACATTAATGTATCGAGTCTCATATATAATATAATAAAACAAGTCAAATAAATAGGATAAATGATGATAATAAAATGTACTTATTTGACTTCATCAGGCATCACAAGTCTCCAACACAAATCTCATCACCCACTCACATCACTAAGGTTTGGTTATGCTTCTCTCCCAAAATAGCCGCACCCCTTCATCCAATTTCCGGCCACTATTTCGACCACAGGAGTTCGCACTGCCAGCCACCAACTCTCACCGCCACCTTGCTCCCCTTAATTTCCCCGTCACTTTCATATATTCCACGCGTTGTTTATCCCCTTCCCTCACCATGAATCAACCACCACAACCCTTCAATCACTCACCACCACTATTATACGCGCCGAAACTCACTCCACCATACACCATTCGTCATCATCATCAGCAAGAAGACAAGTCCTTCGTTGGGTTTTGCTACGGGTTAAAGAAAATAAAGTCACGATTAGGGTTTCCTCGTTTATATTGTGAAGATGCCGCCAACTCCGTCGCCGTCGTCACCATCTCCCCGTTCCCTCGTTCTCGTTATGGTAGCCGTGAAACCCTTTTCTTACTTATTATTTTTGTCTAAACCGAATATATTAGATATTGTGTTAATGTTTTCGTGGATTTTATACAAGGATAAAATAAATAAACAATTAAAAAAAAAAAACGGGATTAAAACTTTTGAGGATGAAACTTTAATTAAAACACATTATTACAAATATTACGTGGTCTAATCAGATTGAAAACGGATTTAAAGGTATTTGTAGGAAACTAAAAGGGGGGTTGAATAGTTTACCGGTTTAAATCCTTTTAAAAATCTTGTTTTAAAAGTATGTTTATTGAAAACTTTGATTCGAAATTTATGTGTAACTAATTAACACCAATATGAACTTGACACTAAGCTAACTAATAATAAATAATAAAGTAAAGAGTAGAGTTGGAAAGATAAAAACGAGACAGAGGATTTATAGTGGTTCGGCTACGAAGCTCTTCTTCGCCCTACTCCACTCCCCGAGTACCACACTCGAGAGTATCAAGCACTATGTCAACAACCTCCCTTAAGGCGGAGAAAACCGTACACGTCGCTTATCCTATTACTGACACTAAGCTAGTTGTCGAGTGCTAATCTTAGCTAGCACCAATCTACTAAGGTCCACGTGACCAAACACTCAAGCACAATGGCTTCAAGAGATCACCAAGATCTCTACAAGATCACAAAGATCAACTCTCACTTCACTCTACTTAACCTAACTACTCTAGATCCTTTGACTACTCACACACAAGCCCAATGGCTTCAAGAGATCTTCACTATCTCTTAAGATCACAATGATCTTCACTCACACTCTCACAAAAGAAAGATAATCTTGATGTATACAAAGATACAAAAAGGATGTAACAAATGTTACAAAAACCAAACAACTATAACTCTTGTATCTTCTTGAGTACTTGAGTTCTTCTCTTGAAAATGAAGAGGAATGATAACACCTTGTATCAACTTGGATACTTGTGTTCTTCTCTTGCTAGTGAAGAGGTACGCAGATGATCACTTGAAGGATGATTGGATCACTCTTGAAACAAAGAAAAAACTAATCTAAACATCAAAGAAAGAAAGTGTGAAGAGAGTATTCAACTCGGAAAGTTTAGTGTGTGAAAGGATGCCTAAAATCTGTGAAAGGGGTTGGTATTTATAGGCAAAGAAAATCTGAACGTTACAGAAAATTTGTACGGACGGCTCCGTTAAATACCATACGGCTCCACTAAATTTAGTGGAATCGTGGAGCCGTGCCAGACAAAGACGCTCCCTTTTTTGTCTTTTCTGGTGAAAACTTATTTGGGGAAGGTTGGAACTGATTTTGGGGGAAAAATAGATGTTATGAATTTCAAACTAATTTTTCCATTAAAACATTTCTTAATATTTCAAAAATAATTTGTCATGTGTATTTTGAAAAAATGTTTTGTCCCATTTAAAATGTGAATTCTCAAAGACACAAAATCACTTCTTTGATCACTAGTTCAAGTTGTAACTTTGTTCAAGAGTGATTTACGTAGAAACGGGATTTTCCGATTAAAAACTTGTTTACGTTAATTCTAACGTAACTTGATTTCATATTTTGTCATCCTCAAAATGTGAAGTAATCGAAAGATATAAATAATGTTTTTAGAACATTATTTGCATCAACAATCTCCCCCTTTTCGATGATGACAAAACATAAACTCATTTTAGGTTAAAATTAGTTTTAAGAAGTTTTTAATGAGTTTACTCCAATTTCTCCCCTTTTTTGTCTAATCAAAAAGGTGACAAAGGCTCCCCCTTGATGTGTACTCCCCCTCATTTGGAGAACATAAAGGAATCGAGCAATGGTTCGTGCTACAAAACAAAGTTAGACGACAAATATACAATATCTAACAAGTAGCACATTTTGACAAATATCCAACCACATAAGAAAAAAGAAATAGCTAAAAGCTAAGAATGATAAGAAACAACCCTCATAAGAGCCCATTCATTCATGAAAGGAAAATAAATGTCATACATATGTATGACTTCATGGAAACATAAAGGAGACAATGATAAACATAAATTCCTAATGACTAGAGGCATGTTTCATATCCAAGAGGGCTCCTAAAGAGTTATTGTGGGTTAGGAGGTGGTGGAGATTGGGGCCCCATTTGAGGTGGTGGTGGTGTCAAGAGATGTTCTATGAAGTAGAACATGAAATAAATCTCGTCTCTTAAGAAGTGGATGAGATTACGGTTATGGAGAAAACATAGGCAATTAGCACTGTGTAACTCAAAGGGATGTGGTTGGTTGGGTTGTGCCATGATAGGATGTGGTGATTGTGGTAGGTTTGTTGGAGGTGAAATTGGCATGGCATTGTCTAATGGATTGAAGGGGGATGGTGTGTACTCCATTGATGATGTAGTGTAGAAGGATGATGAAGATGTTGTGTAGAAGGATGATGAAGATGTTTTAGAGGGTGCTTAAGGTGGTGATGGTGAGTGTGGAGTGGCTTGGGAAGGTGGTGTCATTGCTTCATCATCTTTTGTAAGATCTACAAAGAGTGGTTTGGAAGGTGGTCTTACGGTGATTCTAGGTTTCTTGGAAATGTGAGAGGTGGATCCTTGGTTGGAAGCCATGGATGTTTGTGATGAGGGGTAGAAGATGAAGTGCAAGATTATCTTGCAAGGTGAGGCTTTATATAGGGAGTATGGGTAAAGTTTGAATTAAAGGTGATGGGAGTGTCCTATGGTGTAGGAAGAGAATCCTAGGGTGTATTAGGTTTGCAAGAATTTGTAGGTTTGAGGTTAGGGGTGTAGGGTTTTTGGTAGGAACAGCAGAAATCCGTCAAACAGGGGTACGACTCCTTTAAATGACCCACGATACCGTTAAATTTAACGGTACCGTCCATATTTAATGGTACCGTGCCTCTGTTTGCAAGACAATTTCTGTGCAAGCTAGTTTAGGGCAGCTAGGGGAGTGTTTTCCAGGGGTACCAAGTTCTGGAAATGATAGTGCCTTAAGTCACTAGGTACTTAATTACCTAAGATATCTCATTGAAGCTACAACTAGCATGTAAATACTATCATGTAGTTTCCTAAGATGATCATAAACATGCAATGATAAGAGACAAAATTGGCTATCATTCAAATATCACATAGATTGACTAATCAAAGAGATAGTTAAGCATGCAATAATTTAATTAGCATTTATTCATAGATAAATCCTAGTAAGAAATATAAATTTCTTCATCTTTTATGACTTGAGCATTCCCCCATTCTTGACACACTTTTGTCTTGAACATGTTTCTCATTTTCATGATTTGGATCATCAAAGAGTGCATAATGGGTGGAGGATTCGGAAATGAGAATTGATGAGATGTGTGACTCGTTTATGGGTTTCATGATAGGTTTGACAAGTGAGTATTGAGGTCTGTTAAGGTAAGGGTATAGGTTCATGAAATGGTGGTAGAGACGGGTTAGAAACATCCCATAGGGTATCAATTTATTCTTGTTACCCTTGAGATGAACAATTCGATTAGCGAAGAAATAAGCGAGATTGTATGGTTGTTGGGTTAGGAGACAGTAAATCATATGAGCACAACACGCCGAGAGTTGCTCACGATTTCCTATGAGACTCAGAACATTTTTTCGCAAGATGACTGCCCAAGAAAGTAGTTCATGACGAACCTCTTTCAAACGAATTTTCGTTGGATTAGGGTAAGAGGGGTACTTATGAGTACGAATGAGTTTGGTTAGTTCGGTTGGAGAGGGTATGTATGAACAGTATGGACTATTCTCCTCACGATAGTGAAAGAGAGACTCAAGACACCAATCTTCAGTATAGGCACATTGCCCATGATTGGGTATTCTAAGGATTTGAGCAAATTGCTCAAGAGTTAGGACGTATTTGAAGTTTTTGACCCAAAACCAAAGTGACAACGATTGATCCTCGTTACGTACGAGTTCAACTTGTCGGAAGAACTCCAACACAAAGCGAGGACAAATGTGCTCGTTAATGTGGAGCAGACACTCGAATCCCATAGCTCTAAAGGAGGTGTTGATGTCCCGGTGGTAGACTAGGGACGGATCAACGACACGGCCTTCATGAAACCGACGGGTTTCAAGATTTACATAGGTACGAATGTGATTACCGGGTGTAGTGGGTTCACGTGAGATTTCGGGTGTGTAGGTATCGGTTAGGAGTTGATCAAAATCATATTCATGAGACATTTTTGTTTCCTATAAAAGGAGATTTTAAACGAAAATTAAAGCAAAGAACAATTGCATTATGCACATGCCTAGTGTGTGCCTATATGCAAACTATGTGGAGATGCGATAATCTCGACTCAAAAGAAAATAATGAGATTACCCTAACTCTCCTGATTTTACTTTTGCTCAAACAAATCTGTCGAAATGTACATATTAATTATGTAATTCGATCAATATTCGTGAGACCATGTATGCATGAGAAAGTGTTTTTAGTTTGTATCAACAATGCATAAAAGGTGTTTCATGGTCCTAATTTTGTGAAATTTTGAAAAATATTAGAATTGGGGTGTTTGGTGACTTCAATTTGAAAGTTTATTAAGAAAAATTGAAAAGCCCCAATTCATTTTCAATCAATGAGCAAACCCTAGACTCAAAATTTAGAAAATTAGAGTAAGGAAACTTACAATTAATGTTGAAAGCTTAGAGATGATCAATATTCTTGAAAATCAATGTCTTGAATATGATCTTGAAGAGGTTTAGTGAAGTTATGGGTTGTGAGGTTAGATTACAACATCAGTTGCAGAGGTTGTGGATGGTTGAAATGAGTGATGTGGGAAAAGGGAAAATGAAATATGTGATGTTTCAGATACACGGTTCCATGGTACCGTTAAATTTAACGGTGTCGTGCCACATTTAGTGGAGCCGTGATATGCTGGGACTGTTTTCTATCCCATTTTGATTTTTGACGAATAAGTCTCGCTGTTTAATTAGTGAGAATTATTGTCACGAGAAAAGAATTTGTTCCCAACAAACTCTTTTGACTAGGGAGACCTAAATTAAACTAAACGAGACTCACGAGATGACTTCAAGAGTCATGATACTTATGGAATATGTTCCATCATTCCTAGACCTAGACGAAGATAGGTAACGGTTTCTCGTTTGAGAGGTTTGGTTAGGATGTCTGCGATATTTTCCTGAGAAGGAACTTTCTCCATGGAAATGTTTCCTTTTTGAACATTATCGCTAAGGAAGTGGTGGCGAATTTCAATGTGTTTGGTATAGGAGTGTTGAACGGGGTTTTTGCTCAAGTCAATAGCACCTTTATTATCACACATAATGGGAACGTCATCTAGATGGATGTCATAGTCTATAAGGGTTTGTTTCATCCATAGTGCTTGTTGACATGCCTTTCTGGCGCTTACGTACTCGGCTTCGGTCGTGAAGATAGCAAGAGCCATTTGTTTCTTGGAGAACCAAGAAGTTATGCAACAACCTATGAAGGTACTGATGAAGCGAAAAGTGTACCGCTTTTAAGGGGTCATTTAAGCCCTAAATCGTATTTATTTGATCAAATATTGCCCTAAATCGTTCCTTTTGTCATTTTAGGTACTTTTGAGGAGAAATCTGGAAAAGGAGGCATTTTGGACGTTTTTGGAGCATAAAAGTGAAGAAAACGACAAAGTCTCAAAAATCGGCTAAAAGTTACCTTTGACGGCGTCAGATTTTACTCTGGACGGCGTCATGGCTTGGCAAGAAAAGGTGGATGTGAAATTTACTCATGATAAGCCAGTGAAAATTGCATGTGAATTCTGACGGCGTCACGCTTTAACCTGATCAAGGGCGTCACGGCTTAATTCAAAGAGGGACGGCGTCACGTTCAAGGTCTGACGGCGTCAAGCCTTGATAAGCCAGAACGGATTTTGGAGAGCTAAAGAGGGACGGCGTCAAGAAGGCCATCCGGGAACCCTAGAAGCGGCGAGGTGACGGCGTCACACTCCATAAGGTGACGCCATCAGATGTAAAAATCTATATATAGTTTTGCAATTCTTTTCATAAAAGGAGAACTTAGTGTGGAATTTTTGGGAGAAAACCCTAAGACGATTTTAGCATCTTTTTCAAGGCTTTTTGCCTTGAGATCTTCCATGTTACATTGAAAGATAAGTTATCAATTAATCATTCAATATGTCTATGTGTTGTTTGATTTTATCTTGTTCTTGTCTTTTGTTTAACATGCTAGGCTAGATTTATCTTGTGTTTGCTTAGATCTAATGAAACCTAGCTATTGATTATTGGTTATTAGTGTGTTATTAGTTGTATTGGATGATTGTTTATCTATGTTAGGCTTAAGAAAACTGGCTAACTTCCTATTCGGTAACTTGCTTGAACGTCTTAAGAAACATGAACCAAATGCGTACTAAAGGTTTTTATGGTTGTATTTAATGCACAAGCGAATTCTAGTGATCCCATGTTAGGAGCTTCCTAGCCGGCTCGACATAGGAGTGAAGTAGGAGCTTGTAGAGTTGGGGAAGTACGTACGCCACCCCACGATTGGTATTAAGGAATACACCCGTCATCCACGCAACTAATACACACTAATCAACCGGTAAAAGATAGTTAGGGAGTAAGGAAATCTAAGTGAACACATTTCTCTACACATAAGTTCTCACCAACTTTTTATTTTCAGTTATTTATTTTATTTGCATTCGTAGTAATTTGGGTTAGTTGACTAGCAACTAATTCCGCCCACTCTTTCAAACCCGAGATTTTACTTGCTTTCATAAAATTATAAAAACACAAAAAGAATCTTCCTCAACCCTTAGACCTATTAGAGTAGTCTTTCATACCTAACGAACACTATTCCCTGTGGAGAACGATCAATCCCCCGTACTTACCACTACACTATACTACATCGGTCAGGTACACTGCCTGGTGGGGTTGTAAGCCTCTTGAGATCCCTCGAGAGGTAAAACCTGTTGTAAGGTTGCAAAACCACGCATCAAGTTTTTGGCGCCGCTGCCGGGGAATAGTTATTGTTTAGGTTGAATTTTTTACTTTATAGGTCTACTCACTAGATTCCCTTCTAGTGAGATTTTTATTTTATTTTTCTAGATTTTCTTTAGTCTATCTATTTTCTTCGTTTCTTTGTTCGTAACCATTACCATTCGACATCATGGAAGATGGTAATATCCTTGATCCCAACATCCCACCACCACAACAACCACCACCACCTCCTAGAGCCCGTACTTTAGGAGAGTATTCCCGTCCTAGCCACCATGGCTATCGAAACACCATTAAGCTCACTCAAGGAGCCAATGTCACACCCTTGCGATCCGACACCATCCGGTTGGTGCAAAGCGGATGCGCATTCCATGGACTTCGTTCTGAAGATCCTAATCAACACCTCAAGGACTTTCTTAAAATCGTTGATTCTATAGACCTTGATGTTGCCACTCGAGAGACGACCCGATTGCGTCTCTTTCAATTCTCTTTGCGGGACCAAGCTAGTCAGTGGCTAGAACGTCAACCCGCAGGATCCATCACCTCTTGGGATGATCTCACCACTCGATTCCTTGCTCAGTTTTTCCCACCAGGAAGAACTACCAAGCTAAGGAATGATATCTTGATGTTCCAACAACGTCAAGGCGAAACCCTCTACGAGGCATGGACTCGATTCAAGGACTTACTCCGAAAGGTCCCTCACCATGGCATGGATCCTTGGCTACAAATCCAAATCTTCTATGATGGTGTCAATCATCAAACTAGAAGAGCCATAGATTACGCCGCCAATGGGAGATTGAGCAGGCTCAGTGTCGATAAGTGCTGGGAAGTCATTGAGGACTTAGCACAATACGAAGAGGAAGAATGGAATGACTCAACGTTCTCGGAAGAAGGGATTTTAAATTGCATGAGTGCAACCCAAGAACAGCTGTTCGAAAACATAAAAAGGCAGGTTGAGAGCTTAATGAAAGCTGAGACACCTACGGCTGATGAAAATCCCGATGAGTGCGTGAACACAATTGGTAAACATACGTTTCATCAATTCTCACGACAAGATGAGTTTGAAGGGATAATGCTAACTTTCGTGAACAACCAAGAAAGGCGGATCCAGGAATTAGAGACTCACTTGAAAAACACCCAAGATATGTTCATGGAACTAGCAGAAAAGTTTATTGTGAGAATAAAGGAGAAAATTAGGGAAGAAGCCTCACACAAAAAGATCGAGAAGATCTTTGAACTCCCGATCCCTAATGAACCATACAATGAATGGGATGATGAAACCCCTCTCCCCGAGCCTTCACTTTTAAAACCCTCTTATCTATTTGGATCCTCTCGCGAGAAAAAGAATTCTCAAGATCGTAGCATTTTCGTGGGAAGCATGGTTTTCACGCTCCCTAACTTTCATGAGGCTAGGAAACGATCTTTTGGCTTTAAGCCAGGTGTGAGAAGAACTCAATTAAAGCACATCCTCATTTCGAAAACCCCCTGTAAAAGCTCCTCACACTCCCTGAATACCTGCCGTGACGGAGATTGGAACCTGAATGTGACGTCAACCGGCCCTTTTCAACATTTTACCACATCCCGTGACAGTAACAAAACATTTGACCCAGGAGGAACTTGTTAACGAGACTAGCTATCAGGATTATTGACCCTGACTAGCTGCTCCTTTAAAGTACGAGGGGCTCATTTGTAAACTGGCACAAAGTGGTAAATAACGTTGATCTGACGGCGTCAGGATTTGAACGTGACACCGTCACCCCGTCTGCACAGCAATAATAACTTTAATTCCATCACTTTCATCACAAACCCCACAAACCATATCCACTCCAACCCCACCTTCGAATTTCCAAGATCAAATTCACCGACTTTCGTCACCAATTTCCACGTGGTAAGTAATTTTTATTCATTCTTTTCGTTTCAATTACTCATAGGATTTGTCAATTTCGAAAGCCCTCTACTCATGATACCCTAGGGTTGATTCATGCTTAGAACTCATAATGTCCTTTAATTAGTGTTATTTTAGCAATGATTAAAAGCATGTGATTGTTAGCAATCAAATGGGTCAATTCACTAATCGGGTGGCCACGAATTTGAACCATAACCTGTGATCCAATCACCCATTTTTCTGTAAAAAGTGGTGTGTGGTTATTGAGCCTGAAGTTTGAATATTGATTTTTCCCTCGTAATTATGGATTTGAACTTGGTCGAATCTGACGGCGTCACCTAGCAAAGGGTGACGGCGTCAGACCTGTCTGATGCGCCACCAAATCTTTAATTCACATATTAACACTTTTATTCTTCCCTGCTTTGTTCCAGATAATGAGTAAGCGTCAAAGACCCAGCCGAGGAAGTTCTTCCCGATCTCAACAAGAGAACTTTGGGGATACGGTCCTCAGTTGGGGTGTCTTTGACAACGATGCTGCTACAAGCAAATACGCACAACTGCTACTACACAAGGTCGAAAATGGGGCCGTAGTTGATTGGAACTTTCTGAGGAGAGAAGGTCTTGAGCAGACCTTTCTCCAAAGTTTTCAGACGGATGGGTTTACCGGCCCTCAGTGGGAAAGACTGTTTAAAATTCAGGAGCCGGTATATGAGGAATTGGTACGTGAATTCTTTGCCACCTTTCATTTTGACATGGCTGAGGCAAGGACCGATGTAGGCAGTACCACGATCTATTTCAGGCTGGGGGGTGAGCTAAGGACGTGTTCGGTTACTGAGTTTGGGTGGAGACTTGGGTTGTACGATCAGCATGATACCATTCAGGCAGGGTTCATGCATAGGTTGTTGCGTGGGGAGTCGATGAAGAATGATTTTAGATGTTCCATGTTCTGGCAAACTATTGGGGATGGGGTGTACACCTCGACCACTGTGGCATCCCAAATCAGGGATCCTAGGGTTCGGTTGACTCATCGATGCCTCACCTACAGCTTGACAGGGCGTCACAGCTCTCACCACCGTGTCACTGCTTCTGATCTCTTCTACCTGTACACCATCTACTCTAATGATGTTTACTGCAACATCCCATTTTGGGTTGCTAGCTTTCTGCATGGTGGAGTTGGGGAGAGGGAAGGAGACAGGATTTATGGTGGGATGTTTATCACCCGGCTGGCCCAGTCTTATGGAGTCCTCAGGCCCGAGGTCATGAGGTATTTGAGTGGTGATGCATGCAGGACGGTGAAGGAGAGGTCCCTGAAGCAGATGGAGGTGATTATGGAGATGCATGATGGGTCCTTTATGTGGTATCATCCAGCCGGAGCTGAGGATGATGATGATGAGGATGATGAGGAGGAGGAGGAGCCCCAGCAGCAGCAGCATGAGGGTTATGAGGCCGGTACAGCTGATTACTACCGGCACATGAGCAGGGGGGATTGGCAGGCTCACCAGGGGACCTGGATGGGCCAGGTTGATACTTGGAGGACCAGGGTGGACGAGAGGTTCGACTGGATGTATGATCACACGGTTCGTCAGATGCAGCATCTATCTACACGTGATCAGTTGGACCCACATCTGCAGATTGACCCTTTCCCGGGTCGTGAGCAGGATTACCCACCATATGGGTACTACGGGCACCTCCCTCCAGGCTACGACTATCGCCAAGGTCCCCCACCCCAGTGATGATGTGATTTGATGTTTTGATGTTTGAACAATTTGATATTTGGTTGTATGTGTTGAAACAATATGGTCTGTAATAATTTAGGGAAGGCATCTGTTTGCCTTAAAACATTTGTTACATTGATTTTATTTATCGCATGCTAGCCTCATTTGATTGTTTATTTATTTGCTTTGTGTGTTTATTTGTTTGTTTGTTTGTTTTTATTTATTTCCGTATGTGTGTTTAATTTTTATTAGTATTGATTCATGTTCAAAAGTAATTTGTGAAAATGCTTTATTTTGTTTTTAACTTCGTCTTAACTACATATAAAGGTATTTTGCAAAAGATAAGTGTAAGGGAAATCTAAATTGGTTTATTAGAACACATATGAACATGAATCGTAATAATAATAAATTAACATACATATTCGTATTTGTTTGAGTCAAATGCTTGTATCGAGTCATAATGATGTTTTGCAGGATTTCCAGGAAGTAAGGTAAAGGTTTTTCTAGAAATTTTCCGGAAACTTAAAATGAGAATTTTTGTCAGGTCATTTCTGACGGCGTCAGGGTTTATAACCTGACAGCGTCAGATTTAATTTTCAGAAATTTTTGAAAGTTTTGTTTTTAAAAAAAAGTTTTTATTAAATCTCCAACTTATAATCTCCAGGAATCTGCAAAATTATCATTTCACAAGCATTATATCCTTATATATAGATTTATCCAGCCGATGTTATGCAGGTTTTCGTGTTTGTTTTCTCAGGTTTAACAGGTTATTTCGGACAAGGAAATGTTTTGAATCAAGCTTATGGCGATGCATTAGTCATGGAGCTTCAACATTACTTTGGAAGAAGATTTAACCGTGTTACTTCATTATCCACCGAGCGAATCAGGGGAGTATTTGATTTCATTCTTTTACTTTATGCTTTTACATCTTGTTATTTGAACATTGGGGACAATGTTCATCTTAAGTGTAAGGGGAGGGTAAAAGTACGATTTTAGAGAATGCTATTACGCTTGATTTATGTTTGTTTGATGGTAGATGTGTAATAAAACTGAGATAAATACTTGTTAAGGTAATTTTAGTGCCAAATTTAAAATTTTTTACAACATATAGGAGTGAAACTTTGATCTTAATGAGCGTCTCACGGATAGGAGTTATATGACTAGCACAAAAACCGTACCACTAAAAAATTTTCCACCCCCAAATATGTGAGGTTCGCCCCTAGAATTGGTAGGAAAAGCATTTATGCTATGATGTGTGTACCGGTAGCACTTAGATTCTAGAACTTGCGTTAGGACCATTCCAAGGCCACAAGTGAGACTACATTCGTGTAGTTAGATTTACTACATGATAAGAGGCATTAGGATTAACCCATTGTTTTACACCTGTGTTTTTGTTATAATTACATTGGCTACATTGGTCAAGTAATTCTCCCACACCCTTTGCGTTGTACTCATTTTTAGTACACGATACCCCTAGTACACCCCTCAGAGCCTATCTTTTCGTTTCGACCTTTAAGCATTTTACTTAAAGGAAGAATTTGTTTACACCCCACTTAAATGTACACCCAAATCGCCTTAGCCTACCTTGTATGCACTCATTTTTAGTGCATTATTGTTACAACATTTGTTTAAACCCAAGTTAATTATCTAATTGATTACATGGTTGCTAAGTCGAGTCATATCCTTGTACATATTGTTTTGGGACGATTGGGACTCATGGGTAAAGTACTAGTGTAACGGAGTAAGGGGGAAGAACATCATTTATTACCCCCATATGTGCTAAATATTTTAAAAAGTACTCCAAGTTTTTCGATTATCTTAATTCGAGTCATTAGATTAGTTAATTGTAAAGTTATGTAAAAGTTCAAGTGTAAGGGGGATGTAATGCTCCTATGAGGTATTATTTTGGATGGTAGGGCAAGAGTGTATGCAAAAAAAAAAAAAAAAAAAAAAAAAAAAAAAAAAAAAAAAAAATCAAGAAAAATACAAAAAAATGAGAAAAAGAAAAGTAGAAAAAACATACGGATTACCATTACGTTTTTGGTTATTTTATTTTTAGCTTAAGATTGAGTCGAGTCTTGGCTTAGCAACATTGTATAGTACATGTAATTAATCAAGATCTTTAACTCGCCACCAGTAAAATATCCTTTATCCAACAAAACCGTGTTTTCCTTTTCCCTACACCTAACGTTATAACCCATGTAAAAGTCCTCTTTGATAGTTTATCTTAGGTGCTTACGCCTAGTGGAGGAGGTTTTCGATCCTTTCCCAAGCCTATGGTAATCTATTTGCTATGACAGGTAGTGAGAGATATTATCCGTTTTCATTTATGAGATTTATTTTGATGACACTTGAGAGATGTGAGTATCTAAACACTACTTGTGAGGTGCTAGTTTATAATCTCCGTGCTTATTATGATTGAAGTGGAACGATTATTTGTTGTAATTACTTTTATGTTTGCATTAAATGACCCCTAACTTGTATTTTGATTAGAATAAAAGCGCATTTGCTTGAGGACAAGCAAATCTCAAGTGTAAGGGTATTTGATGAAGCGAAAAGTGTACCGCTTTTAAGGGGTCATTTAAGCCCTAAATCGTATTTATTTGATCAAATATTGCCCTAAATCGTTCCTTTTGTCATTTTAGGTACTTTTGAGGAGAAATCTGGAAAAGGAGGCATTTTGGACGTTTTTGGAGCATAAAAGTGAAGAAAACGACAAAGTCTCAAAAATCGGCTAAAAGTTACCTTTGACGGCGTCAGATTTTACTCTGGACGGCGTCATGGCTTGGCAAGAAAAGGTGGATGTGAAATTTACTCATGATAAGCCAGTGAAAATTGCATGTGAATTCTGACGGCGTCACGCTTTAACCTGATCAAGGGCGTCACGGCTTAATTCAAAGAGGGACGGCGTCACGTTCAAGGTCTGACGGCGTCAAGCCTTGATAAGCCAGAACGGATTTTGGAGAGCTAAAGAGGGACGGCGTCAAGAAGGCCATCCGGGAACCCTAGAAGCGGCGAGGTGACGGCGTCACACTCCATAAGGTGACGCCGTCAGATGTAAAAATCTATATATAGTTTTGCAATTCTTTGTCATAAAAGGAGAACTTAGTGTGGAATTTTTGGGAGAAAACCCTAAGACGATTTTAGCATCTTTTTCAAGGCTTTTTGCCTTGAGATCTTCCATGTTACATTGAAAGATAAGTTATCAATTAATCATTCAATATGTCTATGTGTTGTTTGATTTTATCTTGTTCTTGTCTTTTGTTTAACATGCTAGGCTAGATTTATCTTGTGTTTGCTTAGATATAATGAAACCTAGCTATTGATTATTGGTTATTAGTGTGTTATTAGTTGTATTGGATGATTGTTTATCTATGTTAGGCTTAAGAAAACTGGCTAACTTCCTATTCGGTAACTTGCTTGAACGTCTTAAGAAACATGAACCAAATGCGTACTAAAGGTTTTTATGGTTGTATTTAATGCACAAGCGAATTCTAGTGATCCCATGTTAGGAGCTTCCTAGCCGGCTCGACATAGGAGTGAAGTAGGAGCTTGTAGAGTTGGGGAAGTACGTACGCCACCCCACGATTGGTATTAAGGAATACACCCGTCATCTACGCAACTAATACACACT
This sequence comes from Artemisia tridentata subsp. tridentata, assembly GCA_021014915.2. Lineage (NCBI taxonomy): Eukaryota > Viridiplantae > Streptophyta > Magnoliopsida > Asterales > Asteraceae > Artemisia > Artemisia tridentata. Next base: position 509,304,159 of record CP139508.1, read on the forward strand.
AATCAACCGGTAAAAGATAGTTAGGGAGTAAGGAAATCTAAGTGAACACATTTCTCTACACATAAGTTCTCTCCAACTTTTTATTTTCAGTTATTTATTTTATTTGCATTCGTAGTAATTTGGGTTAGTTGACTAGCAACTAATTCCGCCCACTCTTTCAAACCCGAGATTTTACTTGCTTTCATAAAATTATAAAAACACAAAAAGAATCTTCCTCAACCCTTAGACCTATTAGAGTAGTCTTTCATACCTAACGAACACTATTCCCTGTGGAGAACGATCAATCCCCCGTACTTACCACTACACTATACTACATCGGTCAGGTACACTGCCTGGTGGGGTTGTAAGCCTCTTGAGATCCCTCGAGAGGTAAAACCTGTTGTAAGGTTGCAAAACCACGCATCAGGTACAAACTTCACTCATACTTTTTTGATCCACATAATCTCCCGCATGATCAGAGTCAGCGTAGACAACAGTTTCTACACCGATCCCCTTGGGATAAAATAATCCCAAGTGTATAGTGCCTTTAATGTATCAGAAGATACGCTTAAACCGCTTCAAGGTGAGAGGTTTTGGGATCCTCTTGGAAGCGAGCACAAAGGCAGACACTAAACATGATGTCGGGCCTACTTGCCGTGAGGTATAGTAAACTTCCTATCATACCTCTATACTTAGTGCTATCCACGGACTCACTTTCTTCATCTTTCGTGAGTTTTATTTTCGTGGACATGGGAGTTTTCATGGGCTTAGACTCTTCCAAACTAAACTTCTTAAGCATCTCTTTACTATACTTAGCTTGACTAAAGAAGATGACATCTTCCATTTGTTTAATTTGTAAACCAAGGAAGAAATTTAATTCACCCATCATGCTCATCTCAAACTCGTCATGCATGATTTTCGAAAAATCATCGCACATTTCTTGACAAGTTGATCCGAATATAATGTCGTCAACATATATTTGAACAATGATGAGATGTAAATTTCTTTTCTTTGTGAAGAGTGTGTTATCAACCTTTCCCATGGTATATTCATGTTCAATCAAGAAGGCTGTTAGTCTATCATACCAAGCTTTAGGAGCTTGTTTAAGACCATATAGTGCTTTCTTGAGTTTATAAACATGATTCGGATATTCGAAATCAACGAATCCCGGAGGTTGCACAACATACACCTCCTCGTTGATATAACCATTAAGGAACGCACTCTTCACGTCCATTTGGTATAGCTTAAAGTCTAAGGCACATTCATAGGCAAGGAGTATTCTAATTGATTCTAATCTAGCTACGGGTGCATAGGTTTCATCATAATCTATTCCCTCTTGTTGGTTATAGCCTTGTGCTACCAACCTTTCCTTATTCCTAACTACGACGTCATTTTCGTCGAGTTTATTCCTAAACCCCACTTAGTTCCTATGATTGTTTGATTTTTGGGAAGAGGTACTAAATCCCAAACTTGGTTTGCGGTGAATTGATTAAGTTCTTATTGCATAGCAACTATCCAACTTTCATCCTTAATCGCTTCACCTACATTCTTAGGTTCTACGGTTGATATGAAACCAAAGAAGTTACTTTTGTTTTGTGCTTGTGACCTAAGGGTTCTTTGGTTTAGGTTTCCTATAACATTTTCAATAGGATGGTTCTTGGATTCCTTAACGTTGACAATTTCGTCAACTTCAACTATTTCATCCTCAATGTCATCATTTAAGGTTTTCTTGCCACTAACCTTAATGGCTTCTTCCTCATCTAAGTCATCATCCACCAAGGGTGATGTCTTAGTTGGTGGAGGGCTTTCATCGAATGTCACGTTGAGTGACTCTTCGACTTTCATTGTTTCCTTATTTAGGACAATGTAAGCTTTACTATTTTGGGAATATCCTAGGAAGACACCTTCGTAAGACTTTGGGTCAAACTTGGTGAGGTAATCTTTAGTGTTTAGTATGAAGCACTTGCTTCCAAGCACTCTAAAGTAATCAAGAGTAGGTTTTCTACCTTTCATGATTTCATATGGGGTTTTTCCTAAGATAGGCCTAATTAAAATCCTATTAAGTATGTAAGTTGAGGTGTCCACCGCATTACACCAAAACTTTTGCGGAATTGATTGCTCATTCAACATCGTTCTACTCATTTCTTGTAGAGTACGATTTTTCCGCTCTACTACCCCATTTGATTGTGGAGTGCGTGGAGCTGAGAAATTGTGAGTAATACCATTAGCATCACAATATACTCCAAATTGCACTTCATTATCAAATTCCCGAACAAGATCCGTCCTAATAGAAATTATTGTACATCCTAGTTGATTTTGGACTTTCTTGCTAAAAACCTCGAATTCTTCACAGGCTTGAGTCTTATTCTTAAGAAATCTAGTCCAAGTGTACCTAGAGTAGTCATCAACTATTACTAAGGTGTAGTAGTTTCCTCCGTAGCTCCATACGGCGGATGGACCGAATAAGTCCATATGAAGGAGTTCTAGGCATCTAGAGGTCGAGACTATATTTTTAGCTTTGTGACTAGAATGGGCTTGTTTTCCAACTTTACAAGCGTCACAAAAATGTTGATCAAACTTAATCTTAGGTAGATTTCTAACTAGTTCATTAGATGCCAATGATTATATCAAGCGCATATTGGCATGACCTAATCTCCTATGCCATAGAGTGGAGTTATCATCTATGGTTGCTAAGCATATCCTATCCTGAGGCTTATTTCCCATTTTCATAACAAATAAGCCATTTCTCCTAACTCCTTTGCCTATGGTTTTAAAATCCTTAATGATTTCGCTACCTTCTTGGAGAATACTACTTTACACTTATTATCTATCAGTTGACTAATACTAAGAAAGTTGAATCCTAAGTTATCTACATGCTCAACATTTCTAATAGTGAGGGAGTTTTGAGTGATCGTACCTTTGCCAATAATGTTGCCCTTAAGTTTGCTACCGAAAGTGACATTACCTCTGTTGTATGCCTTGTATGATGAGAATAGACTTCGGTTGCCCGTCATGTGGTTAGTGCATCCACTATCCTTGACCCATTCGTCAGGCTCAAAGTCGATTCCTAAGCATATCTCGTTTGAAGAATGAGCCATTAGACACGTTTCGTCCTTGGGCTTCTTCTCTTCATCATCACCGCTATCACTCCAGGAGCCTCCTATGAAAGCTCGTTGGTTGTTGAATTTCGGTGGTTTGGGACACTCTCTTATGAAGTGATTAGGGTCTCCGCATCTAAATCATTTCCTATCACTTGTCCCTTTCTTTTCAACATGGTTCTTTTGTGATGTCTTCTTCTCATCACGAGGTTGCCTAACGAACCTACCTCTTCTCCTAAAGAACTTTTTAAAGTCCCTAACCGCTAATGCATATTCCTCATCTTCACTATCGGAACTCGAGCATTCCTCATCACTAGACTCCTTCTTGGCTTTCAGTGCTAGAGATCTAACTCTCTCGCTTTTGCCTTTGACTATATCAGAGTTTTTCTTGATTACCATCTCGTGAACTTTCAAGTTTCCTATAAGTTCATCGAGTGACAACATCGCCAAGTCCTTTGACTCTTCTATGGCGGTAACCTTTGCTCTCCATTTAGGATGTAGAGCCCTAAGAAACTTCCTAACATAGTTCTTACTAGAATAACCTTTATCAAGAGCTTTAAGACTAGTGATAATAGTATTAAATCTAGCAAAAGCACTATCTATTGACTCATCCTCCGGAATAGAGAATTGTTCATATTGTTGAACAAGAAGATCTATCTTGTTCTCTTTGACTTGGTTATTACCTTGGTGAGTGACTAACAAAGTTTTCCAAATGTCTTTTGCCGTATTACACATAAAGATTCTTTCAAATTTCTTTTTAGGTAAAGCATTATAAATCATCATTTTAGCCTCATTATTTTTGGCTAATTTCCTTTTAAGTTCATCACTTTGTTTGTCATAAGGAACTATTTCATCTTTTCTAGTTTCCAAATTCTTTTGAATAGGTTGAAAGTTACCCTCGGTAATAACATGCCAAAGATCAATGTCTTTTGATTTCACATACGTTTCGAATCTTGTTTTCTAATATATAAAACAATCGGTTTCGAAAAGTGGTGGTCTTTGCATAGATTGCCCTTCTAGATATTTGTCGGAGTCCATTGATCGATTCAATTTTTAAAATAAAATATACTTTAAAATCTTGGCGACGTGGCTCTGGTACCAATTGTGGGAAACTAAAAGGGGGGGTTGAATAGTTTACCGGTTTAAAATCCTTTTAAAAATCTTGTTTTAAAAGTATGTTTATTGGAAACTTTGATTTGAACTTTATGTGTAACCAATTAACACCAATATGAACTTGACACTAAGCTAACTAATAATAAATAATGAAAGTAAAGAGTAGAGTTAGAAAGATCAAACCGAGACAGAGGATTTATAGTGGTTCGGCTACGAAGCTCTTCTTCGCCCTACTCCACTCCCCGAGTACCACACTCGAGAGTATCAAGCACTATGTCAACAACCTCCCTTAAGGCGGAGAAAACCGTACACGTCGCTTATCCTATTACTGACACTAAGCTAGTTGTCGAGTGCTAATCTTGGCTAGCACCAATCTACCAAGGTCTACGTGACCAAACACTCAAGCCCAATGGCTTCAAGAGATCACTAAGATCTCAACAAGATCACAAAGATCAACTCTCACTTCACTCTACTTAACCTAACTACTCTAGATCCTTTGACTACTCACACACAAGCCCAATGGCTTCAAGAGATCTTCACTATCTCTTAAGATCACAATGATCTTCACTCACACTCTCATAAAAGAAAGATAATCTTGATGTATACAAAGATACAACAAGGATGTAACAAATGTTACAAAAACCTAACAACTATAACTCTTGTATCTTCTTGAGTACTTGAGTTCTTTTCTTTTCAATGAAGAGGAATGATAACACCTTGTATCAACTTGGATACTTGTGTTCTTCTCTTGCTAGTGAAGAGGTTTGAAGAGGATCACTTGAAGGATGATTGGATCACTCTTGAAACAAAGAAAAAACTAATCTAAAGATCAAAGAAAGAAAGTGTGAAGAGAGTATTCAACTCAGAAAGTTTAGTGTGTGAAAGGAGCCTAAAATCTGTGAAAGGGGTTGGTATTTATAGGCAAAGAAAATCTGAACGTTACAGAAAAATTTGTACGGACGACTCCGTTAAATACCATACGGCTCCACTAAATTTAGTGGAACCGTGCCAGACAAAGACGCTTCCTTTTTGTCTTTTTGGGTGAAAACTTATTTTGGGAAGGTTGGAACTGATTTTGGGGGGAAAATAGCTGTTATGAATTTCAAACTAATTTTTCCATTAAAACATTTCCTAATATTTCAAAAATAATTTGTCATGTGTATTTTTGAAAAAATGTTTTGTCCCATTTAAAATGTGACTTCTCAAAGACACAAAATCACTTCTTTGATCACTAGTTCGAGTTGTAACTTTGTTCAAGAGTAATTTGCGTAGAAACGGGATTTTCCGATTAAAAACTTGTTTACGTTAATTTTAACGTAACTTGATTTCACATTTTGTCATCCTCAAAACGTGAAGTAATCGAAAGATATAAATAACGTTTTTAGAACATTATTTGCATCAACAGTATTAAATATTAGTGTCGTGTGGTAAGAAAACGGTTAAAAAGGGTGTTGTTTGCGTGTTTGGTAACGGGTCGAGACCCGATTAGGTCTCAACGTGAATTTGTTTTAGTCACAGATCTGGTTTTGGTCACGTATTGGATATGGATTGTTTTTGTGGTTGTTTTGGTTTTCGGTACACAAAAATACCCACGTAGGGTGTTTGGTTGACCTCGACTACCCCCGCGAATGGTGAGTCCTTGGTTCTTGCTCTCAACAAATGCCAAGAGGTATTTGTATTCCTTCTTTTGTGTTGCTTGTTGTGTTATGTTCATGATAGTGTCGATTTTGATAAAAAAAAAACTAAGGATACATTTATTATTAGTAAGGAGAAATATAAGAGGTGTCAAATTTTGGTAACATTTATAAAGTGTAAATGTGGGTAAAAATGCTTTTGTGTGTTTAGTTGTTGTTCTAGTCACGTAGGGTGTGTTTGATTTTGAGACTGGGCCGAAGCCCATGGTAACCGGGGTGTGTTTGGTTTATTAAACGGGCTTAAGCCCATAAGTTAAAAAGGTGTGATTAATGATTATATTAGAAGTGTGTTTAATTTTAATGTGAAATATTTATTTCATTAAGGTATAAATAACGTGTTGATGCGTGCGATGTGTCGTTGCGGTTTAGCAGTTTTAATGCCTACTCAAGTTTTAAATTTATATTTAGCCGACTTATCAATAACACACACACTTAACGAGCAGTGTACCCGGTCAGTATGAATATAATGGTAAGTAGAGTGTCGATCACTAAGAGTGGAACGTATTATCTAGTTATTCTAATCAGTATTTTAATATATTAAGTTAGCTATACAACCTAATCTAACGCAAGGGGGTTCAGCCTGAGAGACTGGCACGATTTGGTTGCAATTAAATAATAAACTAAACCAATAGGCACGAATCAGCAAGTAGCACACACGTACACAGATAAATACTCGAGACAATAAGAGGGCTGTCCTTATGATAAGTAGTTTGTCACTTGTTTTATTGCTAGTGTTATATGAAGTGTATAGTTCGATGCAACGCACCGAGATTAAGTCCTTTCTCATTGGTTCTAATCTTATCGGCGAGTAAACCCTTAATGATTACTTATGACTATCCCGTTTATCTTTCTCCTACTTTTCTACAGACCATAGAATGCATAGGCGATCTAATAAACAGGCGAGGGCAGAGGCATGGCGACCCGATCAACGCTCAGCTAGCCACAGAGGTTATCAATGCACTAATAAAAGTCACCAATGACATCAACATATAAACTTTAATTAATGAGAAAGCAGTTTTAAGGGAGTGCAATCTTTCCGTTGTCACATTACACAAGCCACCAATCTTGATGAATTAAAGTTTACTAACACAATAAAACAAAACTACTTAATGAATTAAACACATGCATCACCTTCTTACAGCTCTTGTATCTTTGATTTGGGTATGTCTTGTGCTGCTGCCTTGACTGAATTCGTCCTAGGTTTCTGTTCTTCGGTCACGTATCTAATATATGTCACACCGAATTCGTCTGGTCTTGGGGTATTTATAGTTTCTGTCTGGGGGTAAGATGCGGCGCATCTAGTAAGTAGATGCGGCGCATTTACTTAACTTCGCGTAGGGTCCAAGATTATAATATTCAGGAATATTCGTACACCGCCAGGAGATGCGGCGTATCTTCATCTTAGGATGCGGCGCATGTCCTCTTGTATCTTGGATCGTATCTGGTGAAATCTTGATAGCGATGCGGCGCATGTGATAAGCGAGATGCGGCGCATCTGGAGCAGAATAGTCTTGATCTTGTACATTTCGGTAGACTCTTAACTTCTTGCATGTTTTGCTCCATAATTAGTCCAAAATCGCCAAGTTTCACCAAATGCTTGTTTTTAACTAAGAATTACAAAAGTAAACGATTAAGTATTAATCCTCATACATAATATAGTAAAACAAGTCAAATTAATAGGATAAATGATAGTAATAAAATGTACTTATTTGAGTTCATTAAATATCCCCCCACTTGAACTTTACTTGTCCCCAAGTAAACCTTAGAATTAATCTTATGAAAATGTATCCTAAAAGATATTAGGATTTATTTTTATATTTAAGCATGTATTCATTTTAGTCATAATCACACAACTAAACACTTAACGAATTAGAAGTAAAATAAAATAATTTGATAAAAGCAAATCTAATCGTTTAACTGTCCAGTCGTGACGAATATTCTATCATAAGCTTGGCAAGTATACACATCTCCACCACTAAAGCTAAGGATTAACAAGTCTAAAGCGGTAAAAAGGGTTTTTAGGCTTAAGGGTTAATTATTCTTAATCTCTATCGATCTCAAATTCCAGAAAAGGCGACAAAATCACAAATACATGATCGAATCCACGAACACGATACTTGCAATTGCTCAAATCCTTAACTCGAATAGGCTAAAGATAGGTCCAAACTTCACCAATAATAATATATCAAAAAGGGCGACAAAATCATAAATACATAGCCGAATCCACAACTACGATACTTAAGATTGCTCAAATCCCTAATCTCAATAAATCAAAGGTTTGGTTGGATAAAGAATAATAGGGTATGGATAACTTTTGGGATATAAATTGGTGTAAAATAAAAAATAAACAAAACAAATAAATTAAAATCCTAAGTGTGGTTAATCACTATCCCAACCATCCCATGAATAAGACTCATATCATTGAATAACTCACGCTTTAATCACTTGAAACACACGCTTTTGGTAGACACGAATTATACTCAACAAGATCTTAATCAAAGAATAAACCTTAGTTGACGTTCCCATAACTGCCAACCCCCATTTCAATCCATAGATATAATATAACAATTAGTGGTGATATCGACCACTTACATAACTTTACATAAGTTGGTTTAATCAAACATCCAACTTTTCTTTTTCTTTTCTCTTTTTTTTTTTTTTTTTTTTTTTTTTTTTTTTTTTTTTTTAAGCTAGAAACATAAACATAGATGTGTAAAATTTCACCACATCACTATAATGATAATTCTGGATAATTTTTCCATATTTTTCATAACTTCAGAAATAATGGTAATAGTGAAAGTAGTAAACACACGAAAAATAAACTCAAAAATATACAATATTTACTTTCACTCCAATTGCATTGTGCAATTTCCCGACCTAACCATAGATAATGAATTACGCACGCGAACACAGGTAATGTAAGGAAACACACTTTGCCTATAGCAATTAACCAACCACGGATTTTAATCTACAGGGTAGGCTAAGGTGTAAGGGTGTAACGAAACATTTTAAACATAGGTGTAAGAAACGAAAGGAATGGCTCTGAGTGTTTTTCTAGGGGTATCTTACTCTAAAAATGAGAGTAACAAAAGGGTTTATACGGGGGTTAACTAACCAGTGTAGTTAGCTAATAACACATAACATATAAAGGCTATTTGGGTGTAATCCTAGAAATTTACCAACTTAGACAAGTCATTCCAATTATATAAATAATACTTATTATGGTGGTCTCGAATAGTATACAAGCCAAGTTCTAAAGTTTACAAGTCACCGGCACACTCATAGATTTGTGAATTTTGAAAAATCACAATTTTTGAAAATAACGTCATGTGTGCAGCTATGCAACTTAGATTAAACAAAAACATGCTAAAAATTTTAAATTTTGATATATTAAGCACATTTTAAGCATATTTTGAAAAGTTTAGGACAAGTAAGTGTTAAGTGTTCTAATTCTCCAATCCCCCCACTTAAGTTAAACAACGTCCTCGTTGTTTGTATAAAAGGTTAAAAACTGGAAAATAAAAGAATTAGAACAGAAAAACTCCCCTGAGATTTGCTCGGTATGATCCTCCATTAGTGTAAGAGCAAAAATCATCTTTCTTGTGGATTAGAACGTTTAAGCTTCATAATCATGTATCCACAGGAAATGCAGGAATCTATAATACCACCAAGGCTTCAAAACACACCTAAGGTAAGAAAGGTTCAAACTTGCATAACACATTAGTAGTTAGGTAAAAATAAAACATAAAAATAAAAATGAAAATCATCAGGTCAGTCGATGCGCCGTATCTTATGGAAAAAGATACGCCGTATCGAGCCTGGAATAAATACGGATCAGAATAAAAGATGCGCCGCATCCTTAACCAGGGATGCGCCGCATTAAAATAAACTGATAAAAAGTTTTAAAGTCTGAAAATAAAAATATGCGGAAAAATAAAATAAAGTAAGATATGACCATTGCAGGAGATGCGTCGCATCTCAGAATTGAGATGCGCCGTATCCTCCGCTGCCTGACTGACTCGACACAAAAATAGAATAATAAAAAGATAAATCCGGGTTGTCTCCCGGTAAACACTTGTCTTTATTCCAGAGTCTTCAAGTTAGACTCACGTTCAGCTCTTTAATATCGATCATTGAAGGAGTCGGAAACATCGCGCTCCCTCATTCCCAATTCAGTAATATTGAACATTCCTTGCTTGTCCTTAATTTCCACGCCGTTCTTCTTTAATATCTGTATAAACAAAGTTCTGTCCCTTTCGGGCAGAGATGACAAAATGATAGACGGGAAATTCTTATTATCATATAAGCATAAATAAGCAAGGTGGGGTGGTAGTTCAATAAACACATCATTATTCAAATTCGTTTTCTCAACTATTCTCCTACGTTTGTTAATTACAATGCAATCATACCACTCATCATCAGAATCATTGACAACATCGCGTCTAAGTTCGGTAGGTACATTAAGGTCAATAAATTCTTCAAAGTTCTCATGATTAGGATTAGTTGAGTTGTTTTGAATCAATGTTTCCCCCATAAGTCTGGCTTCAAGATCTAGGTCCATACGCTCTCTTAATCCTAGCATGTAGACACCTCTGATTATGCTTTTAATAGGATCTTGGCACTTATAGACCAGTTTATTATTCCCTACCCTTAATGAGATTTTTCTTTTAAACACATCAATCTTAGCATGGGCAGTAGACAAAAAAGGTCTTCCAAGGATTAAAGGAATCTTAACATCCTCGGGCATATCTAAAATAACAAAGTCTACAGGGAAAATAAACTTCTCAATCTTAACAAGCACATTATTAGCAATCCCTTCAGGTCGTTTTACTGTTTTATCAGCCAATTCAATAAGTAACTTAGTCGGTGCTAATTTACCTAGTCCTAGGGTAGTGAATGTCTTAAGAGGCATAACACTAACACTAGCTCCTAAGTCAGCTAACACATTATTGAAAGATATATCATTAATTGAACAAGGTAGAGTAAAACTTCCTGGGTCTTTTTCTTTATGAGGCAAGGCTTTTAAATCGGTTGCAGAGCTCCCTTCTTTCATTGTAGCCTTGATCTCTTCTTCAATCTTTGTCTTTTCTTTGAGTAGTCTCCTTAAACTGATTGAAGAATTAAAGAAAAATTCGGGTCTTGCACCATCATTACCATTCATCGATCTTCTAGGCAAGTAAGGAGTGACTTCTTCAGTGGTGCTTATGGCCTTGACATGATCCCTTGGGTTGGTTTCGGTTGAGCTAGGTAAACTTCCATATCCCCTTTCTTGAAGAACTTTGCTCATTTGACCAATTTGTTGTTCCAATGCTTTGATCGAAGCTCCTTGATTTCTTGTAGTAGTGTCCGTTGAAGCTCGGATTTCTTTGATCATAGCAGTATTCTCTTCATGTCTCTTAGCAGCATCGGCCATAATTTGCTTTAGAGTGTCATCTAAAGTCTGCCTCCTCTCTTGATAAGCGGGATTAAAGTTGTTCTTTTGATAGAATCCCGGGGTGGCTTCCCTAAATCTTCCCGAAGGTCGGAATGGTTGTCCAAATTGGGTGTAATATGCTTCTTCAAACGTCTCACTTTCATTCTTATTCGGGCAATCTTTAGTGTAGTGAGGTCCTTCGCACTTTTCACATCCAACTTGGGCAGCATACACTCTTTCATCACGCTTCTTCATCTCTTTACTAATTTTATCCAATTGAGCCTGAATAGCAGCAATCCCGTCAAAATTAGTGCTGCTCTTAGATCTAGTAGAGGTCCCATCGTGCCATTTTTGAGAATGATCAGCAGCTTCTTGGATCGCTTTCCTAGCATTGGCTGCACTCATTTGAGGCACAGCTCCCTTAGCGTCTAATATTTGTCTAGTAGGCACGTCCAACCCTTGATAAAACAATATTATCTCCTGCATAGCGGTTAGATAGTGTTGAGGACATTTTACCAGTAAATCTTTAAATCGTTCCCAAGCTTGATAAAGAGTTTCATCAGGCTCTTGCTTGAAACTGTTGATAGCCTCCATCTTTTTAGCAGTCTTAGCAGGTGGACAATATCTCTTCAGGAATTTGCCCTTCAAATCTTCCCATGTAGTGATTGAACTTGCAGGTTCATTCCTTAGCCACTTGTTAGCAGCTCCTTTTAGTGAGAGTGGAAAGATTCTTAGCATTATTTGATCGTCAGTCACTCCTTCTGAAGTAAACAAATCCGCAATCTCGAGGACCTTTTCAACATGCTCATTAGCATCCTCATGTTCCGATCCACTGAAAGCATTCTCTCTTAGCTCCTTGAGAAACTGACCCTTCAATTCAAACTTTGACTTGTCATCAAACTTTGGTCTAGCAACTCCTGAAGTGTAATCAGCACGGGTTTTGTTCATGTATTCCTCCATAGTTGTGTTTTCGCCCATTGTTTCTGTTTCTTCCTCCTCTTTTTCTTCAGAAAAATAATCAAGCTCGAATGAACTTGAAGTATCAAAGCTTTTTGTGTTGAAAAGCCTTTTAAGCGAATGAAAGACTCGTTCAGGATCTTCGAAAGGTTGAATCAAGTTCTTTGTATAACTCCTGGTCATGCACTTCCTGAAACCAACACAAAAATATCAGTAGGGTATGCTCGAGAAAGTAATATATCAGAAAATTAACAACAAAAACGGAATACGAAAAATTAAAGTTACTGATATCTGCAGACGATGCGCCGTATCCAAAAAGTTGGATACGCCGTATCTTATAATCGTTAAAGTTTAATCAGACTTTATTCAGAAAATAGATACGCCGCTTTAGAAATTAGAATGCGCCGTATCTGTTTTAATTATCAAAAATCGATATACTTATTAAAATTAAATGCGTCGTATTAACAAAAGTTAATGCGCCGTATTTTCGTTATGTTTCAAAATATAAGATTTTTGATTCAGAAGATGCGCCGTATCGATAAAAATCGATACGCCGTATCTGTTTAATAATTCAAAAACTGTTTTTAATTAAAATAATAGATACGCCGTATCTGCTAAAGCAGATGCGTCGTATAGCGTTAACGTTTAGAAATTTTTTTTTTATCAAAAACAGATACGCCGTATCTTGGGGAAAAGATGCGTCGTATCGAATTAATTAAACGCGTTGTATTTTATAAAAATTGAACGCAATACGCCGTATCTGAGAAATCAGATGCGCCGTATCGTTCGATTTAGCTCAGTACAACGATAGCAGAACACACAAAATACGAAAAATAAAAACAAATAAAAACACACAAAAATAAACACAAATAAAAGCAAACAAATAACACACAAAAAAAACAGAAAATATGCAAAATAGTACAATGAATGCAAATTAATCTAATACACAACAAAATTAGCGGTTAGATAAAAAATTAAAAACCTAATTAAAATACTAATCAAATTAACAGATAATAACAATTCACTCCCCGGCAACGGCGCCAAAAACTTGATGCGTGCGATGTGTCGTTGCGGTTTAGCAGTTTTAATGCCTACTCAAGTTTTAAATTTATATTTAGCCGACTTATCAATAACACACACACTTAACGAGCAGTGTACCCGGTCAGTATGAATATAATGGTAAGTAGAGTGTCGATCACTAAGAGTGGAACGTATTATCTAGTTATTCTAATCAGTATTTTAATATATTAAGTTAGCTATACAACCTAATCTAACGCAAGGGGGTTCAGCCTGAGAGACTGGCACGATTTGGTTGCAATTAAATAATAAACTAAACCAATAGGCACGAATCAGCAAGTAGCACACACGTACACAGATAAATACTCGAGACAATAAGAGGGCTGTCCTTATGATAAGTAGTTTGTCACTTGTTTTATTGCTAGTGTTATATGAAGTGTATAGTTCGATGCAACGCACCGAGATTAAGTCCTTTCTCGTTGGTTCTAATCTTATCGGCGAGTAAACCCTTAATGATTACTTATGACTATCCCGTTTATCTTTCTCCTACTTTTCTACAGACCATAGAATGCATAGGCGATCTAATAAACAGGCGAGGGCAGAGGCATGGCGACCCGATCAACGCTCAGCTAGCCACAGAGGTTATCAATGCACTAATAAAAGTCACCAATGACATCAACATATAAACTTTAATTAATGAGAAAGCAGTTTTAAGGGAGTGCAATCTTTCCGTTGTCACATTACACAAGCCACCAATCTTGATGAATTAAAGTTTACTAACACAATAAAACAAAACTACTTAATGAATTAAACACATGCAGCACCTTCTTACAGCTCTTGTATCTTTGATTTGGGTGTGTCTTGTGCTGCTACCTTGACTGAATTCGTCCTTGGTTTCTGTTCTTCGGTCACGTATCTAATATATGTCACACCGAATTCGTCTGGTCTTGGGGTATTTATAGTTTCTGTCTGAGGGTAAGATGCGGCGCATTTACTTAACTTCGCGTGGGGTCCAAGATTATAATATTCAGGAATATTCGTACACCGCCAGAAGATGCGGCGTATCTTCATCTTTGGATGCGGCGCATGTCCTCTTGTATCTTGGATCGTATCTGGTGAGATATTGATAGTGATGCGGCGCATGTAATAAGTGAGATGCGGCGCATCTGGAGCAGATTAGTCTTGATCTTGTACATTTCAGTAGACTCTTAACTTCTTGCATGTTTTGCTCCATAATTAGTCCAAAATCGCCAAGTTTCACCAAATGCTTGTTTTCAACTGAGAATTACAAAAGTAAACGATTAAGTATCAATCCTCATACATAATATAGTAAAACAAGTCAAATTAATAGGATAAATGATAGTAATAAAATGTACTTATTTGAGTTCATCACGTGTACTTAATATCGGACATGTGACTAACATGTTTAATTGATTGTTTGGTTTTCATGTCGATTGGTACGTTTCGGATATATTGGGATTGATACTTGATATTAGACATTATTGGATTTTAATATATGTGATTGTGACTTGATATTATTTGAACAATTGAAGTGTTATCAGATTTACGATATTAGACATTTGACATATTGGATATTTTGGGACTTAACGAGGTAATATATTAAACTCGAAGTGAATTTAATATATTAGACTCGGACCAGATACAAAATATTCAATAAGCCAAGGCTAATATATACGCGAATGATAACTAAACCTAAAATTTATTAAATATTGAAATGTAAAAATTTATATTTAGTAAAGTCACGATAATTGGGGAATGTTGAATAAACTAAAGCGTTATGCCGAGGTTTAAGACATTCCAAAACTAATGTTTTTATTTTAAATAACTTTTATTATAAAAATGCAAATGACTTTTCAAAGCTATTTGGAAATATAGGGAAAATACCGAAACTTTTCAATTGACCTCCTTGTGTTAGAATAGCTAATTGTCGTTGAGTTTCTGGGTTTGTCTTTGTTAGGTTGAGTTTTTGTAAGTATTTCTCGACTATGTCGACGTCTTCCATTTGGCGTGAGTTGTATCTAGAGTCTATGTTTTCTTACCACCACACGAAATCACTGATACTAGACTTTTTATAAGTAATGATACGAATAATCCGCAAAAACTAGGACACATTGTCTTTTATAGACCATATTATTGTGCGAGACATCTCCTGAGATAAATATATGTATTAGGTTGTGCCGATCCGACACCATTGTGCCCATTTTCCCACTATCGTTGTGTTGTCCTTGATGCCAGTTGTGACTGTTGTGATATTTGTGCATTGCTTCAAGCCAAGGTGAGTTCATGGCCCTACCTTTTATTTGTTTTATAACTATTTTGGCGGAGAATACATGCTTGTTTTTAAACTAAATGCACGCATATACATAAAATCATAACTTGTTTTTATCTAAAGACATGAATCATTTGATTGTTGAAGATGTTATTTAATTGACCAATATTACTGAACTTGTTATGGACCGACACTACTTTACCAAATTATTGCGCAGTTAGCCTAAGACTCTAGAACCCATTACTATGCCCGCCTTCATGCACTGTTAATTCCTGTTAGGAAGCGTGATTAATATAAATAGATCTATTGGAGTGACACCCCCGTTCGGTTGGCCAGAAGGGTCAATGCGGGCGTATATTAAGTCGGATTACGAGTGAATTGAGTTAAGCACTCGCTAAGGGCCCAATTGTTTTTATTGATGTGCTAGGTTGTAACGTACTGAACGGTCGAGCTTCGGTGGGATGAACTTAGAGCTAGCGCAATAGAACATTAAAACTTGAGACATATACCCTACCCATGGTTTACATTACTAATTTTGAGCTTAAAGCATGCATTAATATAACAACCCGAAATTTTCCACGTCAATATTTAGTTCTAAACTCTAAGTCATTACTTTGAAAATTACAAGAATACAATTTACGTATAACTTTTTACTTGAAGCAACGTAAAATCTAGAATACCTTTCAAGTACAAATTAGAAACTGTTACATATTGGGTGATATCTGGCTTATTGATGCAGCATATCGTTCTCTGTGGATGACATATCCAAGTCTATGCCGCAAGTGGACATAGGTGATATAGAACCTCCACCGTTGATACGTGAAAACTCGGGTTTCGTATTTTTACATCAACAGATAGAGTGATAGTTGGATAGATGAAAGAAGTGTGACAACATGGAATCCTTTTGATGTCACGGCTGCATACCTGTGAATACTTTTTGGTTCATTTTATTTGGGTGTGCTTATACATTTTCTTTCGTTATTTTCCCAGGTAGTTTGGGTTTTTAGTTGTGTCTGGGATTCAATTTATTTGGTGTCTCTTTCGAGCCTTTGGGTTAGGTTGGAAAGGGGCAATTTATTCAATTTAGATATGGCAATCCATAATATTGCCAGAAGTGTGATGAAATTGGTTTAAAAAAATATTTGTATGGTAATGGGAGGGTGGATGTAGGGTTTATATTTATTTATAGTTGCAAATTTTTAGGTTACAATTTGCTGTAGTGTCAATGAAACTGTATAGCTGCATTTTGTATACTGTATATGACACGCCTTCCCTTAAAGTTATACGTTGTCTTAAATTTACTTGTCATATGTATGCGTTCTAAGAATTACTTGACATATTTATAGCTGCGTCACGTCATGTTTTTGGCGATTTCACAATGGTGTGAAATAGGGTGCAATCACCGGATCCCATCAGAACTCCCGTAGTTAAGCGTGCTTGGGTGAGAGTAGTACTGGCACGTTCTATTTAGCGGTTAATAGCATTTTGGGGATTTTTAGTTATATTCAAGCGCAATTTGTTTAATGGCTGATGGCGATGAGTCCTTGCCAGTGCACTACGTGATTTCATTAGACACCTTTTATATGGACTTCGCCATTGCACTCTGCAGTTTGTTTTATAAGTCTATAAAAGCTTTGGTAAATGGGTGTTATGTGTTTGGGTGATCAAAATTGCACGTATTTTTAGCAGAGTTCCGCGCAGTGGTTATTTTGGCGGCCATTCAGTACATTTATTAGCTAATGTAAACCCGTTTTTTGTGACTCGCACCTCATAGAGAATATGGGGAGCAACCAACGGGTGAAAGTGGGTATTTTTAAGTACACATATTTCACATAGCCTCATAGGAAAGTCTTTTAGTGACTATGGAACTGTACCAAAAGATGTCACATTATTGGTGGTTGTTCGGATTAAGAAAGAGTTCCGCGGCGTGGATTACTGTGCTTTGCGCCAATGTGCGGGTGAAATTTTTTGTTAGAGCATCTTCAACGCTTAACGCACCTGGTTCGTTAAAGCTTAACCCAGGTGCGTTAACCTTTGAATGTGAGCTGCGTTAACGTAGCGTTAAGGGTTATTTGTGTAAAACAAAAAAAAATAATAAAAAAAATCACTTTTACCCCCTTTAACGCCAAAAGTAGCCGTTACATTAAAAAAAATCAATTCACCCCCTGCGTTTTATTACCGTTAAAAACAAACGGCTCTTAGCATATCAAGTTGTAGAGGCCCGAATTTTAGCGCTCCGACAAGTTAATCTGAGGTAAAGATTATGCGTAAGTTCTAAAATTTGTATTTTTAAATTACGCACTATTGGGTTATGCTTAAAGATGATATTTTGAGGTTATAAGTAGGGTTTGCAGATATTTATAAGATTATGTTAAGTTGTGATTTTTTAAAATCACCAAGAACATATGTTAACCATGTATAGATGATAAAGAAAGTGATGGGTATCTTGTTATGATGCCATAACACCAATTTATGGTATTAATCTTGAGTAAATTGCAGAAATCGTCCTTGTGGTTTGCCAAAATTGCGTGCATCATCCATGGTCTTTAAAATTGCAGGCGACCTCCCTATGGTTAGTCATTTTGGTTCGTTTTGGTCCATGACACTAACAACCATTAGTCCATCTCTGTCTAAATTACATAAATGTCCATGTCCCTACGCTAAATTGCGTCTAACGTCTCTTTTTTTCGTTTTTTTTTTTCTAACATTTTTTTTCGAAAATTTTTTTTTTTTCAAAATTTTTTTTTCAAAATATTTTGTTTAGATTTTTTTTTTTTGAAAATTTTCTATATAATAACAATAATTGCAAATGAATTAATTAAAAACATTATATTTATCACCTGTTTCCTCTGACATTCTTTTCCCTAGAGGGTTGAGAACGTATACTTTGCAATTTATTCTCATACACATTTCAACAATCAAGCCAACAATAATAATTTGGCAATATAACAGTCAATAAGTTCTTCTCATACACATTTCAACAATGATAGTGTATAGTATCCCCGGACCTAACACACTGGGCCGGACACTTTCATAACTCGTACCGCGGCAGAGTCAATATACATTATAGATGCCAGTCTTGCCAAGCAAAGACGAAAGGAACCCCCGGTCTCTCAAGACCGGGACAGATCATAAACTCAGCCGCGGACGACACACCAAAAGCCAGATCTTGTGGGATTGTATCTCCCACTTGATCTGACACTTACCAACTATGGTAAGGCACAAGTTGACTTCCGCCCTGACATCCACCAACTCGGTAAGGTGTGTGTCAGCTTGCTCGTTCCCGAGGCAGCACAGTAAGTATGTGGGGAGTATAAATACCCCAATCTCATTTATTACTCGAACTAACTACTTTTACTCCCACCTAATCCGCACACACACTTTCCCTTCTAAAATATATACTTACTCTCACACCGTAGGCTAACCGCAGAAGCCCTCTTCCATGGTAAGACTAACGTTGTTGCTTCTCTTAGCAGCTTACAGAGTTCTCAGTACAAGATTCCCACCGCCCATAGCTAATCTTACCTAGGTCTGGAGGTGCGTCCAGATTTGTACTAACAAGTTGGCGCCATCTGTGGGACTAGTTATATAACTGCGTTTCAAAGAAAAGAAAACCTTTACCATGAGCAATCAAGGGAACATCCCTTCCCCTTCCCAGGAACCTTCCACCGTACGAAACACCCGTGATAACGGAAAAAGGAAAGAGGGGGAACATCATTCAGAATCTCTTTCGGACGAGGCGATAAGGGAGTTATGCGACAAGCACTACGACCGGTTGTTGCCCTTAATGTCCGAGAAGGTCCATGCAGAAAAGCTAAATCAAGTAAAAACTCGCCTCGACTTCGAAGATGAGTCGCAGGAAAATTCATACTCACAAGGACCATCCAGAAACTCTGAGTCAAGGTCCCTGTGGGAAAGAAAGGGTGAGAATAGGCGCAAAACTAGCCCCAGTTACAGATCCGGACCCTCCGAAGGTTCTTATTCCCGAAGTGTTTTCTCTAGGCTAAGCAAAGAACCAAAAGGTGGAAACAAAGGGACGGAGTATCCCCGATCTACCGTTTTCACTCGCTTGGGAGAAAAAAGGAGGGATGTTAAGTCACGCCTAGGAGAAAAGAAATCGGACGTGTTTTCCAGAATCAGAACAAAAAGCCGCGCTAGAAGAGAGCGCAGAAATGAAGCTAAGCATTATAGGCGGTACGGACGCCCTTACGTGGAAGGAAGCCCAGACAGCCCAAGAAAAAGATCACCCAGTCCAACCCTCAGCCGCGCCCCCCCGTTCCAGGGAGTATGACACCGGGAATAGGTACACCTATTCTGGTCCCGAAAGGCCTCAGAAGCGGACACCCGTAGAAAGTGAGGATAGTGCAGGGGAATACTGGGAGGCGAGATCCAGAAAAAAATAAAGGGGAAGCGGACGATCTTTATCATCCCTATGATGTTGTAGATGCTAATCCTTTCACATTACAGATTAGGAACTTCAAATTCCCAAAAAGAACTAGGATGCCCACTAACGACAAAACCTATGACTGAACCGGGGATCCAGAGGACCACATGAAAAACTTTTGCACCAAGGCCAAAGTGGAACGATCGGCCATGCCCACATGGTGCCATATGTTTAACTCCACCCTCATTGGCCATGCGCGAATGTGGTTCGATGAACTGTCGGCAAAAAGCATAGACAATTTTGAAGATCTCAAGAAAAATTTCCTATCTTACTTTCTCCAACAAAAGAAGTATACCAAGGATCTAGTAGAGCTCCACCTCATCAAGCAGAGGGAAGGGTAGACAACAGCAGCGTTTGTTGATCGTTTCAAGACAGAAAGCATGCAAGTAAAGGGTGCCCTGGAATGCATGAGAGTCTCTGGTTTCATACAGGGGATCAACAATCCTGAGTTAATTAGGAGACTTAATGATAAAATCCCAAAGACCGTGGATGAGATGTGGAAGGTGACCACAACTTTCATCCGAGGTGAGACAACCGCGGCAAACATGTCCAGGAAAAAACAGGACCGCCCTTCATGGAAGTCTCACGAAGAAAGGTCCCGGACAACTAACAACCAGCCTTTCGAAAGAAAGACAGAGTTTAAACAATGCTCCCGGACAAATCGGAAGCGGAATGATAGATTTACACCCCTCACAAAGACACCAAAAGAGATCCTTGCAATGGATTCAGTTAAGTTCGCGGCCCCGCCGCCAATGTCAAGTCCGGCCGAGTCCAGGAACAAATAAAAATACTACGACTTTCACAGAGAAAGGGGTCATCATAAGGACGAGTGTTTCCGGTTAAGAAAGCAAATTGAAGAGGCGGTCAGATCAGGATAGCTGGCACATTTGGTAAAAGAAATCAAGAACGAGAGCCAAAAAGGTGGAACCTCTAAGCCCGACAAGAAAGAAACTACGGCTAAGGAAAAAGCCCTGGCCATATTCATGATACAGGTCTGGCCACGAAATGTGAAGCAGAAATTAGCCTCTAATGCCCACCCCAATATGGAAATATCTTTCCCTCCTATAAAGGAGGATGACTGGGATGATCATCCACTAGTAATAAAGTCCGAAGTGGGCGGACACCACGTGCACCGAATGTACGTGGATAACGAAAGCGCTTCTGAGGTCCTTTATGAACATTGCTTCAGCCGTTTGAGCGCGGATGTCAAGAAAAGAATGATCCTTGCCACGACCCCTCTACTAGGGTTCAACGGTGAATTGTCATGGCCGTTGGGATAGATTCTATTGGAGGTAACCCTGGGAGATGAGGAGAACTCCTCCAGTGCTTGGATGAACTTTTTGGTTGTTAGATCACCCTCCTAATATAATGGAATAATAGGTCGTCCGGGGATAAGACAACTTAAGCTCATCCCTTCAACGGCCCACGGTGTGGTTAAATTCCCCACCCAAGGGGGGAGTCACCAAACATAGTGACAAATCATCCCCGTGGAATGCCAGATGGTAGCGGAACCGTCATCACAACAAAGTTTCTGGGAAAGCCCGACCAAAGAGGGCGTCAAAGTGGTGATACATCCAAAATTCCCAGACCAAACCGTCACTGTAGGAGGAAACCTAATGGACCAAGGAAAGAAAAACTTATGTGATTTGATGAGAAATAACTTGGATATTTTTTCCTGGCAGCCGTCAGATATGACAGGTGTGCCACGGAATGTAGCAGAACAGAGGCTCAATATTTGGGAGGGATATGCCCCGGTAAGGCAAAAGAAACGTGGGCAAGCTCCTGAAAGAAACAAGGCCATCGACGAGGAAGTGGAAAAGTTTGTGGAAGCAGGCATAATGCAAGAAGTCCATTTACTATGACTGGGTGTCAAACCCGATCTTGGTAAAAAAAAAGTGACGGAAGTTGGAGAATGTATGTAGACTTCAAAGATTTGAACAAGGCATGTCCAGAAGACTGTTACCCCATACCGGAGATTGACTATAAGGTTGAATCTCTCTGTGGCTATACCTTTAAATGTTTCTTGGACGCGTACAAAGGATACCACCAAATATTGATGGCCGTGGAAGACGAGGAGAAAACTGCCTTTCACACAAGCCAAGGAATTTTCTGTTATAAAAAGATGCCCTTCGGATTGAAAAACGCGGGAGTCATTTACCAACGACTGGTAGATAAAGCTTTCAAAAAACATATTGGGAAAAATTAACATGAAGCCATTCAGAGGTGGAGATTTTAAGAGACGTGGAAGAAACTTTTACAACCTTGAGAAAAATTAACATGAAGCTGAGTCCGAAAAAGTTTACCTTTTGAGCAGAAGAAGGGATGTTTATGGGCCATTTGATCAATAAAAAAGGGATTGTGGCATGCCCAGGAAAATCCGCGGTCGTTGCCCAGTTACCTTCTCCCCGTACCCTCAAGGATGTACAGAGCTTGAACAAGAAGTTGCAAGTCTCAACCACTTCTTATCAAAGTTGGTGGAAAAGTCCTTACCGTTCTTCAAGACGCTAAAAAAGTGCATCAAAAAAAGTGACTTTCACTGGACACCAGAAGTGGAACAAGCATTTAAGGAAATGAAGAGGCACATAGCCAATCTTCCCACTCTGACGGCCCCACAACCGCGGGAGGAACTGATAATATACCTATCCGCGGCAAAAGAGGCTATTAGCGTCGTCTTTCTTGTAGAAAGAGGATCAACTCAGCAACCCATCTATTTCATCAGCCGCACATTACAACCCCCGGAAATAAACTATGCCCCAATGAAGAAATTGGTTCTGGCACTAATCCATGCGGCCAGGAGATTGAAAAGGTATTTCTAGGCGCATCCGGTGGTCATCATCACAGACCAACCTATTAAGCAGATGCTCGCAAAAACAAAAAACACTGGGAGATTGGCCAAGTGGGCTATCGAGCTGGGAGAACATGACATTAGCTTTAGGCCGCAGATAGCAATAAGGGGACAAGTGCTAGCTGAATTCATCCGGAGATCCCAGAAGAAGAAGCTCCGGCAACCAATGTAATCGCGGAAGAGCATCCATATGTTGAACCATGAAGTTTGTACACTGACGGATCCTCCTGCCAAGAGGGGTCCGGAGCAGGCCTGATCCTCACAAACCCTGAAGGTGTGGAATTCACTTACGCATTAAGGTTTGAGTTTGATGCATCTAACAATGAAGCAGAATACGAAGGACTAATAGCAGGTTTAAGGATAGCCGAGCAAATGGGAGTTCAAGACCTATCCACGAATGTCAATTCCCGGCTGGTGGCAAACCAGATTAATGGTGCATATGAAGCCAAGGAAGAAAGTATGGCACTATACCTGACAAAAGCTAAGGCCTTAATACAAAACTTCCGCACATTCTCCATATGGCAGGTTCCGCGCCGCCAGAACAAACAGGCGGACGCTCTAAGTAAGGTAGCCTCCACCAGTTTCGCCCATCTGACAAAACAAGTCCTTGTTGAAACATTGAAGGTAAAATCAATAGAAGAGAAAGAAGTGATGGCCGTGGTTGAGGAAGAAGAGGACACATGGATGACACCCTTCATAACATACCTAAAGGATGAAGTTCTTCCGGCGGATCAGAAAAAGGCTAGAAAGTTGAAAATCAAGGCAAGACAATACTCTGTCATTAACGGAGTATTGTTCCGCAAATCCTTTCTAGAACCATGGTTGCGGTGCGTAGGTCCGGTACAGGCAAACAATGTAATCAGGGAGATTCATGAGGGCTCGTGCAGCATGCACTCAGGACCGCAGTCTATTGTAGCCAAGGCGATAAGGTCCGGGTACTACTGGCCCACAATGCACAGGGACGCAAGAGAAGCGATAAACAAATGTCAAGACTGCCATGTACACCGGCCGGTTCCCAAGAACCCTCAACACAAATTGAATCCCATCACCTCCCCCTGGCCGTTCTACAAATGCGGAATAGATATCTGCGGACCATTTCCAGAAGCCCCAGGAAGGATCAAATACTTGATAGTCGCAATAGATTACTTCACAAAGTGGATCGAAGCTAAGGCTCTCGCAACAATCACCGGAAATCAGGTTAAAAAGTTCGTTTGGGATAATATTGTATGTAGGTTTGGCCTTCCGGGGGAGATAGTAGCAGACAACGCCAAGCAATTCAGGGACAACCCCTTCAAGGATTGGTGTGAAAATCTCAACATCAAACAACGATTTGCATCAGTCAAGCATCCGTAGGCAAATGGGTTGATAGAAAGAGAAAACTGAAGCTTAGGCGAAGGAATCAAAGCAAGGATTGATCAAGGAAGCCGGGACTGGCTGGAAGAGTTACCGCATGTACTATGGGCACACAGAACTATGATCAAATCCAGTAATAGGGATACACCATTCTCCCTAACCTATGGGACGGAGGCCGTGATTCCCGTTGAAATTGGAATGCCATCTTCAAGGTGTCTCTGTTTGATCCGGTAGCAAACGACGAAGCCCTGCAGCTAAACTTGGATCTGGTTAAAGAAAGAAGAGAAGTTGCAGCAATCAAAGAAGCTAGAAGCAAAGCCCAAATGGAGAAATACTACAATGCCAAGGTTCGCGGCACAAGCTTCAGGCCAGGAGATTTCGTCTACCGTAGCAATGATGCAAGCCTTGTGGAGAACACCGGAAAGCTGGGCCTCAAATAGGAAGGCCCATATGAAGTCGTGGAAGCTCTGGGAAAGGGAGCTTATAAGCTCAGAGGTCAAGATGGTCGGGATATACCCCGAACTTGGAACATCCGGAACCTCAAAAAATGCTATTTGTAATTAAGTGTAAGTACTCCCATCTTTTGTATCTGGTCACGGTTCAATCCGGCCGCGGGAGTCCATGTTAACAAATCAAGTTATCTTTTATGTATTCTATCCTATAGTTAATGATATGTGGGGTCTGATCAACTCCGCAACTTCTTCTAAAAATTTACTTAAAAATTCACTCAAGTCATTTTTCCTTTTTGCATTATTTCTATTGCATACATGCATGATCTGGACCTCAAATCTGGATGCGTAAGCGGCCTCACAAGCCTATCACGAGGACATTGCACCTCAAACTACCTAAGGCATATAAGTGGTATTGCAAGCCCATTGACCAAACCAAACTATCCCCGGAAAACCTAAGTACGGATACACATAGATAGTAAAAAGTCTGGCCATATCAGCCCCGGCTGAAGCAAACACACAACAAAAAAAATCAAGTGTTAACACACATCGAAATTGGTTAAGTTATATATATCATCACATCACAATAGACACGGATGCATTCATCCGGATTACATCAAAACAGGATACAAGTTTAGAAAGCTTCACAAAGTCGCGGCAGGGTAGATATAGTCAAAATATCCCCCAAACAACAGCCGCAGAAAACTAATTCTCAGGATTCTGAGAGTCAAGAATGGAAGTATCAAACATGTCATCATGTTTGACACCACCATCTCCAGCCACAACAACTTCCGGAGTAGCAACGGTCACAGGCTCGGCTGAGGCAGGATCAATACCGGAGGAAGGCTGGGAAGCAACGAGGGTAGGGAGAACAATCAAGATACTTCCTATTTTTGAATTCCTTATAAGCCGCGATAGCCTTGGGACGACGTGTAACAAACCAAAGCACAGACTCCGGCAGAACAGTCTCTTCCGCAACTGGGGGTTTAAAGGTAAGCTCCCCCGACTCAGGATGACGATGCTCCTCCAAAACCAACTTGGACATTAAGTACTCCAGCGGAGCATCCTGACACGCCTCCAAAGAGTCTAACAGGGGGAAACGCACATTAGCTAACCTGACAACGGATTCGTCAAAACGCTTCTTGGCCTCCGGATCATAGGCCTCTATTTGCTCAAGCTTAACACCTTTTGACCCATGAACAACCCCAGCCTCCAATACCTGGCGTATATCGTCTTTAATGGCCGCAGAAATGCAATCACCAAGCCTGGTCTTCAAGTCCTCGGATTCCTTGAACTTGAGAAAAGCATACCTAAATCCATGCCCAATAACACAGTGCCTACCTTCAACAGCCCTCAAAGTTTGAGGAAAGAGCTCCGTGTCAAATTCTTCATTAATAGCAACCAACCTTCTATCCATCTCCGCAAAATGATCTTCAAAGATGGCACGGGCAGAGCTCATACTCTCCTCAACAATCTTCTTCGTCTGAACTTGAACCTGCTTCTCAAGAGTGCCGCAGATGATCTCCAAACCAGATATCTTTTGGCTAAGTCCCTCATTCAAACCACGGAGCTCAAGAATCTCTGAAGCCAGCTCTGTGTTCTTCTGACCCAGGACCCAACCATGTTTACCTCCGGAGAAAGTTTCTCAAGCTCAGCCCGGAGGTTACCCAGTTCTTCTTCCTTAGCACTCACAACCCCCTCCAAAGTGGACACCTTACCACGAAGCTCAGCAGTCCCGACACATTCACCCTCTAACTTGGCCAACTTAGCTCTCAAATCAGCAACCATCTTCTTCTTCCCCTCCAGCTGTTTGTTCAACTTACCATTCTGGTATAGCTCGTGCTCCAACATTAGGCGGACCTCAGAGTTGATACAGATCTGATGAGAAGACAGCAGATTAAATTCATTCATTAGATCCTCGGCAGACATATCCCTCATAACGGATGCATAGACCGGGTCACCACGTTGTCAACAATGCTGCGGATGACCCAAGGGTTGTCCATTTTAAAACCATTGGTGGGAAACCATTTGGGGACATAAGTAGAAGAAGTCTCCGCGGTTTCAACAGATACAAACTGATAAAAGTCATCAGAACCACTCAACTTTTCCTCCTCACTATCAACATGACTGGAAGATGCGTTCAAACCCTCAGCATGTCCGGATTTATCATCCCCACGACTTGGGTACGACACCTCAAAAAATGGCCCGGAAGACTCAAAATGTACAGACTCATTAGCGTCTGTATGAGGTGTCTCGGAACCCCCCTCTGATTGTTGGGTAGGAGTGCGGGAAGAAGAGGTGAGGACAGTTGCATTCCTCGTGATACCTTTGTCCGTGTGAGGTCCGGATCGTTCCAAATCAGACCCCGATTCATCATGAACCTCAACGATTGGAGGGTCTTCCGCAGGAGGATCACCTGAAAAACATAAGCGTGTGTCAATGGGACTATCACACGCAACAAAAAAAAAATTAAAAAAAAAATAAAAAAAAAATAAATAAATAAACAACTTATACCAGACCCTGCCGTAGAACTCTTGCGGAAAAGTTTTTTCTTCTTCTTGGGCTACTCGGGCGCGTCAATCACCACCCTCTTTTTTCCGGCTCTCTTACCACCCTTAGACGCCTCTACTACGTCCGCATCAGTGTGCTCCACAATCCTTATAATATTCTTGGACGGCTCAACAACACGTCCAGCAGTCTCCGCCCTTAGTGTTTTCTCATCCTTGTTCAAGGTACGCTCCCCAGTCGTCACCTTGAATACATCGCGTTGGTTGATGTAGGAAAACAAGTCCATCTCTACCCAAAAAAAAGTTAGACGCGGAAACAAACAGATGAAAAGAAAAAAGCAATAAGTCTAACAACCCACCCGAATCATCCGGTCGGAAAAAGGTAGGGCGACAATTATCGTCATCCCAAGTTTGACTCGACCTTATCACATTCAAAAAAACCTCCAGATATTTCTTAAATGAGGCCCTGTTAGCATCAAGAAGCCGCAGCAACTCTTGATCCAAACCTTCGTCGGAAGGGGGAGGGTCGTGGGATACAGATGTCCCCTCAAACCAGGGGATGGACAAAGGAAAAATGGTTTTCTTTATAAAGAAGAAACGGTCCTTCTAGTTCTTAATCAAATCTAATGCGGCAGTATAACAGACGGGGACAACTAAAGACTTAGGCCCTTTCCTTTTCTCTAGGGTCATCCAACCATTGTTAATACCGGCATAATAAATTTCCTAAACAAATGAACAGTAGGAACACCACCATGGACGCGGCAAAGAATTTCAAAATGACTTATCCTACAAGCCGCTAGAACGGATAATTGAGAAAGGTGAATATGGAAATACTTCAGAACGCGAAGTAAGAACAACGAGAGAGGGATTCTAAAATTACTTAATTCAAAAAACCTAGTATATACACCTATTTTCCCCTCCGGGGCATCCCTAATGGTATCTAAAAGACCAGGCGCCTCAGGCAACAAATGACCCAGAATTTTGTACTTCTCACAAAAACTATCTACATCTGCCTGAGACAACTTAGAAGTCACGGTGCTTATATGGTCGAGAGCCATTCTAAAATATCAAAAGATAAAGTGAAAAGAAACCTAACCTGCGAATTTAGGTCCGGAAGTAAAAGAATCAGGAAGGATAAAGGAGGAAAGGGTTTCTTATTTTTAGAAGAAAAGGAATTTTTTTTACTGTGTGTAAAAAAGAATAACAGTGGCGTAACTCTGGTATTTATAGCCACACACGCACGCTCCACCAGGCAAATCGAAAGGCCAAAAAATTGCCACGTCCCCGGATGCTTATTGAACGGTAACAGATCTATCCAAATGAACCGTCACGTTGATTGCAGAAATTAACAGTCAGCCGCAGAAACATCACATCAGTCAGTAAATACGCGGGTGAAAAATGTTTCACGACTACCAATGACAGGCTGTCAACCACTACGCGCGTGGAAAGTGGAATGTCTAGTCAGCAACATGATGACATGCAACAACCTCACCTGCGGAAACTACAAAAACCCTCAACTAACCGCGGTCTACAAAGACCCCAGAACTACAAAAGAAAGTCTAGAACACTTGCTCTTCAGTGAAACAAGTTTACTAGACTGGGGGGACTTGATAGTGTATAGTATCCCCGGACCCAGCACACTGGGCCAAACACTCTCATAACCCGTACCGCGGCAGAGTCAATATACATTATAGATGCCAGTCTTGCCAAGCAAAGACGGAAGGAACCCCCGGTCTCTCAAGACTGGGACAGATCATAAACTCAGCCGCGGACGACACACCAAAAGCCAGATCTTGTGGGATTGTGTCTCCCACTTGATCTGACACTTACCAACTAAGGTAAGGCACAAGTTGACTTCTGCCCTAACATCCACCTACTCGTTAAGGTGTTTGTCAGCCTGCTCGTTCCCAAGGCAGCACAATAAGTATGTGGGGAGTATAAATAACCCAATCTCATTTATTACTCGAACTAACTACTTTTACTCCCACCTAATCCGCACACACACTTTCCCTTCTAAAATATATACTTACTCTCACACCGGAGGCCAACCGCGGAAGCCCCCTTCCTCGGTAAGACTAACGGTGTTGCTTCTCTTAGCAGCTTACAAAGTTCTCAGTACAAGATTCCCACCGCCCAGAGCTAATCTTACCTAGGTCTGGAGGTGCGCCCCAGATTTGTACTAACAAGCAACAAACACGTGGTGTGTGCTACATAAAAAGATGATTATAAACAAAAGTCATAAGGATGAATTAAAGAAACACAATAAAGGTTTTCAATTGGACTACCACGACCAATATAAACAAGTATCAAATTTACTAGTTAGCCCTAACATCCCACCATGTTGTGTTGGAGTAGGGATGCTTTCGATCATACTTAAATGTTCTAGATCTTCGTCACTAATTAGTCTTACACCAAACTCCTTCACCTCAAAATCTTCATTATTCTCTTCAAAACAAAATGTAAGAGACTTCGTTGCTTCCTCCCATTTCCTTGTATCATTATTCAGTAGAATACCAAAAATACGAGACTCCTCTATTTTGTCCCATTCCCTTGTTATACCTCTGAAAATGCAACCATATCATATACGAATCTTGGATTCCTGTCAACTTATCCAGAAAATAATCCCTAATTGAAGCCGGAAAGTAATCCCTCATTAAACATCGAAAGTAACCTTCTCCATCAAAGCTCTTTACAGAGTATGATATTGTGTAAGAAGGTGAAAAACATGCTTCTAAACCCATAATTGATCATAGAACATCAAATGTCCTAGGTGAAATAATGTTTAGATCGATTTGATAAAATGGTGTGAAAATATGTGTGAACTTGTACACTTGTCGAGGGTGATTCACTTTGGACCTCGTTAGGTGATCAAACATTCGAATGAGGGAGAGAGACTTCGACACCTTGATTGTTTGGTGTTTGGAGATTCGAATGAAGGAAAATGTTACATAGTTCATGTGTCGAATTCGAAAGAAAACAAGGCCAAGTGTGGGTGAGTGAACCGAGTGAATATGAGTGTGTTAATAAAAATTATGAAATTGGGTTGGGCTTGTGAATAGAACTTTGGGCCATGAATAGTAAATGGATCCGTTTGGTGTATAGTGAGTGTTTTTTATTCATCGTGGTCCGCGTGTGAGCTCGTTCCAATGTGCTTGTAAATTACATATCAATGTGTTTATAATAAACAAAATTTTTAAATTTTGCTCATAAAAATGGTTAACTGAACAGTAATGGTGCTCAATACCTGATTAACGTTTACAAATTATTGAGGAATTTAGGAATTTTACATATTGCTACAGAATCCTTCCTATAAGAAGATATGTAATTTGACTTCAATTCATAAATCATATAGAACATGCATGCTTCAACTTAATATTTGTTGAGCATGTTCACACTTTTGTATGACTGACTTAGTCCAAAACCAGCTGTAACGAAGATAAAATTGCTCTATTTGTATCTAGTTTATCGGTTTTCTCTAAACAATATGATGTAATTACTACTACACTCGGCCAGTGCTCATACAGGTATAGAAGAGTTTTTCGAAAATCCGATTTTTTCAAAAAAAAAAAAATAAGAAAAAAAAATTCCAGCAATTAATAAGCAGTTTCATCGAAGCAAATAATACATCCATAATCAGTTTTTTTTCACATTACAACATGTTTAGCAACATACTTAGCTTATAGCGCGCAGTTTTAGCAAAACAAAGGATACAACCATTTAGCCTATACTGAAAATAAAAAATGAGCATTTCAGCATTCAGGAAGAACACATGGCGCAATGCTTTGAAGTTGAATAGGGGTTATTTTATTTTCTAAGTTGACTTATGAATGTACAAATATCAAAAACATCAAAGAAAGAAGGACTTGTGAAAATACATGATCAGTCCAAGGAAGATAATCTCAGCTAGTGTACAAAGACTCCATTGAAATCAAGAAATGGAATGTCACTTATGAATATGAGTGAATGTAAGATGTCAAGTTTTACAAGCCGAGTATGAGCTTTATAATATCCCTTATATGTAGGTTTTA
Source organism: Artemisia tridentata subsp. tridentata (assembly GCA_021014915.2). Lineage (NCBI taxonomy): Eukaryota > Viridiplantae > Streptophyta > Magnoliopsida > Asterales > Asteraceae > Artemisia > Artemisia tridentata. The sequence continues at coordinate 509,335,346 of CP139508.1, forward strand.
GTTTCTTGTTCCATAATCTTTTGTTATTTTGTTGTTTATCCTTTATTTTAACTTTAACTTATTGATATTTATCCTTTGCAATGCGTCAAATGTGATAAGCTCATTTCGAATGAAATGCAATTAGTTTTATAATAATAATAATAATAAATAAATAAATAAATAAAAATTAAGTCAACTACCTGGAACAACACTAGGCATTGAAACCAGTAGTTTTATATAGGAACTGATAAGCATTATACAAATTATTCAAGTATTGCTAACATTAAAGCATCTTGAGAGGACAGGGCTGAGACCGGGGACAAATCGACACATGTACTTCAACTGAGTATCAAAGTAACTAGACATATTTGAAGAAAAAAGAAGGTGAAGACCAATGATAAGGGTAAGGCAATCTTGAAATAGAACCGGTGGTTAATACTCATATAAATGGTAAAAGATGTAACTTTGAGAACAGGCTCAAATCTGACTCGTATGTAAATGGGTTGAAATACATGTAGCATCTCCAGGCAGCTAACTCAAGGAACTGATGCAATGAAGAACAGATGCAGAAGGCATGCACCAAAGAATAATGTTTTCAGCAATCAAAACAAACGTCTAAATTTTTATAACAAAAAATGAACATGTCTCAATTGTTGGTCGGAAATCCAAACAATCTACAGACAAACCGAAGAGTAATAGTTTGCCTGCATAATAATACTAATGTTTTCTATTGGTATACATTTCATGTGTGCATCTCCTACACGGAAGCTCTTTATCTAAACTAAAGACATGGATTATTGAACAAAAAGACAAAAAAAGTTACAATCTATAAAGGACATATAGTTTGACATATAAAATATCATAATAAAGGTTTTTTATTAGACTACCATGACCATTCGATTCCATCATAACCCCTAATCAGGCACAAGGCCCCACCATGTTGTGATAAAGTAGGAAGGTCTTGGAACATGCTCAAGTCTGCTGCTTCTTGATCTAAATCTTCATCAAAAACAAGTCTTACACCCATCTTCTTAACTTCAATACGTTCATCCTCATCGAAACAAAATGTTACAAAATTCTTTGCTTCCTCCAATTTCTCTATTTCTGTTGTCGTATAATGCAACCATATCATATCTGACTCATCGATTCTGACTGGCTTATCCTTAAAATATTGTAGATAGTAGTAAGGATAGCATCCTCCCAAACGAGCTCCATCAAAGTTCCTTACATTGTATCCAGAACAAAATGGGAAAGGTTTTTTTTCTCTTAAAAAGAACACAAATTCCATATCCCCTTAACTTACTGAAGCTCCAATCCAATGGTAATTCGACCTTTATATGATTTCCCATTCTTCTATTTGTGAAATAATTTGGAATGCTATTTCCATCATATATTATATGGATATTCTCAATGGAACTTAAACGGAAGAATCCACATCTGTTATTTTGGATACACGCATACCGAAGGAAAGAAGAAAATCGGTTTGTAGAGCCTTGGGAAGTTACAGACTGAGTCTCCGATATCGACACCTGGCTATCAATGGCAAGATTCTTGAACAATTTTGGACAATTTCTGAGACAAGTCTGTCTGCTCGTGATTGGGTTTGATCCCGTAACTGAACATAAGGAGGTGCAATCACGTGCGTTAGTGATTTTTAGGCTATGTGGAAGTTCGGGCAACACTTTCAGCTTCTTGCAACCATTAAGTTCAAGTCTTTGAAGATGAGAAAGTTGACTAAGACTGGGCAAGCTAGTAAAATTGTTCCCTTCCAAGTTTAGTTCCTTCAGATACTTTAACATGTGGAAAGCTTCCAATGAAACTGATCTTTGGGGATGTTGTTGGTTCCATATGAAACCAAGCATTGAAGTCAACCAACTAGACCCTTGGTTGACATTCAAGCATCCCGAGAGATTCAAAACCTGAAGAGAATCCATTTCCACTTTGCTTGGAAAACTCGGAGCCCGTCTGCAGTCTCTCATATTTAAGACAACAAGTCTGTTGAGCATTCCAATTGATGGATGAACTGTAACCAAATTCACACAACCTTCAAGATCTAGCACTTCGAGATTTGAAATCTCTGAGAAGTCAGGGGTGGTTGTTAGGTTACAACAGTACCTCAGCTTCATTATTTTCAACCTTCCTAAACACTGTTATCAATAGAAAAAAGATTAGTTCTTATATCTCTAGGTGTCAAACACGAACACATGTATGAACAAGTAAATACCTTAGGTGTCGTCCAAAGTTGTTTTATGTTGCTGTAAGAGAGGTCGATGGCAACAATGTTTTCTGGATAGAAATCTGAAGGTAAGTACTTGAAAGGGAATCCATGCCAACAAAACAAGCTTAGCTCATTGGACAAAAAATACAAACTTCCTGAGTACTTCACATTGTAGCCCTTCAATTCCACCTTCTGATCAAATTCTTCGTCAGCATAAATTTTCAGGATCCGCAAATTTTTCATAAGTGCAAAAGAATTAGCGTTTATGTGAACCTTTTGACTAGATTCCCTTAACAAAAGGACTAGAACTTCAACTGCTTCAGTCATTTCCACCTGAAAAAGAAAGAATATGTAACTTAAATTATAAAGAGTAACATATGCAATTCTGTGTACTTTAATATTAATATGAAGGTAAATAAGAATATGCCACTTCTTACTTTCTTTTCACTTGATACATTATAAATTGCAGATGAGATGCACAATCTTCTCTGTTTCCCAGTCTGCGCATTTTCTTCACGAACAATTTCCCTTGTCATTGCTTTAATCAAGTCATGCATTTGAAGTGACATATTGCTAGAAATCGTGATTAATGACTTATCAACTAGAACTTGCATGTTTGTAACAGCAAACAACTTACAGCTCTCTAGCACGCTTGCTACAAAATCCATGTTTTCTCCAATGAATGAACATGCAATATCAAGTAAGATATTTTTCTGACGGACGTCTAGCCCAATGTAACTTGAACGAAGCATTCCTTGTATCTGTTCATTAGGATATACTTTGAGCTTGTCTAGTTCACTAACCCATTGATCCACAGTTTTGCCATATAAAAATTGTCCTAAAACTTTGAGGGCCAGAGGGTGACCTTGCACATAGTTCACAACTTTCTTAGAAACTTTTTTGAATTCTATAGAAGAATCTTTTTCTTTAAAGGCATAGGAACGGAAGAGCTCAAGAGATTGTTTCTCATCTAGAAAGTCCATTTCATGGATTTCATCCACTCCATGTGGTCTTAGCAATTGTTTATCTTTACCAGTGAAAATAATCAAACTTCCTGGGAAAAACCAATCAGGTGACCTTGCTAGTGCTTCTAACTGCTCATGATCATCCACATCATCCAAAACAAGTAGGATCGGCTCTGATGGCATCATCTTCTTTATTACCATAATTCCCTCACCAACACTTGATATCTTCAGATCTTCTATTTTCATGATCTTTCCAATCATATGCCGTTGGACTTGAATCAGGCCTTGTCGTTCTGTGACTTCTTTGACATTTTCACAAAAGCAATTTCCTTCAAAGTGGACATATATGAAGTATATAAATTGCTTTGGCAAGGGTCGTCTTTCCTATTCCGCTTATACCACATATTCCAATCATGTTAACATTATCTGACTCAACAAAGCGTGACAAGTCTAATTTGTTGACATGGAAATTGATGCCAACAAGGTTCTCACCAACATCTAAGGGTCCGTCACATAATTTTTTGACGATTTCTCCGGAAATGGAATCGATGAACTTTGACTCAAACCTGTTAACCACAAAGACACAATAAGTAAGAGAAACTACATTGAGTTAAGCTTCAGTAGAGCTACAAGAAATTTACCCATTTGTCATGTCCTGAAGATCCCATCCAGATAAGTTAGCCGCCATGGATAAAGCTTCCTTCCATTTATCCACCTCTGTTCTATTTGAAACATCATGTTTGGCAAACGCCTTTGCGTAACTCCTTTTTCTTTTCCTCACAACATCAGGCTTGGCATCATAAAAGATAATCCGAACCTCATGTTTCGGATTCTCAATCTTCTTGCACTCAAGTATTTTGACAAGTTCCCTCAGACACCATGTTGAAGAAGCGTAATTTTTGGAGAAGATAACAATCAAAAATCTCGATTCTTCAATGGCCTTGTAGAGTTGAGGAGATATCTCTTCTCCTTTTGGCAATTCGTTATCGTCTCTAAAGGCACGGATTCCTTTTTGCTTGAAATCCTTGAAAAGATGATCCATGAAGGTTTTGCGGATATCACCACCTCTGAAACTTACAAACACGTCGTATTTCCACCGATGAGGAATGGACCTAGTAGCCATTATCGATAATGAGACCGAGCTGCGTTCACAAGTAAATAAATTCAGAAAGAGTGGGCATTACGAATAACAAAGATAGTGATCTAATAAGAAGAAGACTTACAGTTTACCAATTGGATGGAAGAAGTCTTTGAGAGTGGCGTACTGTTGGTATGAATGATTGAATGGTAGGTAGTTCAAGTGAAGGCGACTGGTGTTTACTCCAAGTCAATTTTGAATGTCTAAATTGCACTTTTAGTCTCTTGGTTTTAGATAATTTATAATTTCTTGTACATGGTTACATGTCATATTTAAAAGAGTAAATTACATCCTTACTCCCTGTGTTGTTTCCATATTTCACTTTTAGTCTCCTTATAGAGAAATTATTGCAGTCTTTCTGAACGTTTGAATTCTTGCACGCCGCTAGTCTAATTTTGTAACGACCATTATATAGGCTCTGTCACAGAGTTTTTTTTGGCAATCATAGTAGATTTGAAAAATAATTAACAAAATATGTATTCATAGAAATAATTAACAAAGTATTTAATTAATTTCTTTTTCTATTTATAAAATGAAACAATGTGTATATCTGATCGTCCAACACGTTACACGTCTTCATCTTTTTCACTCCTTCATCTGATCATGATGGTGTAAGACATGATTCCGATGTCATCAGTTAGAGAAAGTTTATGTTCTTTTGATGATTGCGACGTTAACAAAACAAAGTATCTAATCGTGTTGACTCGACCAAAACGAAACCTAATATCGATCATAACAACTAACGCCATAATTACTGCAAAGTTCATGCAAAAGTATTCTACATTCGTATTGATCCGCTTGATCAAATTGCATGGAAATGCTATGAATATATGAAAGGGATTCAATCGAACCAACATTGAACGACAATGAGGGTATTAGCAAATATCAACTTGATATCAAATTCATAAAACTAATGATAACAAATAATAAAATCAGACATGGTCCTCGTCATTGCCGATTCTGTCACCGGTGACGGTGATGATGGGCATCACTCGAAGAAAGAGCAAAAGAAAACATAATGTCTCAATTACATATACGATGTCATTCAATGTTGGTTCAACTCGGTTCCTTCAAAATTTCCGATACATTTGAGTGAATCAGTATGAAAGTAGAATACCTATGTATGCTGCGTGACCTTTGTGATACTTATGGTTTTCAGATTTCTCCTAAGTTTGTTATGTTATTGGGTTTCTTATTGTTTTCGAATCAGCACAAACGTAAGATACTTTATTATGTTGTCATTGGGATCATCACATTGGAACACATAAATTTCCTTCAAGTGATTAGAGTGAAGGAATTGGCATTGAGGATGATGAAGTGAACGTTGAAGAAGAATTGAGTTTTAATTGAGTTTTCTTTGTTTTAAGAAAAAGGAAAAGAAAATATGATAAGTATTATGCCAATTATTTCTAAGAGTGAGTATTTTGTTAATTAGTTTTTTAAAATGTCATGGTCAACTAAAAAACTCTTTTGTCACATGTTTGACAAATGGTAATTTTTAACCTTATTTTAATAATAAATATTTATTTATTATTACTAAATTGCGCATTTCCATGCATAAGTGAACATTTTTGAGCTCACGTGAACATTTCGGGAAGCCATCCCGCGGAGTGTAGCTTTGTAACGGGTAAATAAATGGAATCAAGTCGTTGCAAAACAGGCGGGTTGGGTGTGTTGGTTAATGAGTCAAAATGGGTTCTGGCCAAAACACATTATCTTTAGTTTTGGGACAAAAACGGGTTAGCTCGTTTTGGTTTGACCTGTGAAGGCTTCTTTTGTGTCAGCTTTGTTTTTTATATTATTTATATAAATAGTTAATCTATTAAATATAATTTAGAAGAATTATATTATTAAAATTAATGAATGAATTTTGAAATTATTTATTTTTATGAAAATATAAATTTTATGAATATGAGTTAATTGTATACCAATTTCGACCCATTTATTTTGTTCGATTCAGTTTATATGCTTCAGGAGCTAAGTTTCTGAATCGGCTCGTTTTTATATAAATGGGTTAAAGTTTCCACCATTAGACAATATATTTGTTCTGTGCAAACAGTCTTTAATAATAACCAAGTGCTATTTACATCATGGCTGACAATTCTCTTATTTATTGAAAGTCTTCTATTGCGACGTGAGTGCTGCTCATTCAGTAATGGGGAATATGTGAAGGCGGGGTTGGCTGAACTTGAACAATGGTGTTGTTATGCCACTGAGGAAGTAAGCAGTAACCCGAACAGAACTAATTGTTACTGAAATACAATCTTTATTTTATCACTGTTAACTAACATATATTGATTTTCAGTACGCCGGCACCGCTTGGGACGAGTTGAAGCATATTAGACAGGCTGTTGGATTCTTGGTTATCCATCAAAAGCCCAAGAAAACCTTAAATGAAATAACCAATGAACTTTGTCCCGTAAGTTGATAATTTTTTGTTCTTATTCCGTTTCCTTTATCCTTGTTTCTCTTCTGTTATGTTCAAGACTTTGTTTTTGCTCTTGCAGGTGCTTAGCATACAGCAACTATACAGAATTAGCACGATGTATTGGGATGACAAATACGGCACACACAGTGTCTCTTCTGAAGTAAGTTGCATTAATTTAAAAAAAAAAATTCTTATCTGTACGTGGCTTTGAAACTTATTGTTATTCCGGCATCCTTCTAAGGGTTTTTTCTCACTTAGGTCATTTCAAGTATGAGAGTTATGATGACGGAGGACTCAAACAATGCTGTTAGCAGTTCATTCTTATTAGATGACGACTCCAGGTAAATTTCCAAATTCAAGTCACTTTATCAGTTTTCATGGTAACTATATACAAATTAGAAACTGTTACGTATTGGGTGATATCTGGCTTATTGATGCAGCATACCGTTCTCTGTGGATGACATATCCAAGTCTATGCCGCAAGTGGACATAGTTGATATAGAACCTCCACCGTTGATACGTGAAAACTCGGGTTTCGTATTTTTACATCAACGGACAGAGTGACAGTTGGATAGATGAAAGAAGTGTGACAACATGGAATCCTTTTGATGTCACGGCTGCATACCTGTGAATACTTTTTGGTTCATTTTATTTGGGTGTGCTTATACATTTTTTTCGTTATTTTCCCAGGCAGTTTGGGTTTTTAGTAGTGTCTGGGATTCAATTTATTTTGGTGTCTCTTTCGAGCCTTTGGGTTAGGTTGGAAAGGGGCGATTTATTCAATTTAGATATGGCAATCCATAATATTGCCAGAAGTGTGATGAAATTGGTTTAAAAAAATATTTGTATGGTAATGGGAGGGTGGATGTAGGGTTTATATTTATTTATAGTTGCAAATTGTTAGGTTACAATTTGCTGTAGCGTCAACGAAACTGTATAGCTGCATTTTGTATACTGTATATGACACGCCTTCCCTTAAAGTTCTACGTTGTCTTAAATTTACTTGTCATACGTATGCGTTCTAAGAATTACTTGTCATATGTATAGCTGTGTCACGTCCTGTTTTTGGCGATTTCACAATGGTGTGAAATAGGGTGCAATCACCGGATCCCATCAGAACTCCCGTAGTTAAGCGTGCTTGGGTGAGAGTAGTACTGGCTTGAGTGACCTGCTGGGAAGTCCTCGTGTTGCACCTCTTTAAATAAAAAATAAACAAACAATGGTGTGAAATATTATTATTACTGCGTAATATCAAGTTTCGTTCAATGAGGCTATAAAGCTGTTTTTGGTGATTTCACAATGGCGTGAAATATTATTACTGTGTACTATCACGTTTCGTTCAATGTGATCAAATTAGAATAAAGATTTTAGATATAGGTTATGTAAACAATGATATAGGTTATATAAACATAAAATCTAAATATTTTTGTGAATTTAGATTTTTTGTACTTTTACAAAATATATTTCTTTGCATATCCGTGGACTATTTGAGCAGTTTGCCTATAAAAAGCAAGCTGCTCATTCAAGTTCACTTATCACTCATATAGCATAAATTACATATTCATTCTTTCATACATTACTAACCCATTCATTCATTCATTTCATTCTTAGTGATCTTTCTTTTGTAGCAAAGAGATCAAGCATCAAGGTTCAACATACTGTTGCAAACCTGTTAGAATATGTACTGTGTGATTTATAGTTTGTCACACATCATTGTTATACCAAACATTCAGTAGTGATCAGTTAGTGTTTTAGTCCTCCAAACACATAGAGTGTCGGGAGTGGTTGAACCTTTGTAAAAGAACTCGACATCTAGCTTAGTGTCGGAAATTGTATAGGCGACGTCAGGTTGGTTCTACCTTAAACTAGAACCCGGAATTTAGCTTTGTACCGGAAAAAGGTGTAAGCGACGTGTATAAAGGTTTTCTCCGCCGAGAAGGGAGTTTGTTTCTTAGTGAAGAAAAACTCTCGAGTTAGAGGCTCGCGGAGTTGAGTAGGGCAAGGAAGAGAGTCCTTGTAGCCGAACCACTATAAACATCCATATTGTGGTTTGATTGTTCCTTTACTTACTTGCTTTACTTACATTATTTGTTTGTGTGCATTAAGTTGAAATCACATTAAGTATTCAAAGCAAATTAATTTTAAAATGGTAAAAACTATTCAACCCCCCTTCTAGTTTTCCACAGTCTCGGCTCTGAACAAAACTAGAGGAAAATGAGATATATGCTAAGGTGTGAACAAAAGAGAAAAAGGGTGTGATGTTTATTCGAATGTGCATATATGCATGCATATTTCGATATATACTAACTTTTAAGAACAAATTGGGATTTGTTTAAGATTTCATTCGAATGGCAGTGAGTTTGAGGGGGACAAAGAGAATGTTCATTGCCTAGGAAGTCAAGGTGTGTAAGAATCCATGTGGGTGTGATTTAGGAAATCAAACGGTAAGTTATATATATGCATATATCGACATACAATTGTGTATATTGGATTTTTGAGACTCCACTTGGGTCGAATAGTATTATAGCAGGAAATAAAGACTTTAAGAAGATTTGTGTTTAATTTTTAGGGTCATTTGGGGAGGGCTTATGTGTTGGTGTGATTTTGTGTCGAGTTGGGTATATATATACAAGGTGTCGACATGCTAAAATGTCTAAAACAAGATATTGTCGTGTGATATTGTGTAAAAATGTGAGAGTTGAGCTTGGGAACACATACATGATCATATAAAAATAAATATACTAGGTATAATTTAGCTTGAATCGAATTGGTAATATTAGTGAAAAGGAAATGAACTAGAACGTGTGTTGATAACGATTTACTTTGGCCTTTGTTCGAGTATCAAAAGTAAATTAAAAATTGGAACTCGACATACTATTTCTATGGTGGGAGGGGAGTCTAGTGGTGCAAAATATGGCATATGGTGTGTGTCGAAATCGAGAGAAATCAAGGCGAAGTTAGAGTGAGTTGGGTGAGTGAAATAAAATTAAATGGGTTGGGTTGGGCCGAATGAACATTAACCGGCCTGGTATTTGGGCTGAGATTTAATATGGATTCATATGGTTGTGTTTTGTGTATATTTGGTTTTTGTGGTCCGCGTGTGAGCTCGTTCCGATATTTGGTGAATCACATATTAACGTGTTTGTGTTATTATAATATAATAAACAAAAGTTCGAATTTTTCCCATAAAACTGGTTAACAGAACAGTAACGGTAATTAATATATGATTAACTGTTACAAATTATAGTGGAAATTTACAGAATGCTACACCATCCTCGTTCATTATGGACCTGAGATAAACATGCTAAAAGTGTCAACACAAAGGTTGGTGAGTTCATAGAGTTTCTAAGTAAAACAGTTGATTCCATTAATTTCAAGTGTGAGTGATAATTGTAATAAATACAAATATTGGTGAAATAAGTAGTGGGTTACATTGGGTGAAATCCAACGTAATTCGTTTGCCCTAACCGGGTCAAAGATTGGGTGAAATCCATAAATAATTCGTTTGCCCTTACGTTGGGTGAAATCCAACGTACCGGGTCAAAGATTGGGTGAAACCCATAAGTAATTCGTTTGCCCTTACGTTGGGTGAAATCCAACGTACCGGGTCAAATATTAGGTGAAACCCATAAGTAATTCGTTTGCCCACGTTGAGTGAAATCCAACGTACCGGGTCAAATATTGGGTGAAACCCATAAGTAATTCGTTTGCCCTAACGTTGGGTGAAATCCAACGTATCGGGTCAAATATTGGGTGAAACCCATAAGTAATTCGTTTGCCCTTACGTTGGGTGAAATCCAACGTACCGGGTCAAAGATTGGGTGAAATCCATAGAATTTGTATGTAAATCAGTTGAACGCAAGTTTTCAAGTTTGGTTGAAAGTAGGCTACGTTGTTATACACCCGTAGTTTGTTTGTTTATAAATCAGCTGAGTACAATGTTTAAGGTAAACGAGTAAATTTGTAAGTAGAACGAGCATGTATCTCCCCCAAATAGTTCAAAATAAGTGAAAGAAGGCTATGACTCACCTTGAGTGTAGCTGGCAAGGTGAAATGTGAAATCGAGTGAATTACGGGAACGGCTCCAATACACGACCTGAATAATAGTGAAGTCTGAGAATTTGATCGTTTTGACTTAATATAAATAGTGATTGTGAAAACGAATAACGGATAACGATATGGTTTGTGATGAGTGTGAGTGAGTGTTAAGCTTAAAATGCTTCAAGTTCAAAAATAATAATATTATATTTTTTTTATGTTGTTGAAATCATAAATATCGTTTCCTCGAAAGTGGTTGAACGAAATGTTAAGTTAATCGTTAAAAATTCGTTATATAAACGTATAAACGTTATGTGATAAAATATAGTACGAGTCGTCAAAATGTGCGTGATTGTGTTGAAAATGGTGAAATATGAAATAGAAATGAATATGGTATAAAGTTTCTGTTTGGTCCTTGTACTTATACAAATTTTACACTTTTCACCCTAACGGAGTTAGTTTTGCACTGTTAATCCTTGTTTACATTTTTAATCCAAAACGGTTCCAAAATGACTTTTTAAGCTTCATGTTTACTTTTTTAGCATTTTCCAACCTCAAGTTACTCAATTTACAGTTTTGAACATAGTTTTGTGAAGTTGGCAATTTTAACCCGAAATGTGAAATATTTTGCAAAACAAGTCCAAAAATCACAAAAATAAGGTGAAGTGATTTCTGAAAGTGTTAATAACTTTAGAAAGCTTATTCAAGTCTAATCCAACTGCTTATTTGCTAAAGAGCTTATTTTTCAGCTTAATGGGCTTAACGAGTTGAAAATTAAAGGCCCATTAAGATTTTTGATCCGTTGGGTTTAGAAGCAAAGTGGGCTTATCATTGGGCTTATTTAAGGGTTATAAAAACATATCAAAAGATCTTATATGACCAGCTTATTCCAAGTGCTTAAAAATCGCTTATTGGGCTTAAAAGCCCATGCGTATAAAAATGGGATTTTCGACTACTTATCAATAGCGATAGTTTTAAGGTTCAAAAGAGACTTTTAAGTGCTTGTGTCAAGTGCTTATTTCAGTAGCTTATTAGTTGAGCTTATAAGGAATCGAGTTGAGTAATAAAAACTATGTGTTGTGTGTGAGGGTTCGGTTTTAAAGGACCATTTCTATGTGACCAAACATAAAGTCCAAAAATGAAATATAACTTGTAATATGTGTTATATTATTATACGATGTGATATAGGTTTAAAATGGTGCTCGAAAGGTGATAAAGTGAGCATGTGAGTGTCGAAGGGTGATGTAAATCGATTGTTGGCCATCTCTTGAAAGCGACCAACGTGTATATGCGAGAAATAAATAATAGGAACTCGTAAAATTCAAGAGGAAGTAAATATGTGTTCGAACTAAATATGAACCATGCATGAAATGATAAAATCAAAGGAAAGTATGGAAAGTGAGTCGAAGGACTTACCACACGTTAAATGGTGGTGAGTTTAACGTGTAAAAGGACTAGAAATCGAAAGGAACTCGCGTATTCCGTTAGAACTATCACCAAAGCTTTCGAATGTGGCTTGAACGACTTGAAATGGTTCGAAATGGCTATGGACTTGCTCCTTTCCTTGGATGATCTCGGCAGTGAACAAACTAGAGAGGAATGTGATATTTGGCTAAGTGTGAAAAGAGAGTTCGAGTGTGTGTGTAGTATACGTGTACATACACATGTATATATATATTCATATATTGTACAATAATGCAACAAGTTAAGTCGAATAGTAGAAGTGGCAGGGATTTGGTGAAGTATACTCGAGTGCTAAGACTTTTGAGGAGGGCTTGGAGTGTTGATTTGGTCGATGTCGGGTGGTATACATTTATATGTATGTCGACATGTGTTAATTGGTCCAAAACAAATGTTAGCGTGTGATATTGTGTAAGAAGGTGAAAAACATGCTTCTAAACCCATAATTGATCATAGAACATCAAATGTCCTAGGTGAAATAAAGTTTAGATCGATTTGGTAAAATAGTGTGAAAATATGTGTGAACTTGTACACTTGTCGAGGGTGATTCACTTTGGACCTCGTTAGGTGATCAAACATTCGAATGAGGGAGTGAGACTTCGACACCTTGATTGTTTGGTGTTTGGAGATTCGAATGAAGGAAAATGTTACATAGTTCATGTGTCGAATTCGAAAGAAAACAAGGCCAAGTGTGGGTGAGTGAACCGAGTGAATATAAGTGTGTTAATAAAAATTATGAAATTGGGTTGGGCTTGTGAATAGTACTTTGGGCCATAAATAGTAAATGGATCCGTTTGGTGTATAGTGAGTGTTTTTGATTCGTCGTGGTCCGCGTGTGAGCTCGTTCCAATGTGCTTGTAAATTACATATCAATGTGTTTGTAATAAACAAAATTTTCAAATTTTGCTCATAAAAATGGTTAACTGAACAGTAATGGTGCTTATAATACTTGATTAACGTTTACAAATTAATGAGGAATTTAGGAATTTTACATATTGCTACAGAATCCTTCCTATAAGAAGAGATGTAATTTGACTTCAATTCATAAATCATATAGAACACGCTTCAACTTAATATTTGTTGAGCATGTTCACACTTTTGTATGACTGACTTAGTCCAAAACCAGTTGTAACGAAAATAAAATTGCTCTATTTGTATCTAGTTTATCAGTTTTCTCTAATCAATATGATGTAATTACTACTACACTCGGCCAGTGCTCATACAGGTATAGAAGAGTTTTTCGAGAATCCGAATTTTTCAAAAAAAAAAAAAAAAAAATTCCAGCAATTAATAAGCAGTTTCATCGAAGCAAATAATACATCCATAATCAGTTTTTTTCACATTACAACATGTTCAGCAACATACTTAGCTTATAGCGCGCAGTTTTAGCAAAACAAAGGATACAACCATTTAGCCTATACTAAAAATCAGCAATGAGCATTTCAGCATTCAGAAAGAACACATGGCGCAATGCTTTGAAGTTGAATAAGGGTTATTTTATTTTCTAAGTTGACTTATGAATGTACAAATATCAAAAACATCAAAGAAAGAAGGATTTGTGAAAATACATGAACAGTGTATCGGTCCAAGGAAGATAATCGCAGCTAGTGTACAAAGACTCCATTGAAATCAAGAAATGGAATGTCACTTATGAATATGAATGAATGTAAGATGTCAAGTTTTACAAGCCGAGTATGAGCTTTATAATATCCCTTATATGTAGGTTTTAGTTTCTTGTTCCATAATCTTTTGTTATTTTGTTGTTTATCCTTTATTTTAACTTTAACTTATTGATATTTATCCTTTGCAATGCGTCAAATGTGATAAGCTCATTTCGAATGAAATGCAATTAGTTTTGTAAAAATGCACGGCATGAAAAAAATTTAGGTGCTTAAGTTTGTCAAAAAAATAAAATAAATAATAATAATAATAATAATAAATAAATAAATAAATAAAAATTAAGGCAACTACCTGGAACAACACTAGGCATTGAAACCGGTAGTTTTATATAGGAACTGATAAGCATTATACAAATTATTCAAGTATTGCTAACATTAAAGCATCCTGATAGGACAGGGCTGAGACCGGGGACAAATCGACACATGTACTTCAACTGAGTATCAAAGTAACAAGACATATTTGAAGAAAAAAGAAGGTGAAGACCAATGATAAGGGTAAGACAATCTTGGAATAGAACCGGTGGTTAATACTCATATAAATGGTAAAAGATGTAACTTTGAGAACGGGCTGAAATCTGACCCGTATGTAAATGGGTTGAAATACATGTAGCATCTCCAGGCAGCTAACTCAAGGAACTGATGCAACGAAGAACAGATGCAGAAGGCATGCATCAAAGAATAACGTTTTCAGCAATCAAAACAAATGTCTAAATTTTTATAACAAAAAATGAACATGTCTCAATTGTTGGTCGGAAATCCAAACAATCTACAGACAAACCGAAGAGTAATAGTTTGCCGGTATAATAATACTAATATTTTCTATTTGTATACATTTCATCAAACACAGATGTGCATCTCCTACACGGAAGCTCTTTATCTAAACTAAAGACATGGATTATTGAATAAAACGACCAAAAAAAAAGTTACAATCTATAAAGGACATATAGTTTGACATATAAAATATTATAATAAAGGTTTTTTATTAGACTACCATGACCATTCGAATCTATTCCAATCCATAGACAAAAGGCACAAGGCCCCACCATGTTTTGATAAAGTAGGAAGGTCTTGGAACATACTCGAGTCTGCTGCTTCTTGATCTAAATCTTCATCAAAAACAAGTCTTACACCCATCTTCTTAACTTCAATACCTTCATCCTTATAAAAAACAAAATGTTACAAAATTCTTTGCTTCCTTCAATTTCTGTATTTCTGTTGTCGTATAATGCAACCATATCATATCTGACTCATGGATACTTATTGGCTTACCCTCAAAATATTCATAATAGTAGTCTGGACTGCATCCTCCCAAATAAGCTCCATCAAAGTTCGTTACATCGTATCCAAAAGATGTGAAAGGTTTTTTTCTCTTAAAAACAACACAAATTCCATATCCCCTTAACTTACTGAAGCTCCAATCTAATGGTAATTCGACCTTTATATGATTTCCCATACTACTATTTGTGAAATAATTTGGAATGCTATTTCCATCATATATTATATCGATATTCTCAATGGAACTTAAACGGAAGAATCCACATCTGTTATTTTGGATACGCGCATACCGAAGGAAAGAAGAAAATCGGTTTGTAGAGCCTTGGGAAGTTACAGACTGAGTCTCCGATATCGACACCTGGCTATCAATGGCAAGATTCTTGAACAATTTTGGACAATTTCTGAGACAAATCCGTGTCCATTTGCTCGTGATTGGGTTTGATCCCGTAACTGAACATAAGGAGGTGCAATCACTTGCGTTAATGAATTCTAGGCTATGTGGAAGTTCGGGCAACACTTTCAGCTTCTTGCAACCCTTAAGTTTAAGTCTTTGAAGACGAGAAAGTTGACTAAGACTGGGCAAGCTAGTAAAATTGTTCCCTTCCAAGTTTAGTTCCTTCAGATACTTTAACATGTGTAAAGCTTCCAATGAAACTGATCTTTGGGAATGTTGTTGGTTCCATATGAAACCAAGCCTTGAAGTCAACCAACTAGACCCTTGGTTGACATTCGTAGCCCGCCTGCAGTCTCTCATATTTAAGACAACAAGTCTGTTGAGCATTCCAATTGATGGATGAACTGTAACCAAATTCACACAACCTTCAAGATCTAGCTCTTCGAGATTTGTAATCTCTGAGAAGTCAGGGGTGGTTGTTAGCTTACAACAGTACCTTAGCTTCATTATTTTCAACCTTCCTAAACACTGATATCAATAGAAAAAAGATTAGTTCTTATATCTCTAGGTGTCAAACACGAACACATGTATGAACAAGTAAATACCTTAGGTGTCGTCCAAAGTTGTTTTATGTTGCTGTAAGAGAGGTCGATGGCAACAATGTTTTCTGGATAGAAATCTGAAGGTAAGTACTTGAAAGGGCATCCATGCCAACAAAACAAGCTTAGCTCATTGGACAAAAAATACAAACTTCCTGAGTACTTCACATTGTAGCTCTTCAATTCCACCTTCTGATCAAATTCTTCGTCAGCATAAATTTTCAGGATCCGCAAATTTTTCATAAGTGCAAAAGAATTAGCGTTTATGTGAACCTTTTGACTAGATTCCCTTAACAAAAGGACTAGAACTTCAACTGCTTCAGTCATTTCCACCTGAAAAAGAAAGAATATGTTAACTTAAATTATAGAGTAACATATGCAATTCTGTGTACTTTAATATTAATACGAAGGTAAATAAGAATATGCCACTTCTTACTTTCTTTTCACTTGATACATTAGAAATTGCAGATGAGATGCACAATCTTCTGTGTTTCCCAGTCTGCGCATTTTCTTCACGAACAATTTCCCTTGTCATTGCTTTAATCAAGTCATGCATTTGAAGTGACATATTGCTAGAAATCGTGATTAATGACTTATCAACTAGAACTTGCATGTTTGTAACTGCAAACAAGTTACAGCTATCTAGCACGCTTGCTACAAAATCCCAGTTTTCTCCAATGAATGAACATGCAATATCAAGCAAGATATCTTTCTGATGGACGTCTAGCCCATCATAACTTGAACGAAGCATTCCTTGTATCTGTTTATTAGGATATACTTTGAGCTTTTCTAGTTCACTAACCCATTGATCCACAGTTTTGCCATATAAAAAACAACCCAAAACTTTGAGGGCCAGAGGATGACCTTGCACATAGTTCACAACTTCCTTAGAAACTTTTTTGAATTCTATAGAAGAATCTTTTTCTTTAAAGGCATAGGAACGGAAGAGCTCAAGAGATTGTTCCTCATCTAGAAAGTCCATTTCATGGATTTCATCCACTCTATGTGATCTTAGCAACTGTTTATCTTTACCAGTGAAAATAATCAAACTTCCTGGGAAAAACCAATCAGGTGAGCTTGCTAGTGCTTCTAACTGCTCATGATCATCCACATCATCCAAAACAAGTAGGATCGGCTCTGATGGCATCATCTTCTTTATTACCATAATTCCATCACCAACACTTGATATCTTCAGATCTTCTATTTTCATGATCTTTCCAATCATATGCCCTTTGACATCTTCACAAAAGCAACTTCCTTCAAAGTGGACATGCATCAAGTTATAAATTGCTTTGGCAAGGGTCGTCTTTCCTATTCCGCTTATACCACATATTCCAATCATGTTAACATTATCTGACCCAACAAAGCGTGACAAGTCTAATTTGTCGAAATGGAAATCGATGCCAACAAGGTTCTCACCAACATGTAAGGGTCCGTCACATAATGTTTTGACGATTTCTCCGGAAATGGAATCGATGAACTTGGACTCAAACCTGTTAACCACAAAGACACAATAAGTAGGAGAAACTACATTGAGTTAAGCTTTAGTAGAGCTACAAGAAATTTACCCATTTGTCATGTCCTGAAGATCCCATCCAGATAAGTTAGCCGCCATGGATAAAGCTTCCTTCCATTTATCCACCTCTGTTCTATTTGAAACATCATGTTTGGCAAACGCCTTTGCGTAACTCCTTTTTCTTTTCCTCACAACATCAGGCTTGACATCATAAAAGATAATCCGAACCTCATGTTTCGGATTCTCAATCTTCTTGCACTCAAGTATTTTGACAAGTTCCCTCAGACACCATGTTGAAGAAGCGTAATTTTTGGAGAAGATAACAATCAAAAATCTCGATTCTTCAATGGCCTTGTAGAGTTGAGGAGATATCTCTTCTCCCTTTGGCAATTCATTATCGTCTCTAAAGGCATGGATTCCTTTTTGCTTGAAATCCTTGAAAAGATGATCCATGAAGGTTTTGCGGATATCACCACCTCTGAAACTTACAAAAACGTCATATTTCCACCGATGAGGAATGGACGTAGAATCCATTATCAATAATGAGATCGAACTGCGTTCAGAAGTAAATATCATCATAAAGAGTAGAGCCATATATATTATCAATAATAGTACAAAGAATCCACGACAAAGATTTTTATAGTCATCAATCTGCCCTAAAACAAATATTATAACTTGGAGTAAAGAAGCTTGTATGATTGCAATTCATAAAAAAAATCCTTTTACTAAATATGTGACTCTGGTTCATACGTTGTCTTAAAATGAGAGCTACACAAAACAACATCGAAACAATATAAATATTGGATAACAACAACATGGAAAATCTAGATATCTTTTCAAAATTTTAAAATGTTTTGTGTAGATAACATGTTTCCTCCGACTAAACGCACCCAAAATGTCTCATTGCTTTATGTTCAAATTATTTTATATTCTTAAACTATATCAAAAGTTGGACAAAGTTGGAAATATATATAAGTTGTTTGGTTATTTAAACCTGGTCATTTGGCCCATTGGATCTAATATCACTTTTAATGGGTTTAGAATGATAAGTTATAAAATTGGCAAATACAAAAAGTAAAATGACTTGCAGTTTATGGATGGATGTAAGGAAGCTCAAAGTTAAATAGAATAAAGGCAAGTGGGTTTGTAGAAAGAAGCTTGTACTATGACCGCATTTCATAAAGGGATAATTAGCTAACGGCATAGCCTATCCAAACCCCCCAAAAAATACAAATGGCATAGCCTATCCAAAACCCAAAAAAAAAATACAAAATTTGGACACTATTTTTCCTCAGATCTATCCAAAATTTGGAATTGCATAAAATTTTGGGTTATTAATTTAGAGATTCAGATCTAATAAGTTGTGTAGTTATCTAGACCTTGTCATCTAGCCCATTGGATCGATTATTATATTCAAATGTTATAAAATGAGACAATATTAAAAGTAATTAATTAGAGTATAAGAAGACTTACCGTTTACCAGATGAAAGTCTTTGAGGGTGAAGTTTTGGTGAACGAATGCATGAAATAAAAATGAAAGATGGAAATGAAGTTACAAAGAGTAAAGGCAAGTTGGTTGACTCCAAGTCAATTTATTTGCATTTCTGGTCCCTTGATTTTAGATAATATGCAATCTATTGACTTAAACTACAATGTCAAATTTCAACTATATTTTGTGACCTGATAACATTATAGCATCCTCAAAAACACATATCAAATTGAATAATTCAAGGGTCATACTTTTCTAATAGATATCTTCACCAAAAATAATAGGGTAAGTTGCAAAAATGTTCCCTAAAGTAGCCCAAATGCGCAAGAATGATACCGAGACAAATTTTGTTGCAAAAACGACATTAATGTTTCCTTTTTTTGCAAAACAACCACCGAGAGCTACTTTTTGCTAACGCCCGTTAGTTATCTCTTTAAGTTCCTCATCCCTAAGGGTATTATTGTCATTTCACTGTTGTTTACCACTAAGAACATGTGTGGAAGAGTTTACCACTAAGAACATGTGATAAGATATTTAACATTGCAACGTAATCAATGGATAGATATGAACTTCAGAGTGAAGGAAAATCTAAGGTAGTAAATCGTTTTAAGTGGTTGTTTTTCCTTTTTACATACTCTTAGAACTTGATTCTCTCCTCGGATGAACCATATAGCTGATCGGTGCATTTTACATACACCTCATAGCATGTTAATTACGCATTGTTGCATTATTATTCGCTGTTATAAATGTACTTTGAGGTGTTTTATGTTTATGTAGGTTATGCACAAAAAGAAGCTTAAGTTGCGATATTACAAGCTTAAAATAAAGACATGAAATATTTGAACATTGTCGCACTATTTTGGTCATAACTTTTTCATTCGAGCTCCGTTTTTGTTAATTCAAATGGTCACGGAAAGAGAAAAAAGTGATCTTTATTTTAGGTAATAAAATACCCGAAATACTAAAGTTATCTCATGCATTTCTCTGCTCAAAAGACCAGCTCGTGAATTTTGCTTATCATATATAATTGGGCAGAAGTTTGAAATTAATTTAATCTTACTAGTATGGGCTTCATCTTCATGTTCAAGTAGCTTATCATATATAAACTGTAGTATATAAAACAAGACACCTTATTTCTATTAATAAAAAACTAATATATCTATTTAAATGTGACACCAAAAATAAAGAATAACAAACATTCAATAGAAAATTTTAATTCAGTTACCTTGACAACACGGCCTTGTTCTTTAATTTGTGATAAAAATTCGATACTACACTTTGGGATCGAGGACGGCAAAACAAAAGCACAGCATCCACGACTGATATATCTTCTATCGTCTCCAATTCTAGCTCAAGATGCTTGAGTTCATAGGGTTGCAACTGAGTCACCTTTAGTTTCTCAAAATCTACAAAGGAAAAAAAAAAAAAAAAAGGGTTACTTATCGGGTCTTACCGGGCCGGGTGAGTCGGGTTTTGATTTTTTAAAAACTCACCCGTAACCCGACCCGATAAGGAATCGGGTTATCGGGTTCGGGTGGTAATCGGGTCGGGTTATTCGGGTTATCGGGTTGCAAGTAAGGAAAAATACAAAGGTAACTACGTACGATTCTGGTATGTAATCAGCTTTAGAACATTGAATCGATTACTCTTTCTCAAAAATCGCCACAGTTTATGGAACCAAAGAGCTTCAACCTCATTGAATAAGTCAATTTCCATACGTGTTTTTGACTTGCCTGAAACACTTTTGTTCAACTCGCCTGAATCCCTTCCACAAGGACTCGATGCATTTGATAAGATAAATAGAATCAAATTAGGGGTATTGATATTTATCTCTTCCAAATCATACTTTGTTGTTTAAACAACTTACAGCATTCCTTGAGAAGATATATGGAATGATACGAGACAATCTTAAGAAAGAAATATCTCCGTTGCTTGGATTATGTATCCAGGTAATTTCTTCTTTATTTTGTTGGTGTTTTACAATGTGCCAAAAATAGTGGTAGATTATCAGCAGAACAAAATGAGATGGTGGGATGGGTTAAAATTGGTTCAGGTTGGTTTAGGTCTCCAGATTTTTAATATGCAGTCCACTTGATGCAGGCTCCCAGGACGTCTCGTGGAAGTTTAGCTAAAGGACGTTCACAAGCTAATGCTGTTGCTCAAAAACAATTAATTGCTCATTGGCAGAGTATCGTCAAAAGCCTTGATAATTACTTGAAAACAATGAAAGCAAATTTCGTAAGTTTTTGAACCTTAAAACATCAGTAATATCTCTTCTTCTATATGCTTAAAAAATTTCCTGTTTACTGCTTTGACAGGTGCCTCCATTTTTGGTGCGTAAAGTATTTACACAGATCTTCTCATTTATCAATGTTCAGCTATTTAACAGGTAAATAAATGGAATCAAGTCGTTGCAAAACAGGCGGGTTGGGTGTGTTGGTTAATGAGTCAAAATGGGTTCTGGCCAAAACACATTATCTTTAGTTTTGGGACAAAAACGGGTTAGCTCGTTTTGATTTGACCTGTGAAGGCTTCTTTTGTGTCAGCTTTGTTTTTTATTTTATTTATATAAATAGTTAATCTATTAAATATAATTTAGAAGAATTATATTATTAAAACTAATGAATGAATTTTGAAATTATATATTTTTATGAAAATATAAATTTTATGAATACGAGTTAATTGTATACCAATTTCGACCCATTTATTTTGTTCGATTCAGTTTATATGCTTCAGGAGCTAAGTTTCTGAATCGGCTCGTTTTTATATAAATGGGTTAAATTTTCCACCATTAGACAATATATTTGTTCTCATATGTGCAAACAGTCTTTAATAATAACCAAGTGCTATTTACATCATGGCTGACAATTCTCTTATTTATTGAAAGTCTTCTATTGCGACGTGAGTGCTGCTCATTCAGTAATGGGGAATATGTGAAGGCGGGGTTGGCTGAACTTGAACAATGGTGTTGTTATGCCACTGAGGAAGTAAGCAGTAACCCGAACAGAACTAATTGTTACTGAAATACAATCTTTATTTTATCACTGTTAACTAACATATATTGATTTTCAGTACGCCGGCACCGCTTGGGACGAGTTGAAGCATATTAGACAGGCTGTTGGATTCTTGGTTATCCATCAAAAGCCCAAGAAAACCTTAAATGAAATAACCAATGAACTTTGTCCCGTAAGTTGATAATTTTTTGTTCTTATTCCGTTTCCTTTATCCTTGTTTCTCTTCTGTTATGTTCAAGACTTTGTTTTTGCTCTTGCAGGTGCTTAGCATACAGCAACTATACAGAATTAGCACGATGTATTGGTGTTACACCACAAATCTCTTCTTTATCATACAAACATGAAGCACTTGATGATGACACTCACAATCACTTAAGAACAATAAGAAATAGAGTTGTATGGATCATATGGTTAAATTTCAAGTCTAATGATTATATTCAATAAGAGAAGATAATACATAGACTTGGGTGGACTTGGATACACACACACACTCTTTTCTTATCTTGAATGAGGCATTCTGTGAAAGAGTGTGTGTGGCGTGGTTTTGTGTTTCTCAGCCAACCAAAGAGGGCTTTGGTGGGCTTTTACAAATAACATGGAATGGGCTTATGTTGCACTACACATATACTAACTTTACAAATAAAACTAATGCCATAAGCCCACTTAAACTAACTAAATATTGTACATGACACATTAAGTTATTAGCAAATGACCATCACTTTATATTTAACATAAAATGATTGCTAACAATCTCCCCCTAAGGGATGGTCATTTCAATGATGCTCCCGTGATTGGTCTTTTGCATTTGATGTCTTGAACTTCGTGTGTCACTGTATAATATTCTTCAATCAATGTTCCTTTATGCACTGTGATCTTCAAAGAGTCGACTTTGAGTGTTCTTGCCTTGATCTACATCTTCTGTCCTGAAGCGTCGTCGTTGTAGATGATGATGGTGGATGGACTTTCGTCGGTACCTGCATAAAACAGTTAGCAATAAATCGTCCAGCGGCCATCATGTCGTGAGGCAAGATCCTTTGATCTCATTAAGACTCATACAACTTGTATCCTTTTTAGTGAACACAAGTGTATTGCATAGGAAGTGTTCCTAAGAGATCTTTTGATGAATCTCATGTCTCTAGACTCAATAATGTGCGTTTTGGTTTTAGTCATCGGAGGCATGGAGCAGAGTGCCACCTTTTCAATATCAACACATCTCGGAGTGAGAGGTCGATAGATTATGTAGTGTTCTCCGTGAGAAATGAAACAAATATCTTTTAAGAGATATCTGAGTGGATAGGAGAGGTGGTGCAAATGCGTCACTGGGTCCATGACGTCTTGTCTTCAATACCAGTATCACCTTAGTGAGTACCGATAGCAGATGTATTGACCCGGTTTCTGACCTAAGTTTTCATGGAGGGCTATTTCTTTTCACCCTTACAAAAACTTTTCTTTTTCATTCTTCAACCCCTTCTTTCTCCTTTCTCATTATACTCCTTTTTTCAATCTTTCCTAAGGACTTCTAATGCTAAACTATTGGAATAGTCCTTGGGTAGATCCCTCCGGTTCTGGCGGATCATTGGACATAACCTAACCATAATCACCTTATTACTCCATGATTATCCTAGATTATTTGTCACATGCCATTAAACCTTGTGAAAATCTCTCAACGTGTTTATGAGAAAACACATTTTGATAACACATCGAGAGTTTTACATTTATGAAACACTCCCCCTTCACATGTGCTCATGCATTTTTGTAATAAATTGCACATGTTGGGTAGAGTTCGCACATTTGAATTGATCGACTTTCAATGAACATGACCTTCGCGAGACACGCTTACATCACTAGTTAGACTAGCTTGAAATTATTACCCGTCCTGGTCATATTCAAAGATCATCTCTCGAATTGGTACATTCTACTCAGACAAGTCCTTCGCGAGACACGCTTGCATCACTGGTAAACCAGCTTAAAATTATTACCCGTCCAGGACATGTCTTTTCGAGAACAGACATTTAGTTTCGTCAATTCGAGGGTTCATGCTGAGTCTTTTTGAAGAACTCGTTTTGAGATTCAAACGATAAAACTTCTTTTAGATCACATTTTAATCACATCCTCTCCCCCATATATAAACACTTAATCTCCCCCTCAAAAGTAGCATGAAGTGGTATTTTTGAAAACAGTTGATTAAAATGAAACTTTTTGTGGAGAGACGGACTGATTTTAGCATGAAAAATGGAACATTTTCTTTTTATACTCCCCCTTAGTCAGAGCAAATGGTTAAACTTTTGAGTTTAAAAGCATTTAGAGGTCTTAGAGGGAGTTGTTGTGAGCACAAAATTTATAAAAAGACTTTGAAAAATCTTTTGAAACAATTTTGATTAAGTGCTCACGGGTTTTAGCTTTTCGCCATTAACATTGCGAGTTCTGATTGGAAATAATCAGAAGTCATTCAATGTGGCCTTTAGTATGAAATCTTTTCGAGTTGAGATACTCGGGCCATGATAAAAGATTTCACAATAAAGCACGGGTCGCGTACTGAAATGTACGAAAGCCTTAATGAAGAAAAATTTGAGAAACGACATGTTTTAGAAAAACATAAAAAATAACTCTCGCTCAAGCATCTGTAAATACCCGTATCATTGTTAAATGACATTTCTAAGTACGTACAGAATATTGATTAGACAAGAGACATGTCGTGAGAAGAATATTTTTGGTTTTTGTTGTTTTATATTTTTTATGTCTTTTTGAAGTTTTCTATTTTTATATTTTTGTTTTTGAAAAAGTATATATAATATTTACCAAAAATATATACGTAACTATTTACAAACATATTTACACATATATATTTACATGCGAAGCTTTATGAAGTAAATTAATAAGATTCGAGAAGACTTTCTAACTCTTCGGGAGTTAGGCTTCGCATGCCAATTCGACGAACTAAGTTTTCAAACCGCTCTTTTGGGAGGGCCTTAGTAAATAGATCGGCGAGTTGGTATTCAGTCTTAACGAAAAACAATTCAACAGTACCCTCTTCAACGTGCTCTTTTATGAAGTGATAGCGGACTCTAATATGCTTGGTCTTCGAGTGTTGCACTGGGTTACACGAGATGGCTATGGCACTTTTTGAATCGCAATACAAAGGTATGCGGTTGAAAGAGAAACCATAATCTGTGAGTTGTGTCCTCATCCATAGGACTTGAGCACAACACGCAGATAGAGACACATACTCGGCCTCTGCTGTTGATAAAGCAGTGCAATCTTGTTTTCTTGACGACCAGCCTACTAGCTTTTCTCCCAGAAATTGCGCTCCGCCTGATGTACTTTTCGCTGTAACTTGGCATCCAGCATGATCGGCATCTGAAAAGGCAATTAGTGTAAACTCCGAATCCTTTGGATACCAAAGTCCCATGTTAATGGTTCTTCGTAGGTATCTAAAGATCCGTTTAACCTCTTGGAGGTGAAGTTCGGTAGGCCTTGCCTGAAACCGTGCAAGTAAGCAAACAGCAAAATGAATATCTGGTCGGCTTGCAGTTAAGTACATGAGAGAACCAATCATGCTCCGATATTTCTTCGGATCCATGGGTTTCCCATATAGGTCAGCGCCAATTTTTGGTGAAGTGACCATAGGAGTACCAACAGAGTCACAATTGTCCATACCATGTTTTTTCAAAATCTCAATTGTGTATTTAGCTTGATTTAGAAAAATTCCACGTGGGGATTGATGAATTTGTAAGCCTAAAAAGAATTTTAATTCACCCATCATGGACATTTCAAATTTGCTTTTCATGAGATTTGCAAAATGTTTTGAATGTTTCGAATTAGTGGACCCAAAAATAATGTCGTCCACGTAAATCTGAACAATCAAAATGTCGTTTTTGTATTTTCTTGTAAACAAGGTTGGATCAATCGTTCCTTTGGTGAAATTATTTGACAACAAGAAAGATGATAACTCGTCATACCACGCCCGTGGGGCTTGTTTCAAACCATAGATTGCCTTCTTTAGCCTGTAGACGTATTCCGGATGATCTTTGTCAACGAAACCGTCTGGTTGACTCACATACACTTCTTCCTTCAGAGTTCCATTCAAGAACGCTGTCTTGATGTCCATCTGATAAACCGTGATGTTCTTGTGAGCGGCATAAGCTAAGAAAATCCTGACAGCTTCAAGCCTTGCAACCGGTGCGAATGACTCTTCAAAATCTATTCCTTCTTCCTGTCTGTATCCCTTTGCCACCAGACGAGCCTTGTTGCGAATCACAGTCATTTCTTCATCCTTTTTGTTTTTCCATAACCACTTAAGATCAATGACTAGTTTGTCAATTGGTCTTGGAACTAAATCCCAGGTGTCATGGATTTGAAATTGAAGAAGTTCTTCCTGCATCGCTTCTATCCAGGCATTATCTGCCATTGCTTCCCGAATGTTCTTAGGTTCTATGAGACTGACTGAGCAGACATAGATGCACATGTCGAAATCGGTATGAAGTTGTTTTCTCGTCTGTATTGGTCTTGAGGGTTCACCAATGACCTGTTCAATCGGATGGTCTTTTGTCCACTGTAGAGTTGAAGGGTACCTTGGACTGAATAACTGCGTGTTAGTCGGTTCATGTAATCTGGAAGATGATTCACCAGATTCCGTTCCAAACGGGTTTTCAAAGACTTCTTCGTCTAACATAACATTATTTGGTTCTTGCTCATCAATTCTCGGTAGAACAATTTCAATGAATGGAGTTTTAGGAGTAGATGTAGATGATGTTGATGGTGAGGGAGTTGGTGCGCTAGCTTCGAATGTTGTGGATGCATCTGGAATTGGTGGAGGTGGTGGTGGTTGTTGATGTTGAGTGGTTGCAGCGGAATGTTGGTTAGATGCATTTTTCGAAGCGCCACCATAGTATTCATCGTACATGAACTCGAAGAAATTATCCAATTCTTGAGTTGTGGGTTGTTCGACATGAATTGATTGAGCTCCTTGAGGTGCGAGTCCCGAACTGATATGTCCGGAAGTCATCGGGTTAAGCGCGGGTTCTAGAGCGAGTCTCTCAGAAGCCATTTGTGAAATTTCATCAAACTTCACATTCATCGTCTCCATTATCTTTTTCGTTCTCCTGTTATACACCCTGAAAGCCCTCGAGTTTTCAGAATAACCAATGAAGATTCCAATATCACCCTTAGCCTTCAACTTTCCCAGATCTTCCCTGTCATTTGTTGGATAGCATAAAGCACCAAATACATGAAGATAAGAAATATCCGGTTTTCGGTTGTTGATTAGTTCGTATGGGGTTTTATTGAATCTTGGATGGATTAGGGATCGGTTTTGAGTAAAACAAGCAGTAGAAACAGCATCAGCCCATAAGTATAACGGTGCACTAGAATAAATCAGCATAGTGCGAGCAGCTTCAACAAGGGTTCGGTTCCTTCTTTCAACTACCCCATTCTGCTGTGGAGTTCTAACAGCTGATGTCTGGTGAGTAATACCAGTTTCTTCAAAGAATGTTCTTAACTCCTGATTAACGAATTCCGTGCCATTATCCGTTCTTACTATCCTAACTGGAGCTTGAAGTAGAACTTGAATCCGCTTCAGAAAGGTGATGATGGTGTTTGGAGCTTCATCTTTTGATCTCAAAAACTTTACCCAAGTATATCTTGAATAGTCATCGACAACTACAAGAATATACTTCTTCCCATTGATGCTTTGAACTCTCATCGGGCCACATAAGTCCATGTGCAACAAATGCAACCTATCAACCGAACTAGGTACGGGTTTAGGTTTATATGTTGCTCTTTTGCTCTTTCCTTGCTCACATGATGGACATAGGTGTTCTTTGGTGTATTTGAATTTAGGAAGACCGGAGACGATGTCGTCTTTGGCAAGTTTGTTGATCGTGTCAAAGTTCAGATGGGACAAACGTCTATGCCACAACCAGGATTTTGTTTCGCCTGCCCTGGTCATGAGACAAATAGGTGATGAAGAGGCCATTTGGTTTATGTCAATTGCATAAAGATTGGTGCCACGATCCCCAATTAAGAGATCATCCCCAACCAAATTCCTGACAAAGCAAGTGTTTCTCCGAAATGCAACCTCTAAATCAGCATCACAAAACTGTCCGACAGAGAACAGATTGTGTCCCAACCCTTCGACATAGTAAACCCGAGTGATCAGATAATTTCCAAACCGAAGATCTCCATAACCCAGAATAGCTGCAACATGATCATTCCCAAAACGTACAGTTCCCATGAACTGCCACACAAAATTGATCAGCAGCTTCAGATTCCCGGTCATGTGCTTGGAGCAACCCGAGTCGACGATCCAAAGACAGATTTCAATGACCTGAGAAGAACAGAAGAATTTGTATATGGAAACCGTGTAACATTTGGTTCCAAGGGGTTAGTTGTACCAGGTGAATCACACTTAGAGATGGTTTCCTTAGTTGCAGTGGGAACTATTTCTAATGTACCATTCTTAAGTGTAAACATTCTACCCGTTGGTTTCCATGCACAAAACTTAGAGTGATCCTTAGGCAATAGGCTGCTAGTGGTTTTTCTAGCTTTTGCAATAAGTCTTCGAATATATCTAGACTTAGCCTTAGTTACTAAAGGAACCTTTTTCTGTTCAGGCCTATCATTCATTTTCACATAATTAGAAACATTATCATCACAAGCATTTATAGACAAAGTTTTCTTTTGCATTAAACAATCAGAATCATTACATGCATTAGAAACAGGAGTCTTATCATTACAACTAGATGATACATGTTTCTTTCTTGGGAAGCGGTAAATTCCTAGGGTGTTCTTCTACTTTCTTGCTTGCATTCTCAGAAACAGATGGGACACTAGGTTTCTTGATATTGCTCCTAGTCTGTCTGCTGCTCCTAGAGTTGCTTTCTAATCCTGTAGAAGGTAAGGCACACTCATTAGAATTTATGTTGTTGTCCCGAGATGTTGTTTTAGCAGTCCTAATCTCGTTTGGATTATCTTTAATACTTTTTTCTATCGCCCTATATGTTTTAGATGTAGAGGCAGACGCAGTAGTGGGACTAATCCTATAAAGGCCAGGTGCTATCACATTAGTGTTCTTGACAACAGCTTTCCCTTTTTGTTTCTCATTAGGCAAGGGGGTTAATGGTGCAATACCTGCAGATTCCTCACCCTGCCCTTTTTGACTTGCAAGCTGAGACTTCAAAAGATTTATTTGATCTTGCATGTTTTTGTAAGAACGCTCATACGAAAATTTGTCATACTTGCATTCTTCCTTTTTCGTATCAAGTTGTTTAAAATAAGTGCAATTTTGTTTTTCAAGCTTCAAAAGTGCCTTTTCATATTTTTCAACAATTTGAGAAGTCTCAGCTCGAAGTCTTTCATCATCCTCAACAGAATATGTTTGAAAAATAATAGACATGATATCGGTCGATAGAGCTTCGAAAGAGAGAGAGTCATTGTGTTGTTCCAAAACTTTTATGTGTTCCAAGTATTCATTAGCTTCATTCACTAAGGATTTGTGGTCCTTAACAAATTCTGCTGACTCTTTCAAAAGATTGTATTCCACATTTTGAACAACCGCATAGATTGCATCAATGTGTGGATTAATGTCTTGTTCAAACATTCCTTTTAGTTCAGTCTGAAATCTTGAAAACCAATCTTTGTTGTTACCGTTTGTTTTGGATGCCACAATACTTTGAAGTGTTTCAATTCTTTGTTTAAGATCAACCAAATATAGTCTAGCCGCACTTGTTTCACAAGTGTTTGTAGATGCCATTTGTTCGATGTTAGACAGATGAATTGAGACAACTTTTTGTTTTGTGAAAACCACTGGTTTTTGAAAAAACAGAGGTGACTCCTTTTTAACAAGATGAACCCCAGCAAGTCTGTTAACTTCATTATAGTCAATTGGTTTAATTTCTGGGTTCATTTGTCTCATTTTGACTCGTCTCTTTTCAGTACGCTCAATCGTTTCATTCGAATCATAAATCTCAATCGGATCATGATTATCATTTAGCACACTACCATTATATAACACATTCTGATTTTTCTGAGCTTTCTTGAGATAAGAAGGGTTGTCACAACCGATAGCCATTTTCTTTAGCGTATGTAAAATCGGGTTTGGATCGTTTATTAACAAGTTAATTGTTTGTGCAGAATGACCCGTTTTTACAATTAAAGCTTCCAACTTTGCAATGGTTTCCTTTTTGTCAGTGATCTCTTTTTGAAGATCTTTTTCACGTTTTGAAAACCTTTCATTCAACTCCTTCTTTTCTTTTTCAAGATTGGAATAAGTTGTTTTTTGTTTTGAAAGTTGGTTGGTTAGTTCAGAAATTTCTTTGTTAAGAGATTTGATTTGCAAATTCAAATTAACATCGAGAGTGTCAAATTTTATTTGAAAATGTTTCTCTCTTAACTCAGAATCTCTTAAGCTAACCTCAAGTTCTGACTGTTTTTCGTTATGAAAATCATAAGCTTGTGCATTCACCTTATAACTCTCAAGCTCAGCGGTCAATTTTTCATTTGCGGCCTTAACCTCGCGATTGACCGTTTTAACTTTCTCAATTTCAATACTACAATTATGCAATAATGATTCAAACATAGCACGTGTTTCCTCATCATTATCAGTATGCTGTGACTCGAATTCATCATTAGGATCCATATCTGGAGTTACCAAATTAGTATTACTACAACTTGGTTCGTCCATATATGTATCGTAAATGAGATTAGGAGTCTCAGGATGCTGTTCATTTTGAGGTGACATATCAAACATTTCATTATTGTGACATGTAGCATATGGTTGTACCTCAGAAACCGCATTAGTGTCAAAAGCAGGAGGTGCTTCTGAGTCTGTGTCGTACTTTGCCTCCTGAAGATTAGCCATAAAAATGCAGTTTGCATCGATGTCTTCAAGATCTTCTGAAGCATCCATAATAGCCATGAAGTCATTCTCTTCTGCACTTAACTGATGCCCAGCCGTTTCCTTGTTTGCCAACATTAATGCTTTCTGCAAATACGCTGGATCCCTCTTATTCGGCTTGTCTGGACAGTTCCTAGCCATATGACCAACACCCTGACAGTTGAAGCACTTCATCACATTACCCTGATTCCTGTTCCCAGTTCCCTGAGCAACATTCCCAAACTGATTCCCAGCATTCTGTACCCTTTGATTACCAACTGCATTACCCATCTGATTCCCTGCAAACTGACCCATCTGATTACCAACATACTGCCCTGCATTCTGATTACCCATCTGATATCTTGGAGCATATCCCTGCTGATTCCCATATCCCCCAACCATCTGTCCTTGTTGTCCCATGTTGAAACTCGGCTGTGCAATCTGCTTGTTGCGAGTGTTCGATGAGATTCTTTGATTGTTGTTGGTGGGTGTGGAGTAGCGTCCTTGGAATGCTTTTGATAGGTAGGCAAAAGCTTGAGTCAAAGCATCAGTTGACTCATCCTGATCATGTTGATCTGGGTGTTGCGGGTATGGTTGTTGTGGGATTACATGTTGTTGTTGTTGGTAGAATGGTGATTGTGGAATATACTGTTGTTGCATGAATTGCTGAGTGGATGATGATGATGATGATGGTTGTGCACTGACTGTTGCAGGTGTAGGTGATTGGACTATGAGTGCAAGAGGATCTTGTTGTTTAGCTTGTTTCTCTGTTCTGACTTCATTTGCCTCTTTTTGGTTTTGTTTTAGGAAGTCATAGAGCTGATCATAGTTCACTTCGTGAAGGTTTTGAGTTTGGTTGACAATAGTAACGTATCGTCCCCATTCTTCTGGAAGGTTGTTGATGAACTTGATGTTCTGAACAATTTGTTTATGATCCAAATTGTGTCTGATCAGCTCATTCATTAGAGTACAAAACCGTGTGTAGTAAGATTCAATCTGCTCAGCTGGAGTGGATGTGAACTTCTCCCATTCAGTCAGAAGCTTGTTTTCCACGTCTTGTTTACCAATGTCTGTACCATAACAGAGTCTTCTGACGCGTTCCCACATTGCATAAGCAGTTTCACAACTGTCTACAGCACAGAATATTTCTTGTGGTAAACCTAGTTGGATTAAATGCATTGCCATGTCGTCTGCTTCAATTTGCTTCTGATCTGCCAATGTGTATTCCTCTTCCGTTTGAGTTCGAAAGGTTGCTTTAATTGGAGGTGATGCATTAGGATTCCCAGCTGTAACTTGAATCTGGCGAGGTACGAATGGACCTTCCTCTATGGATTTGATCAGGAGTTTACCTTGTCCTAGAGGCTTGGTTTTCATGTACCTTTTCATACGACTAGTCCATGGAAGATAACCACCTTTTTCTAACATTGGAGGTCGGTTTTCTGAACCTGCGGCATGAATGTCTTGTTGTGTAGTCATCTTTACAATATTGTATGATAAAGTGGATTGAGGATCGTTTCAACAAAATAGAAGTTGTTTTCGTTGAAGGTTGAACTAGATCTTGGTTGATGATGTGATGCTTTGGTTTGTTGTTGATGATCGTTGATGTTGTAATAAATTAAATAACGTTATGAAACTTGATTCAAGTATAATTAAGACAAAGTCAAAAGTTTACTGTTTCGACAAAAGTTATGTAAATTACAATTTAGATAAACTCGACAATTTCTGTAGAAATTTCAATTTGACCAAAATTTATACAAATTATGGCCAAATATCAATTTAGATAGAAATAAATCTAATTTATATAAATCGGTAATTTATATAAAATCTAACACTTTTATACAAAAGGTTAGATAACCGAGTGTCGAAGTATTTTACACTCTTATACAAGAGTAAAAATACCGAGTTCACTTTCGAGTTGACGAAATTACGTTCGAATCAAATCCTTGAAAGTTATTCAACTTTGAAGTCTTTTAATCACAATTGCGAGGGCCAAAAGTGTCAAATCCGAAAGATATCCTATTGCAGCTGAAAGTACAAGGACTAAAGTTGCCAATTCCAAAAATTGCACCAATTGCGGGTCCAAAATGTGAATTGCGAGACCAATTTCGATAAAATAGCTCCAATTGCGATACTCAACTTGAATTGCGAGATACAATTGCGAGAAAACCTTTGAATTGCGAAAACAGCCTCTCAATTGCGACAAATCACTGAATTGCGATAAGACTGATGAATTGCGAGACCAGTATGCAATTGCGATAAGGTGAATTGCGAGACCAGCCTGAATTGCGACAAAACACTGAATTGCGAGAAGATGCCAATTTCGACAGAATTGATGAATTGCGAGAATTTTCTGCTTTTTGGCCACTTTTGTTGACTTTAGTGTCACTTCCCACGTGATATCTTGTAACTTTTCACCAACTTGCAATAAACCTGACACTTTAGGACATCTTGTACCAACTTTCAACCAATCAAATCAAAGATATTAAACATATAATATTCATAAACACATAAAGTGTTTCAACCTTAAATATCTTTCGATCAAAATGGATAAGAACACCAAAAGTGCAGTGTCTTTTTCTTTTCACCAAAACAAAATACTCACTGAGTATAACAAACACAACCTTGTGAATGTTTTGCTATTTGATTTCAAAAGAAAATCACCACAAAGTCACGTTTTTTGAAGCAAAAAAAACAACAGTGGGTAATTTTTTGAAACAAACCAAACTAACAAACCTTCTACCTTGAAGATTAGCTCTGATACCACTTGTTACACCACAAATCTCTTCTTTATCATACACACAAGCACTTGATGATGACACTCACAATCACTTAAGAACAATAAGAAATAGAGTTGTATGGATCATATGGTTAAATTTCAAGTCTAATGATTATATTCAATAAGAGAAGATAATACATAGACTTGGGTGGACTTGGATACACACACACACTCTTTTCTTATCTTGAATGAGGCATTCTGTGAAAGAGTGTGTGTGGCGTGGTTTTGTGTTTCTCAGCCAACCAAAGAGGGCTTTGGTGGGCTTTTACAAATAACATGGAATGGGCTTATGTTGCACTACACATATACTAACTTTACAAATAAAACTAATGCCATAAGCCCACTTAAACTAACTAAATATTGTACATGACACATTGAGTTATTAGCAAATGACCATCACTTTATATTTAACATAAAATGATTGCTAACAATTGGGATGACAAATACGGCACACACAGTGTTTCTTCAGAAGTAAGTTGCATTAATTTTAAAAAAAATTCTTATATGTACGTGGCTTTGTAACTTATTGTTATTCCGGCATCCTTCTAAGGGTTTTTTCTCACTTAGGTCATTTCAAGTATGAGAGTTATGATGACGGAGGACTCAAACAATGCTGTTAGCAGTTCATTCTTATTAGATGACGACTCCAGGTAAATTTCCAAATTCAAGTCACTTTATCAGTTTTCTTGGTAACTATATACAAATTAGAAACTGTTACGTATTGGGTGATACCTGGCTTATTGATGCAGCATACCGTTCTCTGTGGATGACATATCCAAGTCTATGCCGCAAGTGGACATAGTCGATATAGAACCTCCACCGTTGATACGTGAAAACTCGGGTTTCGTATTTTTACATCAACGGACAGAGTGACAGTTGGATAGATGAAAGAAGTGTGACAACATGGAATCCTTTTGATGTCACGGCTGCATACCTGTGAATACTTTTTGGTTCATTTTATTTGGGTGTGCTTATACATTTTTTTCGTTATTTTCCCAGGCAGTTTGGGTTTTAGTAGTGTCTGGGATTCAATTTATTTTGGTGTCTCTTTCGAGCCTTTGGGTTAGGTTGGAAAGGGGCGATTTATTCAATTTAGATATGGCAATCCATAATATTGCCAGAAGTGTGATGAAATTGGTTTAAAAAAATATTTGTATGGTAATGGGAGGGTGGATGTAGGGTTTTTATTTATTTATAGTTGCAAATTGTTAGGTTACAATTTGCTGTAGCGTCAACGAAACTGTATAGCTGCATTTTGTATACTGTATATGACACGCCTTCCCTTAAAGTTCTACGTTGTCTTAAATTTACTTGTCATATGTATGCGTTCTAAGAATTACTTGTCATATCTTGTTTTTGGCGATTTCACAATGGTGTGAAATAGGGTGCAATCATACCTAGGGGTGGCAATTTCAGACACGACCCGAAACCCGACCTGAGACCGACACGAAAATTAGCAGGTTAGGGTTGAGACTAAATAGGTTTCAGGTCGGTTTTGGGTCGACCTGATTGACCCGTTTATTAAACGGGTCAGGTTCGGGTTGAAGTTTTCTGACCCGCGAACCCACTAACCCCGAACCCGTTAACCAGTTAACCCGAATTAACCCGCTAACCCGAAACCCGACCTGAGACCGACCCGAAAATTAGCAGGTTAGGGTTGAGACTAAATAGGTTTCAGGTCGGTTTTGGGTCGACCTGATTGACCCGTTTATTAAACGGGTCAGGTTCGGGTTGAAGGTTTCTGACCCGCGAACCCGATAACCCGAACCCGACCCGAATTGCCACCCCTAATCATACCAACACTAATGCACCGGATCCCATCAGAACTCCCGTAGTTAAAAAACAAACAAACAATGGTGTGAAATATTATTATTACTGCGTAATATCAAGTTTCGTTCAATGAGGCTATAAAGCTGTTTTTGGTGATTTCACAATGGCGTGAAATATTATTACTGCGTACTATCACGTTTCGTTCAATGTGATCAAATTAGAATAAAGATTTTAGATATAGGTTATGTAAACAATGATATAGGTTATATAAACATAAAATCTAAATATTTTTGTGAATTTAGATTTTTTGTACTTTTACAAAATATATTTCTTTGCAATGATAATGGTATATATTTGTTGACGGTTCTTGTCTTTTTGTTTCTTTTTCATCCGATATAGGTGTAGGTTTTGGGTTGGTTTCGTTTGTGGAACATATCTGAGTTCGGTTTATGATTCGGTTTCGATATAAGTCAAACCACCGAATCCGGTATTCAGTAAGAAATACCGAAGTTAGGCATGAAGGTGTTGTATGAAGTTCGGGCATGCAGGTGTTGCTGGTAATGAGGATGTTGCTTTTCATTTTAAATTGTGAAGTACTTAAAATTGCGTGATGTTATGTTTTTGCTACCTAGACCTTTTATCTTGAAGATGAAATATTGCATGTTTTTTGGGCATACGTTCTATTTAGCGGTTAATAGCATTTTGGGGATTTTTAGTTATATTCAAGCGCAATGTGTTTAATGGCTGATGGCGATGAGTCCTTTCATATGGACTTTGCCATTGCACTTTGCACTTTGTTTTATAAGTCTATAAAAGCTTTGTAATATGTGTTATATTATTATACGATGTGATATAGGTTTAAAATGGTGCTCGAAAGGTGATAAAGTGAGCATGTGAGTGTCGAAGGGTGATGTAAATCGATTGTTGGCCATCTCTTGAAAGCGACCAACGTGTATATGCGAGAAATAAATAATAGGAACTCGTAAAATTCAAGAGGAAGTAAATATGTGTTCGAACTAAATATGAACCATGCATCATGCATGAAATGATAAAATCAAAGGAAAGTATGGAAAGTGAGTCGAAGGACTTACCACACGTTAAATGGTGGTGAGTTTAACGTGTAAAAGGACTAGAAATCGAAAGGAACTCGCGTATCCCGTTAGAACTATCACCAAAGCTTTCGAATGTGGCTTGAACGACTTGAAATGGTTCGAAATGGCTATGGACTTGCTCCTTTCCTTGGATGATCTCGGCAGTGAACAAACTAGAGAGGAATGTGATATTTGGCTAAGTGTGAAAAGAGAGTTCGAGTGTGTGTGTAGTATACGTGTACATACACGTGTATATATATTCATATATTGTACAATAATGCAACAAGTTAAGTCGAATAGTAGAAGTGGCAGGGATTTGGTGAAGTATACTCGAGTTCTAAGACTTTTGAGGAGGGCTTGGAGTGTTGATTTGGTCGATGTCGGGTGGTATACATTTATATGTATGTCGACATGTGTTAATGGGTCCAAAACAAATGTTAGCGTGTGATATTGTGTAAGAAGGTGAAAAACATGCTTCTAAACCCATAATTGATCATAGAACATCAAATGTCCTAGGTGAAATAAAGTTTAGATCGATTTGGTAAAATGGTGTGAAAATATGTGTGAACTTGTACACTTGTCGAGGGTGATTCACTTTGGACCTCGTTAGGTGATCAAACATTCGAATGAGGGAGTGAGACTTCGACACCTTGATTCTTTGGTGTTTGGAGATTCGAATGAAGTAAAATGTTACATAGTTCATGTGTCGAATTCGAAAGAAAACAAGGCCAAGTGTGGGTGAGTGAACCGAGTGAATATAAGTGTGTTAATAAAAATTATGAAATTGGGTTGGGCTTGTGAATAGTACCATGCCAGAATTTTGGGCCATGAATAGTAAATGGATCCGTTTGGTGTATAGTGAGTGTTTTTGATTCGTCGTGGTCCGCGTGTGAGCTCGTTCCAATGTGCTTGTAAATTACGTATCAATGTGTTTGTAATAAACAAAATTTTCAAATTTTGCTCATAAAAATGGTTAACTGAACAGTAATGGTGCTTAAATTAACGTTTACAAATTTTTTTTTGAACGGCAAATTTTTATTAAAACTAGCAAGGCGCTAGAAAATTACAGAGAGTACTGAGGAATTTAGGAATTTTACAGATTGCTACAGAATCCTTCCTATAAGAAGAGATGTAATTTGACTTCAATTCATAAATCATATAGAACACGCTTCAACTTAATATTTGTTGAGCATGTTCACACTTTTGTATGACCGACTTAGTCCAAAACCAGCTGCAACGAAGATAAAATTGCTCTATTTGTATCTAGTTTATCAGTTTTCTCTAAACAATATGATGTAATTACTACTATACTCGGCCAATGCTCATACAGGTATAGAAGAGTTTTTCGAGAATCCGAATTTTTCAAAAAAAAAAAAATAAAAAAATCCAGCAATTAATAAGAAGTTTCATCGAAGCAAATAATACATCCATAATCAGTTTTTTTTTTCACATTACAACATGTTCAGCAACATACTTAGCTTATAGCGCGCAGTTTTAGCAAAACAAAGGATACAACCATTTAGCCTATACTGAAAATCAGCAATGAGCATTTAAGCATTCAGAAAGAACACATGGCGCAATGCTTTGAAGTTGAATAAGGGTTATTTTATTTTCTAAGTTGACTTATGAATGTACAAATATCAAAAACATCAAAGAAAGAAGGACTTGTGAAAATACATGAACAGTGTATCGGTCCAAGGAAGATAATCGCAGCTAGTGTACAAAGACTCCATTGAAATCAAGAAATGGAATGTCACTTATGAATATGAATGAATGTAAGATGTCAAGTTTTACAAGCCGAGTATGAGCTTTATAATATCCCTTATATGTAAATTTTAGTTTCTTGTTCCATAATCTTTTGTTATTTTGTTGTTTATCCTTTATTTTAACTTTAACTTATTGATATTTATCCTTTGCAATGCGTCAAATGTGATAAGCTCATTTCGAATGAAATGCAATTAGTTTTAAAAAAATGCACGGCATGAAAAAAATTTAGGTGGTTAAGTTTGTCAAAAAAAAAAAATATATATATATATATATAATAATAATAATAATAAATAAATATATAAATAAATAAAAATTAAGGCAACTACCTAGAACAACACTAGGCATTGAAACCGGTAGTTTTATATAGGAACTGATAAGCATTATACAAAGTATTCAAGTATTACTAACATTAAAGCATCCTGAAAGGACAGGGCTGAGACCGGGGACAAATCGACACATGTACTTCAACTGAGTATCAAAGTAACAAGACATATTTGAAGAAAAAAGAAGGTGAAGACCAATGATAAGGGTAAGGCAATCTTGGAATAGAACCGGTGGTTAATACTCATATAAATGGTAAAAGATGTAACTTTGAGAACGGGCTGAAAGCTGACCCGTATGTAAATGGGTCGAAATACATGTAGCATCTCCAGGCAGCTAACTCAAGGAACTGATGCAAAGAAGGCATGCATCAAAGAATAACGTTTTCATCAATCAAAACAAACGTCTAAATTTTTATAACAAAAAATGAACATGTCTCAATTGTTGGTCGGAAATCCAAAAACAATCTACAGACAAGCTGAAGAGTAATAGTTTGCCTGTATAATAATACTAATATTTTCTATTAGTATACATTTCATCAAACACAGATGTGCATCTCCTACACGGAAGCTCTTTATCTAAACTAAAGACATGGATTATTGAATAAAACGAAGAAAAAAAAAAGTTACAATCTATAAAGGACATATAGTTTGACATATAAAATATTATAATAAAGGTTTTTTTATTAGACTACCATGACCATTCGATTATATTCAAACCCATTGACAAATTATCACTCCTAAACACGCACAAGGCCCCACCATGTTGTGATAAAATAGGAATGTCTTGGAACATACTCGAGTCTGCTGCTTCTTGATCTAAATCTTCATCAAAAACAAGTCTTACACCCATCTTCTTAACTTCAAAAGCTTCATCCTTAAAAAAACAAAATGTTACAAAATTCTTTGCTTCCTCCAATTCCTCTATTTCTGTTGTCGTATAATGCAACCATATCATATCTGACTCATCGATTCTGACTGGCTTATCCTCAAAATATTCATCATAGTAGTATGGAACGCATCCTCCCAAACAAGCTCCATCAAAGTTCCTTACATCGTATCCAAAAGATGTGAAATTTTTGGAAGGTTCTTTTCTCTTAAAAACAACACAAATTCCATATCCCCTTAACTTACTGAAGCTCCAATCTAATGGTAATTCTACCTTTATATGATTTCCCATACTTCTATTTGTGAAATAATTTGGAATGCTATTTCCATCATATATTATATCGATATTCTCAATGGAACTTAAACGGAAGAATCCACATCTGTTATTTTGGATACGCGCATACCGAAGGAAAGAAGAAAATCGGTTTGTAGAGCCTTGGGAAGTTACAGACTGAGTCTCCGATATCGACACCTGGCTATCAATGGCAAGATTCTTGAACAATTTTGGACAATTTCTGAGACAAGTCCGTTTGCTCGTGATTGGGTTTGATCCCGTAACTGAACATAAGGAGGTGCAATCACTTGCGTTAGTGATTTTTAGGCTATGTGGAAGTTCGGGCAACACTTTCAGCTTCTTGCAACCATTAAGTTCAAGTCTTTGAAGATGAGAAAGTTGACTAAGACTGGGCAAGCTAGTAAAATTGTTCCCTTCCAAGTTTAGTTCCTTCAGATACTTTAACATGTGTAAAGCTTCCAATGAAACTGATCTTTGGGAATGTTGTTGGTTCCATATGAAACCAAGCCTTGAAGTCAACCAACTAGACCCTTGGTTGACATTCGTAGCCCGCCTGCAGTCTCTCATATTTAAGACAACAAGTCTGTTGAGCATTCCAATTGATGGATGAACTGTAACCAAATTCACACAACCTTCAAGATCTAGCTCTTCGAGATTTGTAATCTCTGAGAAGTCAGGGGTGGTTGTTAGGTTACAACAGTACCTTAGCTTCATTATTTTCAACCTTCCTAAACACTGATATCAATAGAAAAAAGATTAGTTCTTATATCTCTAAGTGTCAAACACGAACACATGTATGAACAAGTAAATACCTTAGGTGTCGTCCAAAGTTGTTTTATGTTGCTGTAAGAGAGGTCGATGGCAACAATGTTTTCTGGATAGAAATCTGAAGGTAAGTACTTGAAAGGGCATCCATGCCAACAAAACAAGCTTAGCTCATTGGACAAAAAATACAAACTTCCTGAGTACTTCACATTGTAGCCCTTCAATTCCACCTTCTGATCAAATTCTTCGTCAGCATAAATTTTCAGGATCCGCAAATTTTTCATAAGTGCAAAAGAATTAGCGTTTATGTGAACCTTTTGACTAGATTCCCTTAACAAAAGGACTAGAACTTCAATTGCTTCAGTCATTTCCACCTGAAAAAGAAAGAATATGTTAACTTAAATTATAAAGAGTAACATATGCAATTCTGTGTACTTTAATATTAATATGAAGGTAAATAAGAATATGCCACTTCTTACTTTCTTTTCACTTGATACATTAGAAATTGCAGATGAGATACACAGTCTTCTCTGTTTCCCAGTCTGCTCATTTTCTTCACGAATAATTTCCCTTGTCATTGCTTTAATCAAGCCATGCATTTGAAGTGAATTATTGCAAGAGATCGTGATTAATGACTTATCAAATAGAACTTGCATGTTTGTATCTGCAAAAAAGTTACAGCCATCTAGTATGCTTGCTACAAAAACACTGTTTTTTTCCAATGAATAAACATGCGATATCAAGTAAGATATTTTGCTGCCGGGGGTTTAGCCCATCGTAACTTAAACGAAGCACTCTTTGTATCGTATCATTCGGATGTACTTTGAGACTTTTCAGTTCACTTTTCCACTGACCCACAGTTTTGCCACATAAAAAACCACCCAAAACTTTGAGGGCCAGAGGGTGACCTTGCACATAGTTCACAATTTCCTGAGAAACTCTTTTGAATTCTATAGGATAATCTTTTTCTTTAAAGGCATAGGAACGGAAGAGCTCAAGAGATCTATCCTCATCTAGAAAATCCATCTCATGGATTTCATCCACTCGATAAGATCTTAGCAACTGTTTATCTTTACAAGTGAAAATAATCAAACTTCCTTTGCAAAACCAATCATCTGAACCCGCTAGTGATTCTAACTGCTTGCGATCGTCCACATCATCCAAAACAAGCAGGACCGGCTTACATGGCATCCTTTGCTTTAGTACCCCTGCTCCTTCAGATACATCAGATATTTTCAAAATTTCTGTTTTCATGATCTTTTCAATCATGTGCCTTTGGACTTTAGCTAGGTTTCGCTTTTCTCTGACGCCCTCACAAAAGCAACTTCCCTCAAAGTGGACATACATCTTATTATAAATAGCTTTGGCAAGGGTCGTCTTGCCTATTCCGCTTATACCACATATTCCAATCCTGTTAACCTTATCATTTGACCCAACGAAGCGTGACAAGTTTAATTTATCTAAAAGGATATCTAGTCCTACAAGGTTCTCACCAACATGCAAGGGTAAATCAAATAACATTTTGAGGATGTCATTGGAGATTTTGATGATGAACTCGGACTCAAACCTGTTGAAAAAAGAGTACAAGATTAACTAGTTGGAAGAAAGCAACATGAAAAGAAAAATAAATAAATAAATAAAAAATAAATAAATATAATAATAATAATAATAATAATAATAATAAATAAATATATAAATATATAAATAAATAAAAAAAATTAAAAAATTTTACCCATTTGTCGTGTCGTGGAGATCCCATCCAGATAAGTTAGCCGCCATGGATAAAGCTTTCCTCCATTCATCTACCTCTACCTCTGGTCTTTTATTTTTATGTTTATCAAAAGCTTCAGCATAGCTCTCAGTTTGGTGCCTCACCACGTCAGGTTTAACATCATAAAAGATAAACCGAACCTCGTGTTTATGCTCTCCCATGCACTTGAGTATTTTAACAAGTTCCCTCAAACACCATGAAGAAGAAGCGTAATCTTTGGAGAAGATAACAATCAAAAACCTCGATTCTTCAATGGCTTTGCAGAGACGAGGATATATCTCTTCTCCTTTAGGCAATTCAACATCTCTAAAAGCACGAACTCCTATTTGCTTGAAATAGGTGAACAGATGGTCCACGAAAGTTTTGCGAATATCTTCACCTCTAAAACTAACGAAAACATCATATTTCCACGGATGAGGAATGGACGTAGTAGCCATTATCAATAATGAGATCGAACTGCGTTCAGAAGTAAATATCATCATAAAGAGTAGAGCCATTATCAATAATAGTACAAAGAATCCATGACTAAGATTTTTATAGTCATCAATCTGCCCTAAAACAAATATTATAACTTGGAGTAAAGAAGTGCAATTCATAAAAAAATCCTTTTACTAAATATGTGACTCTGGTTCATACGTTGTCTTAAAATGAGAGCTACACAAAACAACATCGAAACAATATAAATATTGGATAACAACAACATGGAAAATCTAGATACCTTTTTAAAATTTTAAAATGTTTTGTGGAGATAACATGTTTCCTCCGACTAAACGCACCCAAAATGTCTCATTGTGTGTTCAAATTATTTTATATTCTTCATGCTATATCAAAAGTTGGACAAAGGTGGAAATATATATACAAGTGACAACATATGTATATATAAATCCTATGCCTTATAAGTTGTTTGGTCATTTAAACCTGGTCATTTGGCCCACTGGATCTAATATCACTTTTAATGCGTTTAGAATGATAAGTTACAAAATGAAACAATACAAAAAGTCAAATGACTTGCAGTTTATGGATGAATGGAAGCTCAAAGTTAAATAGAATAAAAGCAAGTGGGTTTGTAGAAAGAAACTTGTACTATGACCTCATTTCATAAAGGGATAATTAGCTAAAGGCATAGCTTATCCAAACCCCTGGAAGCTCAGGGTGCGTTTGGTTCGCTCTTTTGGGTGGGTATCACCAAAAGAAGAAACAAAAACTTTGTTTGGTTGGTTTTGGGCCCACCACTTTAGGAATCAAGGAATGAGATTTC
The DNA here is from genome assembly GCA_021014915.2 of Artemisia tridentata subsp. tridentata. NCBI lineage: Eukaryota > Viridiplantae > Streptophyta > Magnoliopsida > Asterales > Asteraceae > Artemisia > Artemisia tridentata. Next base: position 509,379,112 of record CP139508.1, read on the forward strand.
ATTCCACCCAAATTTGGTGGGTTTCTCCCCAATCCATCCAATCAAAAAAAAAATTATTTGATAAAATTTTTTCAACCATACATTATTTATTCTTTTTCTTATTTTATAATTTTTTCAACCACAAATTATATATAATAATATATTTTCTCTCTCCTACTTTTTTCTCAAATCTTTCCCACATCTTTCAAACATTTCCCAAATCCAAATTCAATTCCATTCCCACTTGCGAACCAAACGCACCCTCAAAGTTAAATAGAATAAAGGCAAGTGGGTTTGTAGAAAGAAACTTGTACTATGACCTCATTTCATAAAGGGGATCTACTGACCGGACCCTCTTAGGGGTCCACCTACTTTAATCAAAATGTACAAGTTTTAATGCAGACAGTACAAGCGGCGGCAGCTGGTCAAAGTCAACACACCCTCTTAGGGGGGGTCCGGTCAAAATCACCTTTCATAAAGGGATACTTACCTAAAGTCAACACACCCTCCTAGGGAGGGTCCGGTCAAAATCACCTTTCATAAAGGGATACTTAGCTAAAGGCATAGCTTATCCAAACCAAACCACCCCCCCCCCCCCCCCCCCCCCCCCGCTATTTTTGCGCTATTTTTTTTTCTTTTCTTTTTTTTTTTTTTTGTATCAAAAAACTATAAACGCTAACTTGTCTTTTTTGAGTGATGTGTAACTAACAATTTTTTTTCTTTTATATACTCAAACTTTCCTCTTGGATTTTGGTTAAAAATCTTTCCAAAACAAAACAAAATCTACACAAGATCTTTCCACATCTAAGAATATTATTGATGTAACAATACATGAACGTCAACCCATGTGACATCATGAATGAGGTAAAAAAAACTAACACTTTTGATTTTCTTAAAAATAGAAAGTAGACTTGTATATATTGTTCACATGAACATTTTATCCTTAGATGTTAACCGGATGGTTAAAAAACGTAATGATAGATTAGTCACAAAATATACACAAAGATCGAAATTTAAAAGTTTAGGTATATAATAACAAAAAATAAAGGTCAATACCACACAACTTCAACTTGAAAAAGTGGTAAGTTTTTAAGTAATTTCCCCGTTCTTAAAATGTGATTCTGTTATGAAATTTCGGGTTATTAAATTAGAGATTTAGATCTAATAAGTTGTGTAGTTATTTAGACCCGTCATCTAGCCCATTGGATCGATTATTATATTCAAATGTTATAAAATGAGACAATATTAAAAGTAATTAGAGTATAAGAAGAAGACTTACCGTTTACCAATTGAAAGGAAGTGTTTAAGAGTGATGCTTAGGTGAATGCAATGAATGAAATAAAAATGGAAGATCGAAATAAAGTTATAAAGAGTAAAGGCAAGTTGGTTGACTCCAAGTCAATTTTTAACATTTTTTGTGGTTACTCTTATTTTAAAGCATTATATTGTCCAAGGTGTTCGGGTAATTATTAAAGCATTAAAGCACATGGTATAATAGAATAAAGTGTGACTCATATGTACTAAAAATGTTTAATTTTTTACATAGCATGAAGCGAAAAAAAAAAAAAAACAAAAAAACAAAAAAAGCTTATTAGATTGAAGGGTTTTGTTAACCACAACCCATGGGGTTGTGTTTAAACATACACTTTTTTTTAGAAGGCGACTTTCAATTTTTGGTTTAGAGAGTCGTACCCTCCATATAGGCAGGCCCTCATCCACCACATACCCAGACTATGTTGTCTGAACCGGGCCCACGCTGGTGTAGTAGGGATTAAACGGCTTTCGCCCGAAAATCGTACTGCCTCCACACGAGATTTCTCGCTGGAGTAACAGCCGGATGAAAACCGGAGCCGGCTCGGATTCGAATCTGCGCAACTACTGGCTCACAGACTCTCCTCTTCATTGCCTAGTACCAACAAAGCTTTGTGATCCACCAGTAAGGACTTCCCGGTATGGTCACCCATACCGGTACTACTCTCACCTGGGAACGCTTAACTAACTAAGCCTTCCCTAATTATTTTATTATTATTTTTTTTTTTGCATTAAATGAAGTAGTATATTCCATAATTATACATATTTTTTCATTTTAAACATTGAAGTTGATGTTAAATATAAAGTGTTTAGTGTTCATTTAATGCAAAAAAATTAATTAGGGTATGTTTAAACACAACCCATGGGGTTGATATTAACAAAACCCAATTATTTATAGTTGGTATACAACAAGTTATAATTAGATGAACAAATACAAAATGGCAAAATAGATAAAAAGTAAGATATCAAATTAGATCTAATAAGTTAAGAAATGAGAATGTAAAAGAAGAAGACTTACAGTTTACCAATTGGATGGAAGAAGTCTTTGAGAGTGACCTACTGTTGCTATGAATGGTAGTTAAGAAATGAGATATCAAATTAGATCTAATAAGTTAAGAAATGAGACTGTAAAAGAAGAAGACTTGCAGTTAGTTGGATGGAAGAAGTCTTTGAGAGTCACGTACTGTTGCAAGTGAAGGCGACTGGTGTTGACTCCAAGTCAATTTTAAATGTCTAAATTGCACTTTTAGTCTCTTGGTTTTAGGTAATTTATAATTTCTTGTACCAGGTTACATTACATGTCATATTTAAAAGAGTAAATTACATCGTTACTCCCTGTGTTGTTTCCATATTTCACTTTCAGTCCCCTTATAGAGAAATTATTGCAGTCTTTCTGAACGTTTGAATTCTTGCACGCCGCTAGTCCAATTTTGTAACGACCATTATATAGGCTCTGTCACAGAGTTTTTTTGGCAATCATAGTAGATTTCAAAAATAATTAACAAAATATGTATTCATAGAAATAATTAACAAAGTATTTAATTAATTTCTTTTTCTATTTATAAAATGAAACAATGTGTATATCTGATCGTCCAACGCGTTACACGTCTTCATCTTTTTCACTCCTTCATCTGATCATGATGGTGTAAGACATGATTTCGATGTCATCAGTTAGAGAAAATTTATGTTCTTTTGATGATTGCGACGTTAACAAAACAAAGTATCTAATCGTGTTGGCTCGACCAAAACGAAACCTAATATCGATCATAACAACTAACGCCATAATCACTGCAAAGTTCATGCAAAAGTATTCTACATTCGTATTGATCCGCTTGATCAAATTGCATGGAAATGCTATGAATATATGAAAGGGATTCAATCGAACCAACATTGAATGACAATGAGGGTATTAGCAAATATCAACTTGATATCAAATTCATAAAACTAAGAGTAAACTACACCGTTGGTCCTTGTGGTTTGATAAAGACTCGTGTAAGAATTATTTTGAGAAGATTTTGAATTATTTCTTTTTGATTGTTTATTGGGATAAGTCAGATATTGGGAAGATTTTGTTTATTTCTTTTTGATTGTTTATTAAGGTAGTATGGTTGTTGGGAAAGAAATACAATGTATCAAAATAGGGGTATGGGTCAGACAGACCGACACCAGATTCTATCTTTTTCCAATTATTTTTTTCTTTTCGATTTACCAACAATTAAATATGAATTTCAAAATTCTTATTGCATTCATTAATATGTTTTTTACAAAATACTTTTAAATTGCAGAGAATTGACGATAAAGTTTAGAAAACCAACATGATAACAATGTATCTGAATTACATTAGAAAATTAACTTGTTAATAATTTAATGTTATTAATTTAAGTTGTTTAGTTAAACTAGTTTCCAATAAAAGAACTTAACAAAAAAAAAAAAAAAAAAAAAAGTGGCCACAATTTTTTTAGAGCATTTACAATGATTATTGGTGGCATCTTCATTAGATTGCTAAAGGTTTGGATAAGGAGCAGGTTCAAGTAAAAATGATTATTGTTAGCATCTTCAAGTAAGTATCTCTCTCTATTCATTTGTGTTTGTTTTTAACCGGATTCAAACACCTTTATTGTTGGCGAGGTTGTCAACCGGATTCAAACTCCGGAATCTGCTTACTAACGTCGGAATCTGCTTAGCCCCTCCGGAATCTGCTTTGCCTCGCTGGAGATCTTTTGTGTTTGGTTTTAAATTTTTTTTATTAAGTTTCTTGTGTAAATCTATTAAGATTTGTTTATATGTTTGTGTTTCTCAGATTTGTGTTTGTTTACTTGTGATTGGAAGCAGATTTGTTTATGAGATTTGTGTATATTTACTTGTGATTGGAAGCAGATTTGTGTGTATTTACTTGTGATTGAAAGCCACTTTGGTCCTTTAATGTGAAGTGATGAAATGACCAAATTGCCCCTTTAAATCCAATAGATAACGAGTGTTAGTATTAGTTTGTGGGGCCACTTGGAATGAGGGACTAACGGTGCATAACGTTTCTGACTTAAGGACCACCGGCGCAATTTTTTTGGTCAAAGGACCATATCCGCCAGTCAACGCAAACCACAAGGACCAACGGTGTAGTTTACTCTAAAACTAATGATAACAAATAATAAAATCAGACATGGTCCTCGTCATTGCCGATTCTGTCACCAGTGACCGTGATGATGGGCATCACTCGAAGAAAGAGCAAAAGAAAACATAATGTCTCAATTACGTATACGATGTCATTCAATGTTGGTTCAACTCGGTTCCTTCAAAATTTCCGATACATTTGAGTGAATCAGTATGAAAGTAGAATACCTCCGTATGCTGCGTGACCTTTGTGATACTTATGGTTTTCAGATTGCTCCTAAGTTTGTTATGTTTTTGGGTTTCTTATTGTTTTCGAATCAGCACAAACGTAAGATACTTTATTATGTTGTCATTGGGATCATCACATTGGAACACATAAATTTCCTTCAAGTGATTAGAGTGAAGGAATTGGCATTGAGGATGATGAAGTGAACGTTGAAGAAGAATTGAGTTTTAATTGAGTTTTCTTTGTTTTAAGAAAAAGGAAAAGAAAATATGATAAGTATTATGCCAATTATTTCTAAGAGTGAGTATTTTGTTAATTACTAGTAGTTTTTTAAAATGTCATGGTCAACTAAAAAACTCTTTTGTCACATGTTTGACAATTGGTAATTTTTAACCTTATTTTAATAATAAATATTTATTTATTATTACTAAATTGCGCATTTCCATGCATAAGTGAACATTTTTGAGCTCACGTGAACATTTCGGGAAGCCATCCCGCGGAGTGTAGCTTTGTAACGGGTAAATAAATGGAATCAAGTCGTTGCAAAACAGGCGGGTTGGGTGTGTTGGTTAATGAGTCAAAATGGGTTCTGGCCAAAACACATTATCTTTAGTTTTGGGACAAAAACGGGTTAGCTCGTTTTGGTTTGACCTGTGAAGGCTTCTTTTGTGTCAGCTTTGTTTTTTATTTTATTTATATAAATAGTTAATCTATTAAATATAATTTAGAAGAATTATATTATTAAAATTAATGAATGAATTTTGAAATTATATATTTTTATGAAAATATAAATTTTATGAATATGAGTTAATTGTATACCAATTTCGACCCATTTATTTTGTTCGATTCAGTTTATATGCTTCAGGAGCTAAGTTTCTGAATCGGCTCGTTTTTATATAAATGGGTTAAAGTTTCCACCATTAGACAATATATTTGTTTTGTGCAAACAGTCTTTAATAATAACCAAGTGCTATTTACATCATGGCTGACAATTCTCTTATTTATTGAAAGTCTTCTATTGCGACGTGAGTGCTGCTCATTCAGTAATGGGGAATATGTGAAGGCGGGGTTGGCTGAACTTGAACAATGGTGTTGTTATGCCACTGAGGAAGTAAGCAGTAACCCCGAACAGAACTAATTGTTACTGAAATACAATCTTTATTTTATCACTGTTAACTAACATATATTGATTTTCAGTACGCCGGCACCGCTTGGGACGAGTTGAAGCATATTAGACAGGCTGTTGGATTCTTGGTTATCCATCAAAAGCCCAAGAAAACCTTAAATGAAATAACCAATGAACTTTGTCCCGTAAGTTGATAATTTTTTGTTCTTATTCCGTTTCCTTTATCCTTGTTTCTCTTCTGTTATGTTCAAGACTTTGTTTTTGCTCTTGTAGGTGCTTAGCATACAGCAACTATACAGAATTAGCACGATGTATTGGGATGAAAAATACGGCACACACAGTGTTTCTTCAGAAGTAAGTTGCATTAATTTAAAAAAAAATTATTATCTGTACGTGGCTTTGAAACTTATTGTTATTCCGGCATCCTTCTAAGGGTTTTTTCTCACTTAGGTCATTTCAAGTATGAGAGTTATGATGATGGAGGACTCGAACAATGCTGTTAGCAGTTCATTCTTATTAGATGACGACTCCAAGTAAATTTCCAAATTCAAGTCACTTTATCAGTTTTCTTGGTAACTATATACAAATTAGAAACTGTTACGTATTGGACTATTGGGTGATATCTGGCTTATTGATGCAGCATACCGTTCTCTGTGGACGACATATCCAAGTCTATGCCGCAAGTGGACATAGGCGATATAGAACCTCCACCGTTGATACGTGAAAACTCGGTTTCGTATTTTTACATCAACGGACAGAGTGACAGTTGGATAGATGAAAGAAGTGTGACAACATGGAATCCTTTTGATGTCATGGCTGCATACCTGTGAATACTTTTTGGTTCATTTTATTTGGGTGTCCTTATACATTTTTTTCGTTATTTTCCCAGGCAGTTTGGGTTTTTAGTAGTGTCTGGGATTCAATTTATTTTGGTGTCTCTTTCGAGCCTTTGGGTTAGGTTGGAAAGGGGCGATTTATTCAATTTAGATATGGCAATCCATAATATTGCCAGAAGTGTGATGAAATTGGTTTAAAAAAGTATTTGTACGGTAATGGGAGGGTGGATGTAGGGTTTATATTTACTTATAGTTGCAAATTGTTAGGTTACAATTTGCTTTAGTGTCAACGAAACTGTATAGCTGCATTTTGTATACTGTATATGACACGCCTTCCCTTAAAATTCTACGTTGTCTTAAATTTACTTGTCATATGACATATGTATGCGTTCTAAGAATTACTTGTCATATGTATAGCTGCGTCACGTCCTGTTTTTGGCGATTTCACAATGGTGTGAAATAGGGTGCAATCACCGGATCCCATCGGAACTCCCGTAGTTAAGCGTGCTTGGGCGAGAGTAGTACTGGTTTCGATATAAGTCAAACCACCGAATCCGGTATTCACCAATAAAGCCACCAAATCCGGTATTCAGTTAGAAATACCGAAGTCGGGCATGAAGGTGTTGTATGAAGTTCGGGCATGAAGGTGTTGCTGGTAATGAGGATGTTGCTTTTCATTTTAAATTGTGAAGTACTTAAAATTGCGTGGTGTTATGTTTTTGGTACCTAGACCTTTTATCTAGAAGATGAAATATTGCGTGTTTTTTGGGCATACGTTCTATTTAGCGGTTAATAGCATTTTGGGGATTTTTAGTTAGATTCAAGCGCAATGTGTTTAATGGCTGATGGCAATAGTGCACTACGTGATTTCATTAGACACCTTTCATGTGGACTTTGCCATTGCACTTTGCACTTTGTTTTATAAGTCTATAAAAGCTTTGGTAAATGGGTGTTATGTGTTTGGGTAATCAAAATTGCACGTATTTTTAGCAGAGTTCCGTGCGGTGGTTATTTTGGTGGCAATTCAGTACATTTATTAGCTAAGGGCGAAGACAGTTTCACTATATGTAAACCCATGTTTTGTGACTCGCACCTCATAGAAAATATGGGGAGCAACCAACGGGTGAAAGTGGGTATTTTTAAGTATTTTTAGCAGAGTTCCGTGCGGTGGTTATTTTGGTGGCAATTCAGTACATTTATTAGCTAAGGGCGAAGACAGTTCCACTATATGTAAACCCATGTTTTGTGACTCGCACCTCATAGAGAATAGGGGGAGCAACCAACGGTTGAAAGTGGGTATTTTTAAGTACACATATTTCACATAGGAAAGTATTTTACATGACACAAAAGCCTTAAGATTCTAATGTAGGCATGCTTTGACATAACAGTCAAGTGGGGGAACTACGGTCCATTTGAAATATCAGTCAAGTGGGGAAACCACAATACGTTTAACATCACAGTCAAGTGGGGAAACCACAATACGTTTGACATATCAGCCAGTGGGGAAACCACAATACGTTTGACATCTCAGCCAGCGGGAAAACCACAACACGTTTGGCATCTCAGTCAGTGGGGAAACCACAGCACGTTTGGCATATCAATCAAGTGGGGAAACCTCCCGGACATTCTAAGTTTCTGGTAGATGTACACCTAGGACATTCAGGGTTCCTTAAATGATTATGCGTCCGTTTGACTTGACAGTCAGGTAGGGAAACACCACCCGGACAGGGAGATCAATCCTAATAGATCTATCCTCAACATTCGAGCTTAACGGGTAATAACATATGTAATATGAAATAGCTTGATGTACTAGTGTCCATAAGAGCATAATCATGAATGAAAAATGTAAACACAAAATACTTTCGAGTATCAAACCAAGTATTTTAGCCAATCAATAATATTTGAAAGACAATGACGTTTCAAGTAAAACAAGCATGAGTTTAATTAAAAACGAGCATGTATTCTCCCCCAAAACAGTTACAAAACAAGTAAAAGCAGGGGCTATGAAACTCACCTGGTATGATAGCATAATGATCACAATGAATATGATGGAAATGAGGCTCGGTCTCTAACCGCGACCTATTATGAATGATAGGGTCTAATGTAAGAAATGAAATGATGCTACACATGCGAATACATATGTTACCGATACCACTCGGGAATTTTGAAAATGTCGTTTATCGTCGAAAAATACATTCTTGACATCTCGTTAATTCATAAACTACTTTTCATGCAAATATGTTGAAACGGTACTCCGCGATCCTTGTTTGGTGTTTTATTAGTAAATATAGTGTTTTTGTCGCAAATTAACATTTTTCTCAAAGTTTGTAAAATGATTAAGTAGCTTGGCAAAGCTAGTCGCAAAATAGTGTACGTTAAGAGTTAGGACTCAAACTCAGTGTTTTTGGAAAGCTTGTAACAATATCTACAACTCGTAGAACTGATTTTTTTGTCCAGAAAGATCTCGATCATAAAAATAAGTTGTCGTTAAGTTAGCTAGTCGGGCCAAAACTGCCATTTCTGGGCAGTTTTCGGGTAACTTGGAAGGGTCATATCTTACTCGTTACATGTCCGTTTGAAAAACGGCTAGTCAATTTGGAAACTAGGCTGGGTGTACTTGATTTTTGTTATTGATGAAATTTTTTCAAAACTGACTCGATCAGTGAGTAATTTGGCTCTCATCATGGTCACTTCAAAAGACAGTTTACACTTAGAATATTTATTCATTTTTAGTGCTGGTAAAAATGGGTATGCTTCGTGGGGTAACAAACGCGTGTATCTTGCTCGTTATAAGCCCGTTTTCTACGTTCTTTATATCCACGGATTCGTCATAACATGAACTAACATGTTTTCAGTAGCTCGGCTCTTCTAGATCTCGTTTAATGTCTCGTTTTGACCCTTAAAATTCGGAAAACAGCAAGGTATTTTTCTGAAAATTAGTTTTCGTCGTCTAACTTGCAAAAATCATATCTCCTTCATTATAAGTCGGTTTTTAGTGATTCAAGTGCCCACGTTTTCGTTTTTGAAAGTACTTTCTAAATATGAAGGCCAAAATAGCTCAAATGTTACTGATTTTTCCAGATTTTCCATTTTTGGACAGTAGCTTTTTATACTTGTTAAAAACACATTTTTATGGTTCAAGACTTGTTTATACCATTTCCAATCAACTCCACAAGTACTCAAATCCTACCATACACCTTCTTAGGGTGTCATGGGGTCCTAAACATCACCAACAATGGTGGGTTTCGTGAGGATGTTAATAAAATGTATAGATCTAGTGTTTTTAGTGAAAAAAATAAGTTAAGTGTTATATGTAACATACATTTTGCATAACTAGCTACTAATAAAACATGAAAATACATCATTATATAGATCAAATGAGAGTATGAAATGA